>OV884015.1:81706885-82306885 GCA_930367205.1 Acanthosoma haemorrhoidale | reverse complement strand
CCGAAACTGACGAAGATACATTCTAAGACATTCCTTGCATGACATTAAAGGGTCAAAATTGAACTGACCGCCTTGAATTCCCCAGGCAACAGACACGCCAATATATGCAGACGAGGCTGCCACACTATCACGCAACTTCAGACTTGAGCTCACCAGACACGCTTTAGACATTTTCTGGTAATATTTTTGACTCTTGAACACTGAAAACCTATTTACTGCGAACACTTCTCAGAATATTCTAACGTTTCTAAAAATTCGAAAGAATATTAATCTAGATAAATTGTTTGCGCATTATTGATTATGGAACTCTATATGTTATTCAGTGAGAACGCCGCCTGCTCTTCGTTCTCTTCGAGGAACTATGTACTTTTCTTGACCACCTATTATCAGAAGGTGATCATCGAGTTGGGGTGTTGTATTAAAACCGACAGAACACCTTTCTCTTTATGGGCTGGTTTACCTTTGATGGTCTGTTGTCGAAGCCAGTAATCATTATTCGGCATTATAAGGGGTACTTTTTAGGCAAGAGTCTATCGATATTAAGAAAGAGTCTTCGAAGTCGAAAATATCTTGGATTGAATTCAACACGCATTTGTGTTTCGAAAAATTACAGTTGTAATAAAATCTATGACTCTTTACTAATTTATAATCTAATGTATCTATTCCTGTCTGTTGAGACATTTTGAATCCGTATGCAAAGGCTTTCTTACCGGTTAAACCAATGTTGTGGTGCCATGCTCTAGTTTTAATATATATTTGTAATAGAACTAAAATAGACATAATAATACAAAGTATGCAACTGTGCACAAATTTATTCCTTCTATTGAATATAAAATGGGTATTTGCACGTTGGGACTTAGGTTCTTGAGTATGCGTACTTGAGCATGAAAGATCGGATGGTATCAATGTAAAAACCAGAAATTGACCAATAAAACATAGTATGTCAAATATGGCATTAAGAAGATTAAATGGAAGTAGATGATATTGAATAAATATTATCTCTATTTTATGGATTTCCTAAGTCTCTCATAAATAAATCACTACACCTAAGAAATATTCTTAAAACCTATATTTTTGTAATATGCTAGAATGAAGCTTGTCCATAAAATGTTAGTTATGCTCTCTTGCATAAGAGTATTTTCTCAGTATAAATACTAGTTACCATGTTTTCTAGTTCTTTTTGAGATTTAGGCTTCCATCTCGACAAAAGACTGACATGGAACCCACACACGAGGCTAAAAAGACAAGAACTAAACAGACGCTTTGAACAACTGTGTGGCAATAAATTTTTCAATTGTTATCCGCGGGTGATTTAAATTTTGAGAGACTTCTCCTTTTCCTGGCTCTAAGAAGTTTAAGCGCTAACAGCACAAGGAGATACATAAAAGCACGTTAAGGTGGCTAAACGTTCTTCACTCATGACACATTTACTACTGCTTATAATTAAAGTATCTGCATATTTCTTTGCTTTCCAGCCTCTGTAAAATTGTAGAATTTTTATCAAACGACTTTTATTTTTCGTGCTGGCAAGTTCAGAGACGCTATGGTTACCATTGCTCCTTTAAACGGTAGTATTTATTTATTAGCTATGTTAATAAAAACAACTTAAGCCAACTCGCTTTTATATATATTTTTTAATTATTTTATTATTTATTAAATAGAATTACACCACAGCAGCATAACTGCCGCTAGTGATTAGTTTCGCTGGTGTGTATTGTCTGGTTCAAAATTGGGTAAGTGTGAATTGCGTCTAAGAACTTTTGATTGTACAATCTGTAATTTGAAGGCTGAACCCCACAGTCACTTAGGACCTAACAGTTTTACAATGTTGCAAATAATTTCCTAGATTTGTCATGTAACTGATAGTCTTCCAATAAGCGCCTTTAATCGTTCGAACCGTCCTTTAGTTCATTTCTTTTTTTCTTATGCGAGTTCTCCAGGTAACGCTTATGTACTAGTACCAGTAGGCCCTAAGCGTCACCAATTGTTTAATCGTACTAAGAGGCATGCGCCTTGTCGTAATGTCCTCTATACCGAATTTGTTGGATTGAATTTGATCTTCCATTTCCTAGACCATTTGATCGGGCATTGGTGAGATGGCAGTGTATCAGGGCGTGGTAGTATGCCGTACGTGTATACAGTGTAAAGGAAAGGACCCAAGCCGCTCCCTTGGGGAACCCCGACTTTTATAGATGATGCTGCAGAAACTTCGCTGCCCAAAAGCGCTTGAGATTTTCTTATTATATCGGTACACTTCAAGGAGAAGTGTTTTTAATTGAATACGAGGCCTTGGTGCTCAACTAGTAGGAGTGCCTGCACACCCAAAATTACAATGGCACAGTATTCCCTTCTCTCAAAACTGGTGGTGACTGCATCGACGAAACTATGGATGGGGCTGCTGAGTGGCGCTTCCTAAACCCAAACTGATGGTTCGGAACGAGTTGATGTAACCTTCTGAGGAGTATTTTGTATATTGCTTTGGTCAGTTCAACCCATACAATTTTTGACCTGTATGATGATATTTTTTGAAAGCTTTCGAAATTTTTCAAACCGTTTCCTACGCTTTAAGGGTAGTGGATGGATGCAGTCACATAGGTTCTTTAAGTATACAAGTTATTTTATCGGGATAAGGTTCCGTATACTAAAAGTTATGAAATCATATCAACGATCTCGTTTCGCTTTCAGTGCTAAATCAAGAAAACTTTGGTTTTCTACTGAAATTTTTTTATAGTTATCACGTTAAAAGAAAAAAATCTAAAAAAGTTAGGATATTTCTTGTTATTTTGCATTTTGTTTCATATTTCCATATACATACGTAATTCGTAATCAGCGGCCCAAAAAGACAAATTTTTAATGAATCAGGACTTCTTGAAAACTTTACATGTAGAAATGCACACTGGACTATTGTTTATATAACAAGAAAAAGCATGTTTGTTAGTTCCTACGTCTACTGCATTCAGTCTTTTGTACCATGGCTTTAATGAGAGCAAAAGTTAAGCAAATTTATCTGCCCAGTATTGATCCACCGTGCAAGTTATACGAGGACCACCTCAGGCGGGGCTCGACTCTTTGCCACGCACGGATGCTTTCAATATTTTTTAGTTAAAATTTAATCAAAGTTGAAAGCCACGAAGTCGTTATAGTAGCTCATATATATAATTTAATATAGCCATAGGCAAAATTGATGAGTAAACTAAAGGCTAGCCTCTTTGGAGGCTTTTTTCGAGTGACTGACCTGGACAGGAGTTCTATCTGCCTAGTTTAGGACAATGATTAGTTACTCGAATAACTAAAAAATCAGTACTAACACCTTAGGAATTGTTGGTACCTTTTTATATATATATATTTTGTTGTGATATTTGGATTATGTGATTTGAATTTGAAAATTAGCGGGAATTAAAGGGCGTTAAACGACCTGATCAGGAAGGCGATGGAAGAAAGGCAGGAAAAGGAAGATGGCGAGAGCGGTTATTCGTTAGGATCGCGGTAGACATAAGAATGAGAGAAGAGAAGAACATTGTGAAACTTGAAGAAACGTTGTTTGATGGTGATAGTACCAAAGGTAGGAACAATTGATGGAAGAGGATTTTATCAGAACAAAAGGATTGAAGCAGTGGATGGAACTGACCACGTGGCGTACCAAATAAAGGAAGCAATTGGAGGACGAAAACGTTAGTAAACTGGCCAGTCGTGAGCGGTAGTGGGTAAGTGGGTAAGATAATAAATTATAAATAACCATGGTTAATTTGTTATAAACGTGTATGTATAAGAAAACAATTGAATAAAGTTTGTAATTAAAAAATTCTCTTTTTGCCAGAGTTTTTCCTTTTTGCTGTTAGCAGGACCGTAAACCCTCAAATAAATTAAAAACAATCAAATTAAATAAAAACATAACAGTATATATATATATATATATATATATAATATATTTCTGCTTGTTGGCAAACTCTATCTATATCTCAAGCTAAATTTTCATACACGATCAAGGATTTTGGTTTCGATATTCTGGTTTGATTTGCGCTCAACGTCTATACCATACGTATCAACGTCTATACTCAACGTAGATCTGCTGAAAATGTATCTATTCTTTGAGCTAGAAATACCTTTAAATCTTTATGCGCCACCTGTGTTTGAGCTTCAATTTTTCTCTTCAGTAGTCGTTTTTTCATATTCGAAAAAATTCGATACTCTATGAACTATTTAGAGGAAATCAAAAAAATTGTAGACATCATTTAATTATTCTAGATTTGATTACTCTGTCAAATTCTGAGCGTATTTCATTAGCGCAAAATGATACTAAAATATAATTGCTCATTAATATTTGAATTTAATACTGTACTAATTGCTTCTAGCCCAAAGTAATTTATTTTAACCAATTGACGTGGCGATCAATGGAAGAAATCTCTTTATTATAAATTATTTTTTTAACCTGATATGCTTGATTTAAATGATTGAAAGTATTTAGAAATAGATTTAATATATAATGTAAATCCAAATGATGAAAATGTTTACATTTATGTTACTGAATTACAGTTTGAAACTATTCTTAATAAACAACGATTTCTTCAAGGGTACAAGGCCCCTCTAGACCAGATGTTATAAGCCTTCAAACTTCAACCTTGGAAAGGAAGACCTCTTTTTAGACCAGAATAGCAAGAGCTGTTCACGGGTTCATCCCCTGAACAAGAAAGAGAAAGAGAAAGTCTCATACAACCCCAGCTGTATGAGCTGTTCTCGACCCATTCTCGGCTTTTCAAGGGCTTGCGGCTTTTCTCTGATTTCTTTTCATTTCTTTGTGTTAAAAAAGTAGTTTTTAACACCTCCTTTAACGTGACTTTAACATCTCCTAGATGCCTCGACGGACCACCAAAGGTTTATATATTATATACCACCTATCCAACCATTTTTTATGAAAGTCGGTCTGGGACCCTGCACCTTTGCCAACTTTCACCTAATCTGTTTCTATCTACTAATATTATTTTTCTATATTAAATTTACGTGCTTAGGTAAGCACTTAACAATAAATTGCAACAAAGGTAACATTATTATTATTATTATTATTTGAAAATCTAGAACTCCATTCTTGTTGAATTTGCCCAATATAAAAAGAAAAAGAATTTGCACGAAATAACATAGAGATGACACATACATTATATTCTGATGAGGTGGACTATATCGAAAACGAAAGGTCAGTACTTACCGTGGTCAATTCAGCGATGGTCCTGCCCATGGAATGCCCTAGAAGACCGTTATATCGGATACTTTTATTATGTATTATGTAGATGCCAAGATGGACTTTTGTTCAGGTTTTATTCCCAATGGGGTGTAATAATATAGTATAATTTCAATAATTATAGCTTTAAGGTTCCTGAGGTCCAAGACCTGCTCGCCCCGAGGCAAGTCTCACCGTCTATCTGTGCTACTCTCTCCTGTCCTCTTTTTCTCTCTCTTTAGCTCAAATATTGGGAGTAATATTGCCATTCTGTTTTATACTACTTGCAATTAATTTCTCAGTCATATAATTAAAATTTATATAACATAATATATTAATTAGAAATATTTAAAAGTAATCGCGTTTACATAACTTAAAAGGTGCTTGAAATGTAGCAAGTATCATGTGAGGATATGTGATTCCGTATTATTACAACTATTAAATAGTTATTAATAGTTTATAATAATTATAATAGTTATTAGTAATAGTTGATTTACTAATCAAATTTTGATTAGTAAATCATTGTTAGATAATAATTACAATCTGCTTTATTAGGGCAATAAGTAATTGTACTAAATGATGTGATTCGTACCAAATTTAAAGTATTGCATTCACTATCTCATTTATCCATACATAGAATGGGCGCATTCTTACGTAACGTCAAAACCCCTAGATTCACGTACGGGATTGTCACCTACCCAGATAAATAGCAGAAATCTGGGAGATCCCCAGCGCTGTTCCTGTAACATCGCCACCAACCAGACAATAATAGTGAAGAAGATCCACAGGTGCTCCCGAAGTGAGGATAGAATACTGGCCAGTGGTTTACCCATAAGATAATCCGTGACCGTTCCCAATTCAATTTCCAAGGTGGATTGTTGCAATGATTGGTACTTGAGTTAGTACAAACAGATAGTTTTATACTTAGGTTTGTTGACTTTTATTCTCTATTGGTTGCTCCAATGCTCAATTTTTAATTTGTAGGAGTATTAGGGTATGAATGTGTTGGAAATACTGCTGTCATCAACAAAAGATCAAAACAGATAATGGGAGTATCTGCGGTATAAAGGGTGTAGAGGAGATTTTCTGAGAAATGGGCTCTAATAAAAGCTGTAAATGTACAAAAACATTAAGCATCCATCCTCCAGGTAAACTTTAACGCATGCACACCCTTATTGACTGTTGCGGTGCAAAAAAACCTGGTAGTGTTCGTAATTTACAAGTTTTAACACCTAATTAGAAACACGTTACCAGGCCACTACGTGGTTTTTAAGGAATCTACAGGTTGCAACAAAAACGCCACTGCGCCCGCGAATAATTTAAAAGGAAAAACTTTATTGACGAGGTAGCACATGAACCTGTAAAACCTACGTATGAGCTAAGCACTTTTATCTTAAAGGCACACCCTGAGCTAGGACATACCATGAGGCTCATTTATAAATATTGTGAGTGGTATATGGACATGACCATTACTCTCCACAGTACGTAAAGACTAGAAAGTTCTGTTTTTGAATAAAATTCAAATTTAAAAAGTTAAAGAGAGATCAACTAAAAAAACTCCATTAAATAAAAAAAAATATATGACGAAACTTCTGACTTATAACTTTATTAGTAATAAGGGATATGAGAAATAAAATTCTTTTTTTTTTTAGCACAAAGACTATTTTTCTTTATTGAAAAAAATTACAATTTGCCTTTTCCAGCATTAATAATTGTGCTGAGAGATCATTCATACCTTATATACAATTCCATTCATACCTATATACAGTCCATTCATACCTATATACATACAGATTCAGCCCAGGAGCCCCCCCGCCCCCGAAGCCAATCCCCCAGCAAGCTGGCGGAAAGGCCGGAAGCAGCGAAGCTCCCCCCGCCCCCTCTCCGGCCGTGGCACCATCCGGCGCAGGCCACAGAGAGGGCAAGAGAGCCACACACGCTCAGGACATGAGTGGGGATGATGGCCAGTGCCAGGACCCCATGACATAGAATGTCTATTTATAATAGGTCGCGAGGCCACCGCCGTTTTAGGCGTCGAGGAGGATTGTAAGGATGAATGTTACTGGATATGGAGTCGACCAAAGGATTCGGATGTGCGGAAAGGTTTTGGTGAAATTTGGAAAATCTTGAGGGTATAAGGTCGAGGACAGTTGGTACATGGAGATCTCTGTGAAGGGATGAGTTTTTAATATAAAAGGGTGCGTTGACTATGGTTCTAAGGACTTTGGATTGGAATGTTTGGATACGTTTGATGTTCGATGGTTTGGCTGTCCCCCATAACTCTATTCCGTAAGTCCAAATTGGTTTTAATAACTGTTTGTATACGTGGAGTTTGTTTTCTAGTGTGAGGTTAGAGTTTCTGTTCAGTAGTCTGTATAACTGTCCAAACCGTCTGTTCGATTCTTGTCTTTTAAGTCTTGTGTGAGGGTTCCAAGTCAGTCTTTTGTCTAGATGAAAACCTAGATATCTAACTGTATTGGACATGGGAAGCGGAATTGAATTGAAGGTTACGGACGGGCAGGATCCTCGACGGAGAGTAAATATGGTGTGAACGCATTTGCCTTCATTGACCTTGATGCGCCAGATGTTGCACCACTTCTCTATCTTAGTGAGGTGATTTTGGAGGTTGTAGGATGCCGTTGACGGATTGGGATGTGACGAGAGAATTGCTGTGTCGTCAGCAAAAGTTGCAAGGAAGGTGCTAGGACTTAACGGAATGTCAGCAGTGAAAAGGGTATACAGGATAGGGCCAAGGACGCTGCCTTGAGGAACTCCTGCTTCTATGGGGTAATAATCGGAGTATTCTGAACCACAACGGACCCGAAAGAACCTGTTAGACAGATAGGATTGAAGGATTAGATAAAGGGTCTGCGGTAAGGAGATTTTTAGTTTGTAAAGCAAACCTGGGTGCCATACCCGGTCAAAAGCCTGAGCTACGTCCAAGAAAGCACCCGTGCAGTATTGTTTGCTTTCAAGTGCGGAGGATATATGGTCAACAACGCGAAGGCCTTGTTGAGCAGTGGAGTGTCTGAAGCGAAAGCCAAATTGATGGTTAGGAAGAAGGTTTTTGGATTCAACTATAGGCAAAAGGCGTTTGAGTAGGATTCTTTCAAAAACTTTTGAAAGGATTGGAAGTAGACTGATTGGGCGGTAAGATGAGGGATCATTTGGGGACTTTCCAGGTTTCTGAAAGAGGACGATAATGGAATATTTCCAGAGAAGTGGGTAGTGGGTGGTTCTAAGGATACAATTAAATATATAGGTGAGGAAAATTATTGCTTTGGGTGGGAGTTGTCGAAGGATCTGAGCAGTGAGAAGATCGTATCCAGGAGATTTACGGAGTGGTAGGTTTTTTAAGTGGTATTGGACCTCGGAGGGATTGACTGCCTTTGGAGGAAGTGAAAGAGGAATCGGAGAAATAAGGAAATATTCGACCTTCGTATCGTGGGATGGATTATGCTGGTTGGGATGAGGTGTGAAAGTATGTGAGAGGTGCTGTGCGAATGCTTCAGATCTCTCTCCATCTGACGCAGCCCAGGACCCATCGCCACGACGAAGTGGATGTGATACATAATGGTATTTTAGGATATTTTGGGTAGCTCTCCAAAGAGAGTTGTCCTGAGTGGATAAAGAGGATAGGTAAGAATTAAATGTTTGGGATCGGAAGGTTGCCAACTCTCGCTTTAACAATTTACAGTTTTGATTGTAACAGCGGCGATCGGCAGGGTGTCGGGTTCTTTGCCATAAGGCTTTGGAGCGGCGTTTGATGTGGATAAGGATAAGAAGTTTTGTTCTGGGCATACGGGGAAGGTCGAGGCTTTGAAGCATTCCATGCACATTGTTGGATTAAGGTAGTAAGGGAATGTACGGCATGGTCTAGATCATGAGGTGTTTTTAGGGTAACTTTGAGGTCAATGGAATTAGTTAGAAGTTCACGGAAGTGGTCCCAGTCGACTGGACCTCTGATGAATGAGGGAGGAGGTAGTTTGGGGATGGGGTGTAACGAAAGAGTGAGGAGTAGAGGGCTATGGTCGGACGACAGGTCATCGAGCCGTGTAGTGGACGAATTTATCGATCCTATTCCATGGTGGATGAAGAAATCAAGGATGTCAGGATTTCGATAGGGATCTGCAGGCCAATAGGTAGGAGTCTGAGGAGGGAGAGGGGTGGAGTTTGTGGATAAGAGTGCAGATAACAAAGCTCGCCCTCGGGAGTTGGTGGTTCTAGAGCCCCACTGTTGGTGCTTTGCGTTGAAATCTCCACCCACAAGGTAGTGATGTCCAATTGAGTTAAGAAAGGAGGTAAATTGTGAGTTGGAAATAGACTTGTTAGGTGGACAATACGCTGCAGCTATGGTGAGGGGGAAGGAAAATGTGCGGATTGACACAGCTGTGGCTTGTAGGAAATCATGGGCAATCAATGGGACGATGTGGTGGGAAAGGGAATGGTGGATAAGGACAGCAGCACCAGCATGTGATGTTCCATCAGGGTGGTCTGTTCTGTAAATCTGGTACTGTGGGATTTTGAGGGATCTGTTAGCAGTCAGTCGCGTTTCAGTAATGAGTGCAACGTCAATGTTTTTTTCATTTAGTAATGTTGTCAGTTCGTTTGTGTGATTTCGAACACCATTGGCATTCCAAAGAAGGATAGTTAAGGGTTTTTTATTCATTTGGGAGAGCTTGGAATGAGGTGGGAAACAAGGTTGGTGAGCAGTGAAATAAGAGGAGTGATAAGAGTTCTGAAGTCGGTGAGAAAGGATGTAAGAAGGCTAGTGAGATCTGTGGAGTTGGGAGGGGGAGGAATTTGGTGTATGTGAGGCTGAGGTAGATGCTGTGGTTGAGGGAGGGGAGGAGGCGGTGCCTCGGATAATGTCTTGCGTCCACCTGACACTATGTTGGCGAATGAAGTGGAGTCATTCACTTCTCTGGCTGGAACGCTTCGCGGTTTCACTGCTTGTTCTACCACGAGTGGGCGGCGTTGTTGTTGGAGGCGGTTCTTCAGCACTTTATATGCCTCGCAGCCTTTGTAGTTGGCAGGGTGGTCTTGCTGACACAAGGCACATACAGCGGGGGATTGGCGAGGCTTCTTGCAAAGCTCGCTCTTGTGCTTGTCTCCGCACTTCACACACCTAGGTATGTGGTGACAGTACGAACGACTGTGGCCATATTCCTGGCAGTTGTGGCACTGAACTATGTCACGCCTGGGATGTGATTTTTCCACCTTTACTCTAGTGTAGTAGAGGTAGTTCACATTGTAAATTTGTTCAACTCCTGGCGTTTTTTCGAGGTCAACGAAAAATAGTGGGAGTGGCGTTTTCACCGGAGTGTCCATGTCCTTGTCCTCCCTGAAGACATTGACTACCTGTCTTGCATTGAACCCTTGGGCACTCAGTTCTTCTATAATTATATCAACTGGGGTCGTCGGGTGAAGGTTCCTAATAACAACCCTCAAGGATCTATCTTCCTTTAGCTGATATGTGTGAAACTCAGCTTTTGTATTTTCCAGATACTTAACAATCGCTCTATATGTATCTGAATTGTCTGGCGTGATCCTAGTATCTCTGCTTCTATTGAGGCAGGTAAACTTACCAACCCCAACAATTTTTTTTAATTGATCGCATAGTATTTTAAAAGACCTAATATTTTTTATGAATATTGGAGGTGGCTTAGGGGTTTTAGGGGTGGTAGTTGTCTCCATGTCATTATTTGTTGCATCTTGCAACAGTGGCTCGAACGGATTCGGGGTGAAGAACGGAGATTCTGCTGGTGACGGAGCAGTAGACGGTCCTGGTTGAGGTGAAGGCAACTCTTCCATGGATCTATTGGTGGGTGTGACAGATGGTGGTGGCGGCGGCAGGTCTCTCTTACTCGGTCTTCCTCTACGAGCCTTTTGTTTTGGTGATGTTGTTGGTGTGGTGGTATCAACGGACCGAGATCTTTTTTTAGTATTATTCATCGCCATATGATGAAAACGCATAATGTCATATTCTGCCTAGCAGAAATAATTTAATTATTTAAAAAAAAAAAAAAACCGATGACTACTCCCAGTATCGAACGCACGACGTACGGTACGAGAGCCGCCGACGGTAGCTCTGAGCTATGAACGAGCTATGAGCTATCACTCGGCCGGTGAGCCAAGTAGGGATTTGTCCCAATATGGCCGCCGTAACTATCCAATTGTCTATGCACTAGCACTTATGAGTATTACAATGATATTCATTCACTACTCACGTTCAACCTTCTCCCTCGAGATGAGTTCCCGTAAATAGTCTGTTGGGACTGTTTTTCGCACCGTTACACTTCCTACGAAAGGTAATAATGATAGTTCAGTTGCAGAGCGATGTAGACACGTTAAACTAATGGCAGCGCAGGCGCAGAACTCAGAAATAAAATTCTAAGGTCAAAACAGAGAGTGCAGTTAAGGACATAGAAAGGAGTACAAGCAAATTCTCAAAGGATTGGCAAGAGAACGATTGTGAACATTTTAAAAAAAATTAAAAATCCTTATTTTATGCCTAGTTACCCTAGCCTTAGTGACGAAGTGAGGGTTGATTAGGCTATGACCTGGACAATTGCTTCATGACGGGTGTTACTACTGTACTATCTGACTCCATCTTTGATAGACATGTGCCCCGACAGTGCACTATGTTCAGGAGAAGAGGTATACGGTAGGTAGTGTAGGTAGTTTATGTGGTCTTGGAATGACCACGAATTCACACTCGGTATCTGAGGGTAGGCGGAAACCGTCCGGATCCAAAGGCGACTGTGAACTGGACAGAGGCCGACTGGATTGCCGTGGGAGACACTACTAGGTAAAGTTTGTAGGGCCACAGCAACCGTCGTCCGTGAGGGAGAGGTCTCTTCCAAGGAGGTGCTAGTTTTAGCGAGACGAAGGCAGAGAATCCCACTAGGAAAGTGTGGGGTCTGACGAGGCCGGACTAAAACAAAGTGAGGTTAGGAAGAAAGATGTAGAGGTTTTCATAAATGAGAAGGCCAAATCTAGAAACATCAGTGCAGCTGCAGGTACCCACAGTAACCAATGATCTGGGGTTTTATTCTGACCAACCGAACCGCAGGGTTGCGGTGACGCTAGACTGTTCTAGACCGGGACCCAACCAGCCTCCTAACCGCTACCTGACTCTCCCTTCCAGGGCCTCTGACTAGTTTTTTGCAGCTGCGTCTTTTATTGCTTACAATATTTACACTGGTATGACTTATCGTTTGGTAGTGTTATTTACATTTGCTTAAATTAATTTACAACATATTATAACCAATTTACAACATATTATAACCAATTTACAATATATATACAATAGAGTATAGGGTGATTTATCTTATGTAGTGGGCGGTCGCTACGTATGCTATATCTTGCGTTGGTTTAAGATAATCAGTTATTTTTCCGATTCCTATGTCTATTACATATTGAACTCAGAAATGCCCAGGAAATGCATATATTCACTCAATGCTAATTAAAAATGCATAAACGCGTACCACCTCTCGGCAGTAGGAATTATCAATAACTTCGTAGAAAGTCCATTGTATTACTGCTTACCGCTATTGGCTGCTGTTTATTAACTATAAACTAGCTACCTACATTGAATTGTAAACGGTGCAGATTTTAACTGTTCATTCATCAATTTATGAGAAATGTTGACTACTGCAAGGAATTACTGTACCTTGTTTACTTTGTACTTACTTAAATATAAATGGTTTTATCATTCATTAGCTCAACAATTTATTTCAATAATTAATATTCTTATTGCAGTTTAAGTAACCAACTGATAAACCACACCAGATGAAAGGAATACAGAAATATCGTTGCCAATTCAACTATTGATAGTTTCGTTCCATTAATAAAGGTCGGGGACACATTTGACCGATCCCAATTAAATACATCGTTTAAAGATTACGAAAATGCATATTTTTCGTAAAAAAAGAAAAGTATCAGCAAGGTAATATTAGAGGAAGTTCTCAATACATTAAGGATTTCTAGATTCCCAATGTAACAGTCTTTAGTTATGGTAATACACCCAGATGAAGCAGCGTAAGAAATATTTTTATTCCGAGTAAAAATTTACTCCACAGTGGCGTGAGTGAATCTAATGATTATTACGATAAAATAAACTTGAAAGTGAACGAATAATTGGAGTAAATTTAAGGAGCTATCCTAAATATGAATATTTAAAAATTTGGATGATAAAAGAACTGCGTGGAATTAAAAACAAAAATGGAGAAGATTTTAGTTACCTTAAAAATTAATAGTTGACCAAGAAACTTTGAGATTGTTTGCAATTAATTATAAGATTATAATTTTTATTAGATAAATTTATGTATTCAATTAAATTGTATTTTTTTTAAATATATATATTGTTGTGATATTAGATATTGTGGAGTTTGTATATAAATATTTAATCCAACCTTGAATCAAGAAGCCAAACAAAAACAATTGAGAGTGGAGAAAAAAACAAAAGATAGTATACTGGTCGTTGTGATGATGAAAACACACAGAGAATAATTCTCTATCTAGTTATGGGACCGGCCTAGTGTATAGGTGTCTGGGTCTAGTGATAATGGAAAAACTTTTATAGTATAGTTGTTGTTGTATCATGATGAACACACACAGAATTACTCATCTAGTTTTGGCCCGTAATATAGTATAGTTGTTGTTTTATGAGGAGAACACAGAATTATTCTCTCTCTAGTTTTGGGATCAGCCTGTGATATATGAGTCTGAGTCAAGTGATGAAATAACAAGTTCTGTAAGTTATTTGTTGTTGGCCTGGAAGCGGAACGGAAGAGAAGTTGCACCAGGAAGAAGAGTTAATTTGATTAAAAAAGAAGACCATTGAAGAAAAAAATATAGACAAGTATAATTAATATAAGTTTCTTTTTGTTTATTTGTAATTAAAAATAATCTTTTGCCAATATTATTTTTGTTAATAGAACCTAATAATAAATAGTAAATAAAATAAATTTAAAGTTAAAAATAAAATTACGTTATCTTTTAAAAGAACGTGATAACGAACAGATAACGAAGTAATCTGGCTAAAGGATTGTTTAGATAGTGTCACGAAAATTGTGTATAAATTTGATATAAAAATTAGGGCTAAAAATTGTATTTGTGATTAAGATTCATATTGATAAAATTCAGTCATGGAAAAAGATAACCAAAGTTTAAATTATGATCCAAATGAGCAAAGTATAATTGATAGATACGTAGATAAGGAGGAGAATAAGATGGACAATAGTTAAAATTAATGGTAGAAAATTTTAAACAAATTAAAGAAGAAAATAAACAAAATAATTTAAAATTTTAAACAATTAAAACAAGAAAATAAACAAAATTTATTAGAATCTAATAAAATCAATAAATTGGCAGATAAAAATAATGAAATTTTTTTAAAAATTGACGATAAATGTGAAAGAATTGAACAACAGTTACAAAATTCTTTCAATGATTTAAACGTAGAAATGGATGAAAAAATACATATTTTAGAAACGGATTTAAAACCGGAACTGGAAAATCAGAAAAATGATTGAAAGAAGTTAACTTAGATACCGAAAATAAACTCATAGATCATAAACAAAAATTAATTAAAAATGATTTAGGTACAAATAAAAAAGAAAATAATGATAAAAGTAATAAAAAGGAGAAGGAAATGGAGGATATAAAAAGTATAAAGGAACAAAATACAATTAAAATAACTAGTAATTCTAGTGAAACTAAATCGGTAATTAATCCTGATATAATACGAGTAATTAATAATTATAATAAGTTGGAGATTCAACAACTGACCCAGTAAAAACCCTAAGTAAATTTAAAAATACAATAGGTAAAATTTTGGATTGGGATAAATTCGAATTTAAAATTTCATCTCAATTTAGTGAAATTCCCTTTGGCAAGTTTAGTTGGAACAACATGAAAATAAATAAAAGGAAAGACTTTAAAAATAATTTCAGGGATGTTTTTAATACCATAGAGTATAATTATAAAAAAAAGAAGAAAAAAGTTATATTTTATTAGTATGAAATAATGCTAATCGGATGACATGTAAAACGTGATGAATATAAACAATAGAAATTAAAATTAATTGAATACTTTATTATAAAATAATGTCAATCGGACACTTGTAGAAACATGAAAATTGAAATTTATTGTAATGTTTAAATGTTAGTATGTTTATTTGTATACTCAAATTTGTCAATATGTTAAAATCTATCTAAAAACTTCAAAATTAAAATTAATTGAAAACCTATTGTAAAATAATGGCAATCAGGCAAATGTAAAAATTGAAATTATTCTAGTGTTTAAATGTTGGTATGTTTATTTTGTACAATCAAGTTGGTAAATGTTAAAAACTATATTAAAATTCGAAATTTAAAATTAATTAATACTTTATTATGAAAATATTGTCAACCCAGCAATGTAAAAACTTGGAAATTATAAATTTATGGTACTATAGTTAAAAGTTGAGATGTCTGTAAGGTACAATTACATTTGTAATGTATATGGTTGAAGTGCAAAATGTAAAATTTTGGTGACACATAAACATTTTTATCGACAAGCTCAAAAAATTTTTAAATCGGAGCGGACCTGAATGTTGTGATATTAGATATTGTGGAGTTTGTATATAAATATTTAATGAATTATTTTACATAAAACTAGATTTTTTCCCACGACTTTGTACACGTGGAAATGTTAAATAAATAAGAATATTTTCATTGCGCTTATATTATACTTTAAGTTCACTGCCCAACCTCTAAAAGAGTGAATAAAAGGAACCTTTAGTTGTTGTCACATTTAATGATTTCCCAATCGCTTTCCTCTTGATATGATTCTGATCTGACGGCACTTCAATTTTAATTAACGGAACTCGCTAACTGAACGCCCTCCGACAAATGAAACCAACCCAAGTAAATAACGCATCCCATTTTCAACGAAAGCTGTCTACTTAAAATTTTGTGACTTTACATGACGGGTTTTCTCCTAATACATATGTATCCAATACTAATGTACATAATTTGCTAACTACACACACAGTGACAAAATGACAGAAATATTGCGAATGACCAGAAAAGAGGAAATTTAATAATTATAATTCTCTGAAATTCTTAAAAATAACTTTATTTGGTAAAACACAAAATGTTTGCTGACTGATTAAATGAGTTAGCATGTTGGCTTATATATTAGAATGTATGATACAAAAAAAAGAAAAGAAAAAGAGATTAGAAGGGTGGAAAAGGAAGGAGATCCTGTTTCATGGGATCTTCGTGAGAAAAGAAGAAAAGTAAATATCCTGTTAAGATATAAACAAGTTGTAGAGGTTTATCAATGATTTCTTGGGGTTTAAAGGTCAGGAAGATATAGTTCTGCTGATTCAGTTATCTTTCTTGACATTTAGCTTATGATGAGTGTGTAAATGATTAAAAGACTCTCTTTCTTGAAGCCTTCATCCTAGTCTATGTTGATAAATGATGGTCGCTGTAGAAGATGAAACATGAGTACATAAGCTTATGCTGAGCGGTCGATGCAGCACATTCTCTGCTGAACTGACCGTTATCTCAAAGGCGCTGGAACTAGCCAGTTCAACCAACGAAAATACAGTTATTATCTGCACACCGAGTGCACTGACCAGGCTAAACCAGATTTATGCAGATAGTACAGCCATTCAAGATATATATTTTATTATTATATCGCACGAGTTACCCGCATCCCATTGATTTTCTCGCATCCTATAGAATAAATAATTATGTTATTAAGCATACTAAAATATAAATAATTATATAAGCTTGTAAGCTTGAACATATGAAATTAACTGTTGAAAATTCTCCCCTTACCTTGTCCTCGGGCGTACTTCAGGGATTTATCATTTCCCTCTTCTTTTTAGTAACTATTGTATTACCGATTACTTTTTCCGATCTTCCTTACTTCATTCATCATTGCTCCCATTACCTTTTTACGCTGTAGGCACCCAAATCCCATTCCTTTTCCGGGAGTTTGCCAAGAATGGCCTTGAACGGATCAGTGCCAGGGCAAGCAAGAAAAAATTAACGCTTAATACTGTGTAAACTATTGTTATTGGTTCCAGTGCCCGGTTCATAATTCCTCGGGATTACCATTGACCAAACCCTCTCCTAGAACCAAAGAACCATGGGAAATGCGGTGTGAAATTATTAAGTAATGTTAAGGGACAGAGATTGTAAAAGTGGGACAGTGGCTGACTGTCATAAACGGCTATAAATCGACTTGGCCATAAAACCCGGTTTTGGGTGTGGGCCGATTTCCTCGACGGAAGGCAAGGATGTCCCATTTGCAGAGTGCCGATGGCTGGAGGATTTCACAGTTCAAAACTTTTCTTTTTTATATCTGTCACGAAAGTAAGTACCAGAAGGGATATGGGCTCAGCAGCTAGAGTGGCCCGAGGCACTATTCTACACGCCAACTCTACCTCCCTCAATTTCCCTCACTTCATCGATAGTAATGTGGTATACGAGGGTCTCTAGGTCAGTACTTGGGAAATGATTGAAGTAAATCTGTTCATTAGCTGCTTCGTTAGGTTGGTCTCTGGCGCTCACATTTCTACCATCTCTACGATCAATTAGGGTGGCTCTTACCCTTCATTCTCATACAATGCTTTCTTGGTGCATACCCATTTCAAACCATCAATTCTCATCCATATACTCCTTCCCATTAAACTGCAGAATTAGTCCATTTTTCTCTTGCTCTGCAACCCTTTTCTGCGATCTACCACTGTTGGAATTCTATCCCCTCACTGTATCCGCAACGCCTCATGCTTATTAACCTTAAAACCTTCCTATTCCAACACTTCCTCCATCCAGGCAGAGACTTGCTGGCCTGGGAACAATTTATTTATGTACACGATTATGCTTTTTACTGCAGGTATCCTGTCATTTGGCTGACAACTTGCTTACTCTTAATTTGTTTACTATTGTTTATTTATCTGTTATAATATGTCTTAATTTCAGTTTTTTTTAAATTTAATACTGAATTTTATAGAATTGTTTTGTTTTTTTTCATCTGATGGCTATGCTAAATTATATATATATATTTTCTATCTCATTATTATTCTAAGGGGGCTTAGTGTCAGATTAAAGTTTGTTTTTTTTAATTTCGGAAAACAAAATTGCTATTTTACCAAATGATGAGTATATTACCATATAAATAGGAGTGACTACGCCATAGATCCATACTGTCCAACATAAGTGAGGCAGATGGGACACGGTAGCCATGGCAGGCCGGATACAATTAGGCGAGGACAGACGGACTAGCCCACCCATTTCCCAAATTACAGCTATTGCCGGCGCTCTGCACCGCCCACCGGACCCTCCCACCTCAGGGTGAGCACTTTTCCAGCATGTCTGGAATCCATGTCCAGTTCTGTCATCTGCGTGCATGATCATCTACCTTATACGAAGCTTCCAACTTTCCAGAGTAACCCTCGTAAGAGGATCACCGCTACTAAGAACTATAACGTGCCCCATGTCCTGTGATTTTCATATCACCTATGATTTTTAATGTTTTTTATAGGAACATCATCATAAAAGCATAGTAACTATGTTTTAGATGGTTACTACATATGAAGCAAACTATCTAAACAAGTATTCACAATAAGGCAGACAAGTATGTTATCCCTTTTTCCTGTTTTAGTTCAGGTTTGGAGTGTTTGATCACTAAAAATGATTATCAAAAGTTCAGAAAGTTTCGCTTTCTCTACAGTCCTTTGTATATCCATAGATAAAGCATTAATTTCAAATATATTTTAATATATTATGCTAGATTTTCCGAGGCTGAAAACCAATTTTCATATTTTGGGAGTGAAAACATGCTGCTTGAAATTTAGTGCCGAGGTTTTGTTGTAAAGACCATGTTCATTTATAAAATTATTATGTTAATTATAATTCTAAGTAATACAAAACACAAATACATATTTATATAAAATTAAATAACCAGTTCGTCAATATCTCTGATTTGTATATCCTATGTGAAATTATTAAATACTTTTGTAGCACTTAGTTATTAAGTAATTAGTAACAGTCATGTTTTATCTTTTGTGGGTAAAGTTTATAATTGGATTAATGAAAGGAGAAGGGGTTTCATTGGAAAAATAATTCCAAAAATGGGAAAGCCTATAGTACTAGAATGCACATGGACAACGCTTCTTGTCGCTTACTTCCATGAACTTCCATGAACAATACATAATCAACTCGTCTGCAGTAACTTGATGCTGTTACTGCGGGTGGAATACAGGTGTCAGCAGTTACTTGATGCTGTTACTGCGGGTGGAATACAGGTGTCAGCAGTAACTTGATGCTGTTACTGCGGGTGGAATACAGGTGTCAGCAGTAACTTGATGCTGTTACTGCGGGTGGAATACAGGTGTCAGCAGTAACTTTATGGTGTTACTACGGGTGGAATACAGGTGTCAGCAGTGTCTACCCATCCGTTTCTGCCCTACGGCGTATTCCTTTAGGGTTTCGTGTAAGTACGGTGCTGATATATCACTTTCTGGCTTTTGGAGCCACTTCTTTTTTATTTCAACCCACATCTCTGCCTGCAATGCCCATTGGAATAGCTCTGCATTGGTGTCCTGGCCATTTTAGTAACTGAATGCGCTGAAAACCTCAATTGATGTTCGCTACTCATGGCACATTCTCACCTTCCACGTTTCGCATCCAATTATTGGATCTGGGTGATTGGTACTTCTAATGGATGTTTTGTGAGTTCCATTGGTGGCACGACTAGGTTTTTACTTAGGTTTTTTTTTTTATTCTTGTGTGACATCATCTGAATCCTCATAATATACAATTGTATAATATCCAGTTTAAGCCAGAGGTTTAAACTCATCGTAAGTAAGAGGGAAAACGTATAGTGAAAGAAGGATGTCTCCTACTTTTTGTTTCAGATGAACTGCCTTCAGGACCAATTTCACTGGAACTGACTCGAAATTTATGAATAGGAAATGTTACGGTCCGACCTTTTCACTAATAATGATACGTTGCTCATCGGTCTTCTTCCGAAGAGAAGCCGGCGGGAAGGAGTGAGGCTAATGAAGGGATATCCCGAGAAGGAGTGAAGGACCAATACCCGAAGGCTGGCAGACAATATTCCAGAGTGGCCGGGAGAGGCGCTCTAATCCCCACGTGTCTAGGATTAGAGCGCTTGACAGCTCAACACTTTGTCTTATCGGCTAGGTCCTCCTCCTTAATTCCTATCTCAATCTATGCACACAGTTTTATAATCGTCTACTCTCACCTCTCCATTCTATCGATATGTATATTAACTTGTTTCTCTGATTGAGACACTTGTTCCTATCACTGCGGCTTCTCTTAAAAATATGAGATAATAGATTATGACAGATTTAGACAGGCGTTTGAAAAGAAAATCTCCATATTCCAGTTCATTTCGTTCACAAAGAATCCGTTAAATATTCCGTCTGTTTTTGTAAATTAAAAGTGTTACAAGATGTACGTGTTTATTCAGGATCTAAATGTCCCTGAGTTAAATTCTCTACAATAATTAGGCTTTTTATAAAGAAATTTAGTAATAGAACATACAAAACAGTACATCACCGTTATATAAACTTAAACGGGCATAGTAGCAGTACTATCCTCCTACTTCATCATATATATGGGCAGGCAGGGTGAGAGTGAATGTTTTAAATTATAATCTATGGTTAGATTCTGTCCATTAAAGTCAGTAACACGGATTTTACATTAATATTTGTTATAATTAATATTAGTGGGTAATTAGTCATATAACTCTGTAGACAACAGTCCGAGTCTCGTGGATTAGTCAAATGGTGGATTCATACAAGGGGTATTCATGATTTACATACTTTGTGTAGTCTTTGACTCACCCTACGGAATTATGCACACTTGTCTAATACTTACGGAGGGAGTTAACTCAAGTCCTACTTGAAAGTATTCAACATATAAATCTATTTAATTTTTTAACTCTACTTGACAGACGTTTACGAAGAAAAAGTTTCACTTTCACTTTCAACACTTTAAAAAATAAATAATTTTTAACTCTCATCACTCGATTGACTTCTGCTAAACCTGTGTGATCATTCTATTTATACATGAGGGTGTATTGACTAGTATCGAATTAACCTAAAACTCATTTACATGCAAAATATCACAAATGAAAATAAGGCCTTATAGCCTACTATAGATGATTATTTCGTTAATGATGTCTAGAAGGAAGGGGAGGGTTGTTAACGGCAATGATCCCCTACAACGTGCCAACGCCAATTAGTGACATAAACAACCCCAAAAAAAACCCGGTAATCCCAGAGGGGGGAGATATGATCCCATGCATGAGGGTTTGTGGGGATTGATGACATGCCTTAAAAAAAATAAAATTAGCATCGACCACCTGAATTATACCAATGGTAGATTCATAGCTCTGGTTTAGTTGAGAACGCGTCTTGGAAGAGGACCGTATGGGGTCCTATAATATCCTTCCTGCCCTAATCCTGGCAGTCCAATCCTGGTGAATTGGAAGTGTATAAATAAAGGCTACCCCTCCTCGATAAAAAAGTACAGCTCTTAAACAGGCTGTAAATAGAATTATTAACAAGTATTATAAAATGAATCTAAATAGGAAATATCAGAGTTTCAGAAAACTAGTTTAGTTCTCTTTTTACAATATTAGTTACAACGCAATATACGTGGAATTCTTGAATTATTTTGAAATCAATTATCTCAATTAGAACTCGAAGGGAAACTCTGGTTTTATACAAGCTTAAATTCGTTCGTCGTCATATGTAATACGACAGCGGTCGGGAAAGTGATTCGATCGATATGAAATTGTGTAGGTACTTTCCGTATCACCACAAAATACGGTGATAATCTATTGGCTTGGATAAAATAACAGGGAGTGTAAGAAATAATCAAGAAAATCATCGTATATATTTAGGCATTAATCTCGCTTGAGGTTGACATGCCAAAAAAAAGCAGAACAGTTTTTCAAAACACAAGTTTTAATAGTCGTCAATAGGTGTATTTTTTGATATATATTAGCTATTTATAATTTGTTTTTTTAAGGTATTTTTCTCAACTTAAGAAATAGACGTGGATACTCTAGCACTTCCCTGGATGTCTCTCAATACTGTCCTGCACAAAAATACATTTTACTGTATAAGCCAATTTTGTTCAATATAACTTTGAATATTTGAAAAAATGTTGAGGCACCTGATCATTTGAACAAGCAACTATTATCTATAACTTGTACTTCTTATATCAAAGTTTGAGCAAGGGTTCCTGAACGTTCAGATTTACAGAATAGGTTTTTAATTATTTAATCTTAAGCTTTGTTATCATCTGTAGCGACCGCTGACTACATAAGATAAATCACCCTATACGCGATTGTATATATATATTGTAAATTAATTTAAAATGTAAATAACATTACCAAACCATAAATCATTGTAAATCTTGTGAACAATAAAGACGCAGCTGCAAGTCAATTAGTTATAGGAGCTGGGTCACCCGCTACCCAAAGGAGGTAGCGACCCAGACCTAGGGCTGCCGTTGAGCTGGCATTGGGTACAATAAAACCGGAGATGATTGGCTACTTACGAAGCCAGCTGGGTATATAAGACCCGCGGTTTGGGCCTGTAAATCATTCTCCCGACGACTAGCTAACTGATGACTTGCGGCTGATGTTCAAGAACTTGGCCTTCTCATTTATGAAAACCTCTGGATCTCTCTTCCTAACCTCGCTATGTTTTAGTCCGGCCTTGTCAGACCCCACACTCTCCTAGTGGGATTCTCTGCCTTCGCCTCGCTAAAATTAACAGCTCCTTGGGAGAGACCTCTCCCTCGCGGACAACGGTTGTCTTGGCCCTGCACATTTACCAAGTAGTGTCTCCCAAGGCAATCCAGTCTGCCTCTCCGGCTCACATTCGCCTTTGGGATCCGGACGGATTTCGCCTGCCCTCAGATACCGAGTGTGATTTAGTGGTCATTCCAAGACTACACAAACTACCTATACTACCTACCCTATTCCTCTTCTCCTGAACATAGTGCCTTGTCCGGGCACATGCCTATCAAATATGGAGTCAGATAGTAAGACCGTCATGAAACGATTTTCCAGGTCATAGCCTAATCAACCCTCACTTCGTCACCAGGGCTGGTGTAACTAGGCACCCCACTCGTGACTGATCCTTACTGAAGCAGCTGGTATGCTGAATTACACTACAGCTTTAATTATTGTATGAACAAGATAAGACACAACAGATGCTATGTTCTCTTCAATAAGTAGTAACTCTTGGTCTAATGCAGCTCTAATAATTATCCATTATTAGGAAAGAAGAGAGAATGAAATTAGGAAAGAAAGAAGAGAGAGAGAGAGGGAGAGAGAGAGAGAGAGAGAGAGAGAGAGAGAGAGAGAGAGAGAGAGAGAGAGAGAGAGAGAGAGAGAGAGAGAGAGAGAAAGAGGGAGAGAGAGAGAGAGAGAGAGAGAGAGAGAGAGAGAGAGAGAGAGAGAGAGAGAGAGAGAGAGAGAGAGAGAGAGAGAGAGAGAGAGAGAGAGAGAGAGAGAGAGAGAGAGAGAGAGAGAGAGAGAGAGAGAGAGAGAGAGAGAGAGAGAGAGAGAGAGTTGAGAAGCGAGATGAGGTGATATTTCAGAGCGGCAGGGCAGGTCCTGGCTGCAGGAAGCCCAAGAAGGAAGTCCTAGTTTTTACAGGACACCACTGCTCCCCTCCCTAGTCCTGCTAGAGATCTTCCCTCATCTGTCCTCTATCCAATCCTGACTTCAGCATTTTCGCTCTGTGTTCAGAGTGACAAAAAGCGGGCTATATGTGTGAGCGTACTCACAGATTACTAAAGGTAAATCAACCAATTAAGTGACCAGAAGTACTGTTCTGGTTAGTGTTTACGGAGTTACTCAACTTGAGAATAATAAAGTAAAAAATCGTAGCAATAAAGTACGAGTTCATGGTTCTATGAAAACAATTGCATGTTCGAGCTCGTTCTGGCCGATTGTGAGATGAATATGTGACTAGGTTACAGACAGACCATTATTCTTGAAGAAGTTACCAATCGATATCAGTGTCCGACATCTAGTTTCTTTACCGAGAACAGCGGATAGGAGAACTTTTGGTTGCTATGAGCTAAAGATACAAGGATTAATAGAATATTTCATACAATATGTAGTAACACACGCTGCGTTGATTATAATTACGTCATATAACCCAAATGTTTAAATAGCCACGGAATGAACTAAAAATAAATATCACATTTTTCTTTATTTGAGAAAATTATTTTAATGTTTGGAATTTCATTTTTTGTTTAGAATTGATTATTTATCTAAATAGTAATAAGCTATGACCCTTAGTCCGTCTTATTTAAATAGACTATGGTTCGGCTCAAACTCAAATGTTGACGACATTTCTATTGTTTAGCGTCATGGGTATTTTAGTTCTTTTGAACAGATCTGGCAAAGAAATTTAAAATACAGGAGGATAAATAGATTTGAGACCAAAGAACTCCATGGAGCCAACTGGACAATTAACAATTAACTAGGAAACTGAATGATCTTCAAAGTCTGTAGCTAGAGTGAAAAAATGCTTATGTCCCTTTAACCAATGAACGGGTCAAACAATGTAGTGTCTCAATAATTAATTCTGTGCAATTATTGCTCACCAGTGTTATTTGTTTAATCTATTCCTAGAGCATTCTTACTTCCTTTATAATAAAACCAAGTGTCTGCCTTAAGTAGATTTTTTTTATTTGTATACTTTAAGTGCTACCAGCAATTCACATTGTCATTTTTAGGGGAGTATTTTTTAACATATTGTTTGTTTACCTATTTAGACCAACTAGGAACGGCAACTCCTGCTCCACCTTGTTCCATCTGGATGTTCATCCCTTTCATTGGTCGATGAAAATGTAATTATTTTATTTAACACAATTAAGAGCTAGTGAACGACATGAGCGAGTATCGTCCGTAGTCTTTATCACTTTCGCTTCCTTGGGTGTCAGGCTTCTGCCTCCACGTATTTTCTTTATTGTGTTCTGTTTGCTTTTTCTGTGTTGTATGGACTTTTTCTAATAGTATTAACTCTCTGCTAACTCTATTTATACAAGGAAGCTCTAAAACTGTTTAAACATTTTACACATTGGTAGGGTGTTATGCTATTTTGTGGAGTAAAAGAAGCATCTCGTTTCGTCAGTTAAATATTCATCAGTTCAATGGACTTCAAACTAGGTCTAAGAATTCGCAAGTTAATAGGTATCAAGCGAGAGAGAGATACAGGATGACTAATTCTGGAATGATTGGCATACTCGACTGATTTAAAAATATTTACGTTTATTGTTCTACATTGTTGCCATAGGAAACCTGAATAGGCGAAACTTTGACCGAGAGTGGTATATCAATAAAAAATATATCTTGAGGGAGATTATAACCTCTTTTTTTTTCTAACGTAATAAAGTAATTTTCGCTAAACTATATGCCTTGCTTTATTTACTCATGCAAGTCTTCATTTTTACTACTGAAGTCCAATTAACAATTTTAATTAATATTAAAATTGAATCAATAAACTTTATTCCAGCACGGGTCGAGAATTTCTTTGAATGAATTCCCCCTACACCAAAAACAAATCTATATAATGCTGGGAGATATAAGTGTTACTTTCCTTTTAACAATATTTTTAAATTTAAGTCAAATGAGTAATAGGAAGTACCTTTAGAATTGGTATCTTTACATTTTACCTCCTTTATTATATATATATATATTTCTCATTATATAATATGCGTATTTATTTTCTCTTCATATATCTATTTCATAAATACAGTTCCAGACGTCGAAAAAATCTCTTTAAATACTTTTTTTAATGTGGTATAAATTATAAAAAAAAATCTATGTTGAATCGACTAGTTTCAAATTTGTATAGTGGTAAGAACTATTGATATTCCAAGAGTTTAATATTGGTCTGACATTTTGAACGTTATGTCCAATTAATGGATTGTATATTATCAAAACTTCATAGCTCATACAATACTATTAAATGTGAATGATATAATGTATCCAGATAATTAAGAAGTAAAAGAATGACAGGAGGGGATGAAGAACGGACTATCAGTCCCGTTAGAAATATTTATGTCTACGGGGTCAGACAGGTGGCCTGTCTTCTTATGTGAGCAGCTCCCAGCTCCTGTCTTTTGGTTTAATTTTCAATCAATGGAAAAAACTTTCAATTATTAATCCTTTTTAGGAGTTCTTTCTTTAAAACAAAAAACCCTTATTTACACTCATTTGTCTGTCAGTCGGTCTGTTTTCCTCCCATGTAGGCATATGAAATTTTACATGCAGGTTCTATTTTATGTTGAGAAGTTAAATATGTCTAATACTGCCGACTACAAAAAATAAGACAAACCCATTAGCTGAAAAAATCTACAGCTAAGTTAAAACATCTACATCATATGTTATACCAACAATTAATTTATATGTACAATAATAATATAAGTAAGGTTATTTAGCTAATCAATTACTTCAAGATAAAATAACAGTATATTTTTCTATAGAATCGAAATGGGGAATAAACTTAGAGGCCTATTCAATAATAACATGTAAATTTGTTGAGAATTTAGTGGAAAATAATCATTGATAAATACAATTATCTTATTATATCGTTTTTAAAAATTTTACTGAACCATTGTTTGACTTGTTGATTTTGGTGGGGAATTACATTGGATGCTCAATAAGTGCTAAGAATGAACGCAACCCCAAGAACAAATCCTTATCTTAACCAGGTGACCTTGCCTCTACGAGTGGACAAATCGTTTCAATATTTCTTATCATTTCGATCCGGTCAGTATATATTCTCTATGGCTGTTATTAATAATACTGAGATTTATTCCATATAGTCGATTTTTAATTTTTTTCTGTTTAAATAATAAAATCATAAAAACACACCAAAGATGAGTCAACAAACTAAGCTTGCTAAAAACGAGGAAAACATGAGAAGTTGATAGAATTTGCCCTCTTGTTTGGCAATAATCACCCAATTTACAAACCCCACTCCATTCGATGGCTTGTTATTTTCTTCCGCGATTTCACTGAATCCCGAAGGATGAGGCTTTAATTTCCCTAAGGATTACTAGCTCAGCAGAACTAGCTAAAAAAAAAAGGTTGGATTCCAAAAGGTAGAATTATTTAGCCCAAAGGCTTTACCTACGTTGTTTGCAGTGGATTTTAGAAAAAAATATATCATTACCAATTTATAAAAGCGTTAAATTTCTTGCAAGTTGTTTGGAAATTTGGAACTGTGATACGAGGCTGTGAAAATTTGCAAAAATGTCAAATAACGCAAAAAGTTAGATATGTCAGTGGTTTCGGCTTCATAACTTTAGGTTTAGTGCAAAATGCGTAACAATCTATCTTGTAGAAGATTAAATTTCCTACAAGATCATTAAAAATTTTGGAAAATACTTCAACCGAGAAATGTTGCATTAAAACGTTTAGTGGAAGTGGGCTGTAAACTTCAAATATCATTTGCAAAAATTCACTAGTGGTGGCTACTTTTCTTTGAATAGAACCAACACTCTGATAAGTTTTGGTCTGGGCTATGGTACGAATATGACAATTGTGCAAACCCTCATGAAAACAACGAAGAGTTCTGGTGGGTGGACTCGTGAACGAGGTATATTGGACAGGGTTCTCACTCGCTCTGGGATTGGTAAGCTGCATTACAAGATAAGTGTGGCGAAATTGAGAACTACTGCAGTTGTGTGAAATACAGAACAACATACTGCCATGAGACGTTCCCATATCGGCAGGGATAATAGTGACGCTGATAAACTAACTTTGAGTGGTTTTCTAGTCATAATTCGTTCCCAACTGTTAATTACTAAATTGTAATAAGTAATGGAGTGATTAGAGGTTTAGGTATCAACTCCCACCTGGGAAGTTGGCGTTAGAGGAATGGATAGAATTGTGAACAGCAATGAGAACGTATATTTCCGGCGTAAAGACGCAGCATTTGCCCTGGCAACAGTTGCTAACCACATAAACCGGAACAAAGCAAAATTAGCTTTGGGTGCCCTCTTGATCTCATAGCATACTCATTTGTAAGCAATCAGCTGATGATACTTCGAGTACGAACTTGCAGGGAGCAAAAGGAAAGGGATTCCCTTGTAATATTTCTCAGAGGAAGGCATTCGAAAAAGAACAAAGTCCACATTTCACTCTGCTTCCAAGCCCTCCCCAAGGGACACGGAAATGGGAAAGACCGAATTAGATGTAAGCTATCTTCGACACTAAGCTCACTGGAATCGGAGCGAATCTACTTTTTTAGAAATACGTGACCCACGTACCGCAAGATCATGGACAGAATTCCGTGGTAGTCTTCGATGGTTACCCCGCTAAGGAAAATAAATGAAGCACAAAAATCACTGAAAGAGTTCGTCTTTACCGGCAACAATTTTGTAGAAAAGTTCCCTTTGATGGTACATTGCTTCCGCCAAAGATAAATTGTTATTCAATGAAACAAAAAAAAAAATCACGCTTCAGAAAATATTTCATCAAGCAAAAATGCCATTTTGTTGTCTTCCAAACACTATTCTGTCATTGTTATTGGAGAAGGCTTTGATTTTTTAGTTTTGGTGACAGCTTTGGCACCAAAAAATGTGTTCTTTAGCAAATTTGGAACGGGTAACATGGGATATGCGTTGTATTCTAAAACATCTTTCATATTTAAACATTATCATTTCTCCATGCGATAAGTGGTTGCGATACCACCTCCGGTTTGGGCAGCGGAAAAGGGTTGCCATCTCCAAAGATCCATCTGCAGAAAAAGAAAGATGGCGGAGGCCACTGCAAGTTTCCTTGTGGCCCTTTATGAAGGTGACTTGAACACCTCTACATATGAGTCAAGGTATTTTTGCTTTGATAATCTGCTACAAAAAGCAATATCGCTTTGTCACGCCTACCTCCAAGAAGGGATGAAGTTCGATATAGAACTTATCTGCTTCAAATAAGTTCAAAGGTGGATCGGTTATGAAAAAGACGCCCTCAACTGGAAGAGGAATATTGGTGGCTTAAATCCACTTCTAGCTCCATTGGCATCGCTGAACATGATGCAAATAGGCTTGTAGCAATAAAAGCAGGTCGATGCTCCGTTGTACTTCTTCATTGTCATAATCCTAATGCACCATAGGTTGAATTCAACAGGGAAGAAGACAAGTTTCAGACGATCTGCTGCTTATTGGTCATCAAACATACATTTGGACCAAAACAAATGAATTTTCACAACCCTATATCTTAGTACGTGTTCCGAATTTTCAAATATCTGACTTACAAAACTTGCTCTAAATTTAATGCACTTTAAAAATGGCAAAACGCTGATTTGCCTAATATGCAATGGGAGCGAGTTGAAAACAATGTTTTTTCATAGCGGTTTTTTCAAGACGGCGAGAAACGCACAGGGGGGGGGGAGGTCAAAAACTTAGATTTTTTACGAGGAGGTTAATAATTATAACATACCTGAAAATCAAAATTACTCTACCTTTAGCTCTAAATGATATCTCTACTGGGCTATATTGTCTTTCTATATTGTCTTTCTTGTGGGTGTGCTTTGATAGCACTCGTAAAAATGATAATATCGAATTTGCTGTAATATTTTCAATTTATATTCTGAAGAGTATTAGATTATAGATATTTGTAGCAGTCGGCACTCTTTTGTCATTGATTGTTTTGTTGCGTTCCCTTTAAAAATGTTTCCATTTTGTTTTCCTTCATAAGGTAAAATCGAATGAGTAATATTCCTTATTAGCCTTAGACCATTACAAAAGGAAGATTTAAATTCCCTTTAAAAGAGAATAAATTTATCCTAACTAGAAGTCCTGATTAATATTATGTAATAAATATTAGGACTTTTGTGGACTAAAATTCTAATATGTCATTAAACTGTTATTAAAATCGTGTTCACAACTTTTTACCAGCCTAAAAGTAACCTTTTCATTACGCTTTTATGATTTTTTTTATTTGATTAAATTTCTACAGAAAGATGAACATACGCAGAAAGTGGTATTAAAATCTTTACTCTACCGGGTGAAAGATTTATGTCTACATAAAATCTTAAAAAATAAACAAGCGGAAAGAAGAAATCTCATGAAAGCTGTTGAGGCGGATCACAACAGCATTAAAGCAACCACTTAAACGTACATATATCAGTGGAAGCTCTCAGAAGAACCGGCCGAATCAGCCATAAAACTGGGAACGCTGTACACTTTAATTGTCTATTACTGGCAACCGGGACTGGGGAGGTGAGTGGGTCAGTAAGACTGACATATTACAGCCCCCGGCCGTACCTTTATCCCGGACCGTGTCATCCGTGACAAGGTCCTCGAGACGAGGAAGTGGGTTGACCCTATCCCGTCTGATTGTTAATTCAATTGTCTTGGACAATGGACCCCGGACTCCTGAATAGGCAGGTCGTGGAGAATGAGCATTTGCACACTTGACGTAGTCGAGATTGCTTCCTTCAGTTGTAACCACCAATGGCCTCTCTGCGGCCGGCACTCTTTTGCCATTGATTGTTTCGTAGCGTTCCCTCTACAAATGTTTCCATGTGGTTTTCCGTCATAACGGCAAATCCAAATATAGCACCGAGTAATATTCTTTATTAGCCTAAGAGCTTTACAAAAGGAAGATTGGAATTCCTTTTAAAAGGGAACGAATTTATCCTAGTCCAGCTACAATGCTTTTTCCGTTATTGAAAATAAATGATGCATGGATTTTTTAGCAGTTAAGGGCCCATCGCCTTTCACCTGACTGGAGCCGGACGATAGTGGCATTAAAATTATCTTATCGCCCCAAAATTTGTATTCAACAACTCCCTGAACTCGCTGTGTACCTTTAGGTCAATTTAGATATTAATAGAAGTAGATATTAATGGTTAAATTTTCTGATTTTTTCCCCTCATGGTTGAGGACATATCAAATAGGGTAACCTGAATAGAAATTCAGAGATACTCCAAAAAAATGTACTTGAATAAACACTACTAAATCATGTTTTAATATAGTATCAGCCGATTTCCAAAACAAACAAACATTGTTATTGGTCGATATTTTAGCTAATTTTGATTGTATAAAGGGTTATTTTTAGTGCTTGAAGATCAAATAAAATTAAATATTTTGGGGCAAAAGTACCAATGTATTACTATTATTAAATAAACACAATTAAGTTCATAATTGATATGAATACTCAATATATCTTCTTATGTACCATATTGTACGGTATCTTGGCAAAATACTGACATCAAGACTAATCAATCAATCAATACGAGGCTTTAGAGATAGGAAATAAGCATACTCTTTAGAAAATTAGAAGGGTACACTCCACCTCCAATAGAAAATAAACCACCGATTTGCGAATTCGCACTAAATTTTGCACCTAAGAACAATAATTAATGCCCCTTATTATGTCAGCAATAATAATAATGACCTTAATATAGCTCACATTAGCTTCATCGTGGGAGTAAGTTCACGAAATCCCAAACTAATCCAATAACCTTAACACAGCCTTTATAAAGACCTTGTAGCCAGTCTTAAATTCAAAAAGATGGGATCCTTGCTATTGCTAATTTAGACAATACTATCCTGATTGTCTATGACTCTCTTGCACTTTGACAGCTTTCGTTGGCACTTATTCAGTGACGCGGAAAAGGAGGCACGCCGGACATCTTCCGGAACAATGCTTATTTTTTTCACGCACCAGGGAAGTAAAAATCATATTAGGGTTCAATAAGAATTCATTCAAGAACTATAAGCTGCATATAATGAGTGAACGGGGGGCCAATGTGGAACTGTAAATATCACAATTGTTTATCACCCAATGGTGCAGATTGTAATTTTTAATTTTTATAAAAAAATGTCTTTGTAATTTAAATATATACAAGTGATTCAAACTTTTTGTGTAACGTTAAAATAAAAAAACAATTTTGTGAAATATAAAATAAGAAATCCTGTCTACACTTACCTTGAGGTCAGGTTGACAACCATCAACAATAGGGTACCTTATGAAACTAATTCATACTTTTTATATTGTATGTAAAATTTTAGTGTAATGTATGCATAAATTAGTGAATACTTCATTCTAATTACAAGCATAAAATAATAAGTGATAACTAATAGTTTAACAATAGTTGATCAAATTTATGAAATTACACTTGTCTGACACAGATAGCACACATGTGCTATTTGAAAGTTGCCGATTCTTGTGGCCATTATTCTCCTTCTTCGAAGAACAATTTGTTGGTGGTCTTCAGCAGCCGAAAGAGGGATATCAGGAAGTAAGGTAAAAACACAAAGGAAATGGAAATGAAAAGCATTTTGTAACTCGTTGCATAAATTGTAATAAATGCAGACATAATCGTTGTAAATAAACCAACGGTGTATTATTGTTATATCACCCCAACGCCACTGAATCTTATTTTGACAAAATTATTAAATCTGAGCGCTTGTAAATTGTTACTTGTAACTTTTATGCAATGGGTGCCTCCAGCGAGCACCTGCGCCCCCAAAACCACTGCCGGAGCAATTAACCAGGCAGCGGTAATTCCTATGGCGGCTTGATTTATGGTTCATCTTCAGTTGTGAGGGTTGGTTATCCTAATGGCTAATCACATTGTTTTCCTATCTCTAAATGATATCCCTTTCTATGGTGAGTCCTTTTTTCCTACCTCAGTGCTTTTCACTTTAATCACAGGCCTATTAAGTTGTTTCCTCAATGGGTTTGCCCGGTTATTAGTTCCTTCAAGGGTTGGAGAGCTAAAGGTATAAAAATGTAACCGTTATTCTCTGGCCTACAGACCACACTATACGGTGCTTTCACCATTACTCCATCTGGGTTTACGGCCTATTGTATTTTTGTTGTCCTTATCCTCCCTGAAAATTTGTCAGGGAAATTAAAAACATGCACATACATATTTAATGTCTAGATTCCAGCTAGTATCCCGGGAGGAACAGTTTCATCCAGGCTATTAACCAAGTCTGTGCCAAACTTGGGGGATATCCTTCATACTGATTAATATGGGACCAGACATATTCAAGACGATAATTTATGGAGTTTAAGAAAGTAAATTATTCAGTATGACACCTTGATACTACATCCTTTCATCGCTTTTTTATCCAATAGATAGTTTCAAGATTAACAAATACACATAATCTTTTTCAGATATATGTTTTGAAAGGGTTAGTCTTAATGTTAATCAACATTCCGTACTGTTGTATAGATAATTTTTAAGCTTTATAAGAAACCTTATTTTTATTAATAATTATGTTTATTATTATTAATTATAAGTTTATTATTATATTTGTTCCATCATACTTTATTGCAGTTGATATTCAGTCAGGTGGTTCTTCTAATGAATAGAAAACCTGTTATTAATTTTAGTCTCACCAGTTCAAATAACGATTCCCCAATAATCAACTGTCAAATCAATAAATAGGCCCTCCCACAAGTTGCAATATAACTTAATCATCACTAACAGTAACTAAAGGATTCGTAAGCAAAACAACAAACAAAAAAAAAACACCGGTGATACTAATTCGTTTGTTTGATTCCATTATTAAGTAAACTATGTTCCCATATTTTAACGGGACCTAATGGTATGGCCACTTAATAAGGGTGGGTACACTAGCTTGAGAAGATGCATCGTCCAACAGAAATTAAAAAAAACGCTGCATCTCGTAATAAAATCGTTTAATAGACGATTAAGAAGCAATAACGTCAGCAATAGGACTGAGATATGTCGTAAAAAGCCTAAACTGTTTTTATTTTTATTTTTAGGGATTAAATGAAGAAAATTAGGACTCGTTAATTTTTTCCGGATACGTATTTCCTTTTAACAGCTTTTAGGAAAGAAAAATATAAGGAAACTTACAACAGGATTATTCATTTTAGACCGTGGTCTCGAATTCTTATTAATAGGATTTTTAGATTGGGAGTGTTTTTGATTAGAAACTTTTTGCATTCATTTTTGAAGGTTTATTTTATTTGTGTGGGTTGTAGTTTATAGGGTTGCTTTATGGTACCATAGCTGTCCAGTTGCTAGATTGATGTTACTCGTGTTAGATAGGTGGTATATTAGTAAATGGTCTTATAAACTCAACAAATGTATTACTTTATTTTGACTGCTTGAATATATATTTTACAATCGTATTATTAAGTGCACCTATTTAAATAAGCACGTTCATCATCGGGCAAACAACCGAAAATCGATTGTCTAGAACTTATGGCTTGGGAATAAAAGTTCTAGTTAATCTGAAGTTTAAAAAAATCTATATCGATATCCTCTTAAAGAACGGGAACACATTGTTCTGTCAAAAGCGCATGACTTGAACGACAAACAATTGATCACTGACTCCAACTAGTTAATTATCATAATTACTTCATAATATACAGATACTGTTTAATTAACAGGTATCAATAAACTGCCAATGACAGAAACGTTGAAGGCATAGACTTAATAACTCAAACCCATTTAGGCATTCATGCAAAAACAATATTTAAAATGCAACGATACAATTCAGACTACTCAGGCTAGTAATTGCAACCCCACCACAACACTGCACAGAGACTGCATTCATGACAAACTATCGGGTCATTCAAACCCACTGACACAAGAACTGTCCTCATTTGACTTATCTCACTACACTACTCGACGGCTTTAGAGACTAAAGAAAATTATTAAAAATACATCATTCAAGGAGCAAACATGGTTAGCTCCCGAAGAACTTAAGCAGCACACGGTGAATGAATGAATCGATCGTAGACATATTAAACTCTTCGATTCACTGAACTTATAGTAATCCAAGCAAAAAGTTGTTGATGAGCGGTGATCATGTAAACCAGGCGATATCAAACTACCATCCAGTGTTTAGTTTACATCAAACCTGGTAGATGTATGTATGATTACACCAGCCCTAAAATGCAGTACAAGGGGTGTTTTGATATCAGTATAGTATTTGTTTCCATTCAATAAAGTTTTCCCCAGGGGATAAGGGGTGAAGAAAATAAAAAATCGGATGTATTCGAATATAAAGGGTGTCCCAGAATTAACGCAAGATTTGATTTAATTAGAAAACACAATTTTTAGTATTTTCGTGGACACAAAAACGTGGAGGCCATTTGCCCGATATGTTATTCCATAAGTAACCCTATCCTATTAATTTATAATTCAATAAAAAAATAACGAAAATACTATTTTTTTATTGAATTATGAATTAATAGGATAGGGTTACTTATGGAATAACATATCGGGCAAATGGCCTCCACGTTTTTGCTGGCTCACTCTTTTGTCGAAAGTTTCCATGACCATGTGGCATAAATGTGGTTGAATTTCGTTGATGCAGCGTTGAATTTCCTATTTTAATGCACGGGTGAGCTTGTTGACATATACGTTTGACTTCAAATAATCCCATAAAAAGAAATCTAAAGGTGTTAAATCACACAATCTAGGGGGATAATTCTGATCACCGAAACGAGAGAGTACACGACCTGAAAATGTCTCATGCAGTATTTGAATTGTTTCATGGGCTGTATGGCATGTGGCACCATCTGGTTGAAACCACATATTGGCCACATCAATATCATCCAATTTCGGCACAAAGAACTGGGTTTAAGACCACAGTTGTACAACAGTCGACAACGGCCGAATTGATGTTTCTGGATTTTCAACACTCTCACGCACTGCTTAGATATTGAAATCTGAACGGCTTGTTTTTGGACGACCAGTGTGTTTAGTGTTTCCAACGGATCCAGTATCCCTAAATTTTTCAATAATCTCTTCACAGTTGATGAAGTTAAAACACTATTCCGACCATATTTTGTATGAAATTTTCGAACCACGGCGCCAAACTTTTATTATTTTTGTTCAACAATAAAGACACGTTGTTCTATCGTGTAACGCTCCATTTTTACTAACCCTAAACTGTCAGCTGTCAGATCGTTTTTTTTTTTTTTTTTAGGGTTGCCAGCACTTTACTGCACAAATGGCGGCAAATTCAAATCATGCGTTAATTCTGGGACACCCTTTAGTATTCATAAATGGTCCCGCACGCTACAAATTGTGTTCTTTCCAAGGGAGAGTACCCAGCTTAAGTAAGCCAAATGAAACGGCAAAGTATGGGTTTGACGATTGCTATAAACCTAGAAGCGATACTGTCCCTCAATAAAAATGTTATATATTTGGACCATCCGGAGGATTATTGTGAGCACCCTCGCATTGCGGGGGAACTGCGCCCGGGCAAGGGATAAGCCTATGACAAATATTTACTGCCTACCTCTTGATAGTGGGCAATAAACCGTAGGGATAAAGGGGGCTGCTGGCTGTGCAGTTGATATCCCTTAGGGCTATATACCTGGGTAAACTGCATTACCTACCATAACCTCAGTGATAGATGTGCACGTATGGATATTTTTTGCCATTTGACCAATAAAACCAACGCACCAAGTAGCCCGGTAACCGACTTAATGTTAAATGTTAATATATCTTAAATACATCAGTTATATTTTAACCCCGGGTGAGTTACTGCCAGAATATTAAATATTTAACAAAGAAAATAATAATAAATATAACGATAAACTTACCGTTCTTGGCCGGTCGTACAAAGTTCAATTCAGCAAACCTGTCCGTGCCTTTAGTGTCAGCGGGTACATTTGCAGCGAATAGAAAAATATTTATGAAATTATGTCATGGTAAGTTTGTGGATAGTTAAATTAATAATGAGCAGCATAGATATTGGTTTGATATTCAAATTAGAAAATATTTCACTGTTAATTCAATGCTTGCCGTGAGTGTATGGATGAGTAGAAGATTTATTAAATTGGCTTGGGTTGATAAAAAATAATTGTTATGTTTTCAGTCATATATTCATGGACCATGTTTCGAATGTCATTAGGTCCCGATGACATGAAAATAATGTGGGTGCTAAACATGATTGGTTGCAGCCATGGATACAATAAAATATACGTTACGATATGAAAAAGAGCTAGTTTCTCATAAAATGTGTATACAAAATATAGACAGCCCTGCAGTTCTACTGGACGGTAATGATGAAAGATACAGCTAACGGTAATATAATGTTTTTTGTATAATAACAAAAATTATGTATTAAATAAGCTGTGAGTAGAATAAGAGTAACATTGTTAAATGAGCACGTCAAAGAGATGTGGTCCGCTAAAAATTAATGTTATCACAAAGAACAGCGCACTATCGGAGGAGTCACAAGAAATTAGTTATTAATCAAAAAAGTATTACTTTTCTCTAATGTGAAAAAATTAATGTTATTTGGCAATACTATATCAATATATATTATATTATTTTACTGTAATAAAATGTGATATTCAATCGTGCATGTGTTATTTCTTCCAAAACAAAATCTACAAGGTCGCAGAAGTATCAAGAGAAGATAAATCGACAAATAACAAATAAACATTGGTTACATATCCTCTGCAAGTTTATGCAATTACTTACAGAATGCCAAACTCAGATGACCTAGTAAATCATTATGAAATGAAACTCAAATCAAACAATCAACAATGTAACAAAATACAACATATAATCAATACATTGAATGTACAATCCCTAGGTCTTTGCTCAGTTACTTGAAAAATACCTAAACAATCAAAATTGTTCACAACGATTTCAATGGTTCCATAACATTCGAAATCTTTGATGAGTGGAAACATACAACAATACAATTTCTCAGTCATACAACGACTAGAAAACTATTTTGAACTTAAAAACCTTATAGGAGATACAGCGAAAGTGAAATCAACGAAAGCAACATTGTTAATAAAATCATAGTGTGCTAAATGTTATCGATTATTGTCGAGCTTGACTTCACCTTAAATGCCCTCTTCGAAATATTATGATGAACTAATAAATATGTGCAGATCTCTCCCCAATGTCCAACATACACTCAGAGGGACATACATTTTCATCCAAAATACAAATGAAACAAATTTAGTATGCCGAGAAGAAGAGTCCAGGAAACGGGTAACTTCAATGCTGCAAGCACAATTTGTCCGAGGTCTAAAAAAAAGTAGGTATTCAATTAGTGGTGGAGAGGTGTTGTATATTAATGTTATTTGGCAACACTGTTTTTAGTAGATACATATATCGATATAGGTTTTTTGATATTGAGCGATGTTTTTCTATCTTACCGTGATAAAATGTGATAGTCAAGCGTGCATTTGTTATTTCTTCTTGTACTACATACACAGTAAACTTGTGTAACTTTACTGTTTGTGTATGTCATATTTGTGTGGGCTCAAAATAACACAAAAAATTGTTAATTTGTTCTTGGTTTTTTCCTTCCAACACCAACTCTCTGTCTATTCCTAAGTTTTATCTTTATTACCTACATGTTAATAGCAGAAATCTGATTAGAATCCTTGCATGTTATTGCCTATTACCCGGATTATTCAAATCACTGTCCGTAAATGCTCTAGCTACAAAAAGACTTGGTGAAGACATGCCATTTGATTGCTGCAAATGGCCAGCTGACAAGAAAGAAATACAATGGACATAAAATGACAAGAGCTAAAGTATTTCCGCCTCCTGAGGTTGTCGGTGGGAGGCGTCGGTGGAAACGCGTAAATCTCCACGGGGAGATGATAAATGCCTAGCTGAGAATTGACAGCCGTCTTAAAACCAATATGTGATAAATCTAGAAGGCCTTTGGGTAACTGGACATACAGTCTCTTCCATTTTCAATATTGCCTCCTGCTCATGGATGGTATGCGGGCCTACCAGTTTCCAGCGCTACAGCCCATTCTACTACAATACTTTCCTTGTCACGATTTTGCCAATGCATCTATGCTCCAAACCACCAACAATTCGTAGTTTAAATGCATTGCACACCAATGTCATTGTATGCTTATTGAGCCAGCTATGGTTGTATTTTCATTGTTATTAAAGAACCATTTTGTACTGATGTAAACCAAAGAATTTCCTGTCGCAATAATACCACTGTATTGTAAAAGTTTCAGAATTGATCCAGTATAATTTTTCATGGAATGGACGTACATGAAATGTAACATGAAAATGTATATATAATATAGTTCAAATAACTATGTAATAATAATTTACAATTAACTGTCATAACTTAGAAGGTTTATTGATTTGGCAGAAATGATACTGCCTCATGTGAATACTCAAATTCTTTATGTTTTTTCCCCTTAGCTCTCAATTTTTTAAGATTATAGATAAGGGAAAAATAAAGGGAATTTATTTAGGGTGAGCGGATCAAATTCTTTATGAATATTACTTCAGGAATATGTTAAGTAAACAAAGTCGAATACTGTGGGTATATAGAGCTATTCAGGACTTCTCATAATATTAGAAGTTCCGTAATTACAGTAGCCCGTTAGCATGCCGGTAGTTCTCTTCAATGATTCGTTAATTTTTAGAGTTCCGTTCGTCTACTTCTTAAAGGTCAGCCCAATGACCGACAATGTTCGTTCAAGAGAAAATAATTTGATTTTTTCAGCATCGTTCATCTATGTGTTATTGGCAACTTTTGGTTGTTTGGAATCACTTTTATTGGCTCATACTAATTTATGGTATGCAAGAAATTTTAATTGATCATATTTTTAACCGGTACCAATATTCGGGTATAGAATGTGAAATTACATATGCTGTCAGAGTGATTTTATCTCATACAATTTTTATTCATTGTCATTTGTGTTATTTTTTTATATGAATAATTTCATCATCGTATGGAAAGATTTGATTCAACATTTATTAGATATTTAACTTTTAAATATATAATATTCGTAGTATGCAATATTTAAGTATTTGATTATTCAGGGTATAGTTCATAATTTAATTTGAAAAAGTGGTATTTTTTCGGTAAATGACATACACAAAATCGTGATATTTATTTCTACCGTGTTTAAAGAGATAATTTATAATTCATTCTATCAATGGAAACATTTCGAATCGTTCACAAATATAGGGATTTCTCACTAACAGGCGTTCGTTTCCAACTGGCCTCTGTTTTGCATAATCTCGCAATTAAATTTTTTTATGCAAATGTAAACGTGGTGCTCGTTAAAAAGTCACCAAAAGGGGGAAGTGAGGAGCGATGAAGAGATGACAGGGGCGTGTGTCCTTATTTATTCACTCGCCGCTAGTGGAGACAACGTCCACGGGCATTAACTCCCGGGGGAAGACGCAGCCGAAATATTAATTCTCATCCCACCCCTGTTGTGTTCATGCTTTATGCTTCCTCCCGCGGAGCAAACCCGTTCCGTGGTAGCGCGGCCCGAGCTACCGGCTGCCTAGTTCTGTCCAAGGCGGAGATGTTTCAATCCACTCCGTCATCATTGGGGAGTTATAATGAAATGGCCGAGAGATACTTTAATTTGGAGCCGACGCGCATGCTTTGGGCCTAATCCCCGTGTATTTATTGGCCGTTGCCGCTGTCTCCTGAAGCAGCCGCTGAATAATAGAAACGTCGGGTCCTTTCCTTCGGTTCTTTATTATCAGCTACAGGCGCTACTGCTCTGTCAAAACAAACTGTTTGGTCTCTGATCCGACATCCTCTCCTCTAGTTTCTAGTCTCTAGCCAGTGTTCAGTTATATAGGAAAATTGATTCATAAATCTATAAATGTTACAAAAATTGATTATATCTATATAGTTGGTCGCCTAGCAAGTTGTTTTCCTTATGAAAACAAAATGAAAATAAAAAATGACTGGGATCTGGTAGCCTTATAAATAATAATGCATATGTGGTAATGTCAACGAACCAACATCATAATGTAAATGTAAAGGAAAGGTGTGTTTGTTTATAGTCACAATAGTACTGAAGACCAAAGGTCCAAGGAATTATTATCGCAGACAGAAGCCATCCCAACTCGGAGTAGTAGTGGGAAATGCGACAGTCCCTGGGGATCATCACTCTAAAGACTGAGGCTTAAGCCGAGCTTCGATATCCTTAGAGAGAAGATGTTATTATGTGAAGGATTTTAATTTACATTTTTTTACATTAATTACAGTTTATGAAGACGCTGAACTTGTCCTCGACCTGGCAAAATTGTGTATAATGGTTGTCGGGTCGTCACTAGGGAGGTGTCTGGTCACCCTAGCCCTGGTGACAAGTGCGGATTGTTCGAGTTTATAACCTGGACAATCGTTTCATGACGGCGTTACTATCTGACTCCATGTTTGATAGGTATGTGCCCCGACAATGCACTATGTTCAGGAGAAGAGGTAAAGAGGTTTTTCATAAAGACTTAGTCAAGTTTTCAGAAGTCGAGCGGAAACCAAGCGTCACCAAGTAAAGGTCGTGAGAGACTGATTAACAGGGCCAGGAGCCCGACTTAAGTACACTCTCCCCTCCTTGCCTGCTGGGAGGGCTGCAAGGTTGCCTAGGCCGGCGGTTGGTTTTCACACATGTGTTGAGGAACCGCGACCGACGCTTAATTACCCGGCAGCCCTGTACCCTGGAGGTAGAGAGGCCCCAAAAGGGTTGTTTATGTTTATGACTGTTTATGATTGACAGCTGGTGGCCCGTCTCATGTGACTTGCTTGGCCCCCGCCTTTTATTGCTTAACATATTTACCATGATTTATATTTTTTCATTTACATTTGTCTATAATACATTTAGTTCATGTTATTTACTTTTGCTTACAATATATATGCAATAGAGTATAGGGTGATTTATCTTAACCTTCGTTACATTTCTGTCCAATGCTAGGCTTACATACTTTTGTCTGTTGATCAACAATAACAATATACTGCATAAGTATCCCAGAAATATTTTATGGGTTATTGTGCAATCTAGTTCGTCTTTTTTCGATGGACAGTTTAATCAACTTGCGAATGACCACTAGGGTCTTATTTAATTTCCATTATATAAGATTGATTAGGCTGGTAATATCAGCGAACGATTTACATGTTTTGGGTTTCTTTAAAGTCCCTGATATATCAGTTATGGCTACGAGCAATAGAGTCAACCTAACCTAAGTGGTAAGGTATCTCCAAGACTTGCGATGTAAACCATATGTCACAAACCACCACGGTAATTAAAACGCTCCCAAAACACTCACTGTTTTTTTTTGTCTAAAAACAGAGTATGTATAAAGTAAATGAAATATCGGGTGCTCAAGATGTCAATATCAAATGGAAAAATTGATTTTGGCCACTATTAAATTCATCGTTATGTAAGTATTTAACGTGACTTTCTTCTGAAAAGAAAAGGTTGGCCGGAACTAATTAAAAAATAAATGAATGAAGAAACCATGGAAAATGGTTTTGTATCATAGAGTCTAGCAAAAGTTATATGACGGAATGGTCACAGGATGCAATTACATAATTGCCCAGAATTAACAGAACTAAGGCTATAGAATTCGAGTGGATTCTAGAAGGTTTAAGACTAAAAAGAAAGGAAGACTATTACCCAATTGAAGAAAATATTAGAGACTACTCATGACTACAGTAATGGTTTGGATACTTTCTTTGATTGAGAATAATGGGTGATAGATGCCCGTGGAAAAAAAATCATAGTTCGGGAAAGAATCTGAAGCTTTTTTTGGTAAGTTCAAATTTCCGAGTTTTGATGTAAGTATGATTTCAATCATTTTGCGCTTACATAAGTCCAATAGACAGCTTTCAAACTTTAGGAAATTGTTTGGTTAAAATTAAATTAATTCCCCTAAAAAGAACGAATTATTTTTTTTATACCCAACTTGAGGGACTACCCCCTCCAAGATGGGCGGTTTTTACGCCTAGTGGTGTGGCCCTTTTTTCTTGCCTGGTTTGACTCCATGTCCATGTTGATCATCAACCAAAGAGTTCATAGTTTTTGATAAACAGATTGTTTATAAAAGAATAATTTGTTCTTTTTAGGGGAACTAATTTAATTATATATTATATATCGAGTCTCAATGATTTCGAATCAGAGACAACACATTTCTTGTCAACTGGAAATTTAAACAAAAACTCTTTTCACGGTGATATCAATGTTTTGTTGGTTTAGCAAGCAAGTGGAGAAGAATTTAAGAATTTTTTAAAGAAGACTGTGACAAATAGTCTTATGAATTTCAAAATATTATTATACTTTGAACAATCGATGTTTAATACTAATGTATTCCAACTCCTCACATAATTGGTTACTGCGGTTGGAGAGAAGATATGTCAGCATCGTCAGAGACGATAATTTCTAGACAGAGTGTTTCATGTATATTTTCGATTCCTTTGTTGACATGCAGAATTCTGTTCATTCATCTTTCTGTTTAATCGTCTCGTACAAAGGACATCGTTAGCTCATCATTCAAATATCTGATTAATTATAATAGTATTTATTAATATAGTTAGCTCTGTATTCATTCATTGCACGTTCCTTTCGGAATCTATGCCTCTACAATTAATGCACAAGTTCATTTTTGAATTATATATAATTTCACAGTCTCAAAAGTCTGTGAATCTGTATGCTATCTTGTAAAGGCTTACGATCGCTCTATTGATCATATGTAATGCCATTTAATTAGGCCAGTGCACAATGACGCGTAGTAACGACGTCTTTGAAGGATGATATACCACGTGATGTAATTATTCTAACTCATAAAACTGTTAGATAATTTATTTATTAAAATATAGTAACAATTAAAGAGCTCTTTAGGTCTTTAGCCAAGATATAATTGTTCTAGTCATTAAGATTGGGTGGATATGGGGTTCAGTAATCGGTCCTATTAAAGCGTGACTCCCAATAAAGTTTTATGTCGCTTTGCGAAAATTACACAACTCCGGTAGCTCGACTTTTAAATTAACTTTCTTTTCTTTCTTTGGAATTTTATTGTATTTATTTATTTTTTTTTTTCTCTTATTTCATTCGGTAGCTAACTCTCAATCTTTTTTTCGCCGTAAGTGGTTCTAATTGCCTTCCCTTGGGTGCGAGAAAAGGTTGGAGAGGCCGTGATGTCAGTACCTACGAGGCTATTAGTAGAGCCTCGTTATTAATTAACATACTTAAGGACCTACCTCAGTCACCTGAGCGCTTTTATATTTTCTCAGCATCGTTTGTCCTCTATTTTTGCAGTTCACGTATCTCGGGTCACAAAGTGCTTTATCATTTCTGTTTCATTTGAGCAATTACATGAACGTTTTTCACTTAAGTCAACTTTCATTTCTGTAGACCGTCGTTTTATTGTGTAAGGTTATTGCAACAGACAATTAAAGACTGGAGCATATGCTTCGCTATAATATTTTTAGATTTAGGTGATAAAAACGAGGTTGTTCACTTCTCATTCACTTACCGAAAATTATCCAGCAGTTTTATTAAATCAAGTACAGTCGACTCTCGATAATTTGAATATCTCGATAATTTTAAGTTTTTTCCCGGTCCCTTGAAAATACTCTCCCTCTATTCCAAGACATGACACCCCCACCGCTACCGGCAAGATGGCAACTCACAAGATCGAGTAAAGCAAAAGAAATGGTGGACATCACGGCACTAGGCCCGCCAACAACAAGCCTCTAAGGGCACCCATCACTGAAATCAGACTAAATAAGAATACACTACATGCCTAGAGAGACTCTAGGCCCAGCCACCAGTAGACTCTCACCACTGTACCGAAACAACCAACCTCCACCGAGGCTTCCCACACCCTTTAATCCTCTCACACCACCTTCAAGCAGGCATTCCTAGTATAAGGATCCGATTAACCTAAATATTCTATATTTTTCCCTCATCCTGAATTTCTAACTAGAGTTTAGAAAAAAGAAAAAAATGAAAATACTCAATAAATTGAAAAAATCAATGTTTTTCGGCCCCTAGGTAATTTGAAGTTGTAGCAACGGGGAGCATGATTCCTCCCCAATACTTTATTGATTTGAAGTCATGGCTTCTTCTATCTCTATAATTTAAAGCCCCCCCCACTTCTGTGATTGGTTTGAATATGCACGTACCTGACATTCCCAATCCCCTGGTTTCATACTGTGTTAAATTCAAAACGTATTCTTTGAATCTATGAAATTAAAACGTGTTCTAGAAAGAATTAGTGTCTTTCAATTCATGAAAAAATTAGTTATTAAAGCTGTGATAAGTGGAATTTAAAAAAAAAAAGATGTTGCAAAACAGTTTGACATTTTACCATCTACCATTTTACCATGCCGTCGCTGGTGAATGATGAAGTGAGATACACCGCGTTCTGCAGATTCGTCGGGGAGTGGAGAAGGGTACAAGGCTCCGGGCACTTCAATATATCCAGGGGGGTGGCGCGGGGTGAGCAGCCGAGTCTTCGGGAAGGCTCACCCGAAGCCAACGATCTATCGGTGGTTCCAGAGGAGTCACTGTAAATATGTACATATAGATATAAGGTAGGAGTGAGTAGCCTATGGTTAGATATAAGTTTAGTTATAGGGGGATAGAGGAAGCACACCCCTTGTAAATATAGCACTTAAGTATAGTAGTAAGATATTAGTATAGTTAAATATATATAATTCCTTTATTGTGCTAAAATTACAATCTGCCTTGCTAGGCAATAAGTAATTAAGATATACGATCATTCATACCATATTTACATTTCATCATTCACTCGCTCATTCATTCAGGACATGATTGGAGAAACTGGCCATTGCCAGGACTCCCACTGTCACTTGATTATAGCAGGTCACGAGGCCACTGCCGTTTCAGTCTATAGTATAGTATAGTCAGTATAGTTAACGGATCTGTAAATATTGTAAATAGATTAAGGATACTAGCTATAAGGACCAAAAAAAAAAAAAAAATAGCTAGTAAGGATTGTACAAAGTAGATTTAAGGAAAAGATTTTATTTTATTTTATTTTGTTTTCTTTGTGTTTTTGGAAAATAAAGAACGAAAACAGTATAACTCAAGGTGCGCTGACCGGTGCAACAATCCCATTGCACCGGAATACGCGCACCACAGGCTACGTAACCCCATGAGCTCGCTTCACGGGCTCGTAGGGTAAGCCCGTTTGAGGCTCAGCCTCAGGAAGGGCATATAAAAAAAAAAAAAAAAAAGCTAATGAAGAAGCTATTGCTCCTGCATGATCTTCAGGAAATAGACCAGATCAGAAAATAAGCGAGCCAAAAGTTTTTTTTTTCAATCCCTGAAATCTCCAACTCAAGAAAGCTACTTAATGGCTAAAAGAAAATATATTGCTTTTGTCTAATTGAGACCTGAGCTTATCGATGTAATAACAGGAAGATATTATAAACCAGCCTACCCGACTAGTAGGGGTAAGGTGCCATCTGTGCCTGGGTAAGCGCCCAGTATGCTTGATGTTAGGTTCCCACCCTCGAGCTCTCTGGATTCACTAGATATAAACTAGTTTTTTTTCTTTTGGTTTATTTTTGAAGTTTTAAGTTAAAACAAATTCAACTATTAAAGTGGTATACAATATTAATAATTACAAGTTTAATCATAAACTCATTTGTACTCCATCTCCTGCTCCAGTACAGTCCTCTACCTTTTTAATGATGTCCTCCCTTCGCTTCCAGTTCTCGTCTAAAGCGTCACTCTGGTCAGTTGTACAGACATGGCCAAACCATCTCAATGGTAGTTTAGGCTGACTTGATTTCGAGGCTCGTTCCAATGGTTGTTTGGATCCTATATATTGGATCCTAATAAAAAGATTCAGACGCACTAAGATTTAGCGCTGGCAGTAAAGTATACTAATTACATGATAACTGTCACATCTGTTTATCTGTTTACGAAAATTTTAGATGAGAACGAAAAAAAAAATTAAACGATATTTTGGTAGTTCTTCCATTGGTTGGATAAAGAATACAATTTTCGGGAAAGTAAAATTAGTTTAGGTACTTGCATGGATCGTCACTAAGTTTAATCTCGTAAGTATTTACGTTCTCGCATATCACTTCTTTTCCCTCTTAGATTCATCTGTCCACAAATGACAGACCCAGGCATTACTCATAGATGTTTTAGAAAACCTCGCAGACTTAAGAGTCACACTGCGACAACCCCCTTGCCATCCGAAAAGATAAATTGAAATATATTTGTGATAAACTGCTGAAGAGATAAGATACACTTACCATAATAATGGCTGGGAGACCGAAGACCGACCTTGGTCGATATAAAAACCAGGGTTCGGTGGGAACCTTGGGGTAGTCCTGGCTGATCTATTGCTCTGTGTCCTGGGACCACGGAGTAACATCTCTTCTGCATTCCAGTCGTCTCTCTTCCGGCCCAGCCATTCTTCTGGCTAACACTTTCACTATAAAACTCACTTTTTATCATTCTTCACTCCTATTTAGCCACATGACAATTACTATTTATATAATGAATTAATAAAATAATAAAAATCAAATAATCATTTTTTTTCTTGACCAAATTAAACAACATTTCAAAATTTAGTTTGTGTATTTGGTATTGGGCTCGTATGGTCATTTCTTTACTGTAGTCCAGAAATATTCAGAAATGATTAAATCCTCTACTAGCCTTTTTCGGAAACGGCTAACGATTTTTCACGAAAGGAGCCAAAACTCAATATGATCATTTTCCTTTGTTGAGATCAAAAGCCAAGAATTACATTGAATCAGTGACATAAATAAACCATAAAGTTAATGTATTCACATATATATTTAAATCCATTTGAAATTCTATGAATCTATTGGAGCATGTGACATCGAAAATATAGTTAGAAAATGTATATAGATTGGAACGCATTAGCATTTTATCCGTCATATTTTGTGTTTCTTATAACGAGGTACCGGGTAATAAGTAGGTAACTTCAGACTCACATAATTTATTTTCAGGGAGCAGTTTTTTACGTGGAAACATTCCTGCAAATTTTGTTCTTGATACGTAACTCTCGTGTACCATTAAAGACCAAATACACTCGAAGTCGATAATATCCATGTCTTCAAAGATGAATAACGTGTACCAAACCATTTATATCTTATTTTGTTTTGACATTAATTCGAGTTGTCTACTTATTTTACTTATCCGCAGTTTTTTCCCCCTGTGAATTACTGTTGTTTGCCATGAATCAATTATATACTTTGCATGAGGTTAATTGAGATATCCTGACCTTCCAAGGCAAAGGAAAATATGCTGTATGGTTAGGTTTAGTAATATGGTATAGGTCGGAGGTTGCCAACTCTTCAAAATAAATCATTACATAGGAGTTGCTGAATCCCAAGCAGCATACCCTCGGTGATTGACGAAGCATAAATAACCAGTTTATAAACATAAGACGTAAGAAAAAACCTATTATGGGTTGGATAAAGAGGCGAGGGACTGCCCATGCCCGTGCATTGTGCATTGAGAGTGCGGTAATGCACCCTTAGAGAGCCCGGATGATTCATTATTGCCGGACAAGTATGACAGCTCCTCCTCCTACCTCCCTCTCTTACTCCCCGCCACCTTATACATCAATTAGTGTGATAGGGTCACTGGCTACTGGGGATGGCCCAGTCCTCCCGCAGCATACCTTCATAGGGGACGTCTTGTAATTTTGTCTAGACTGCACAAAATAATTCTCCAAAATATAGACCCTTCGCGTCTGTTCTGCGATGATTTTCACAGTGGCTAATTCTTCACTACTTCAAGGCTATAAGATCTAAGCTTCAGTCAGACAGCTTTAAAACTAGTTGATCCGAGAAACATTTGCCCCACCATCTACCCTCATTGGACATTATAAACTAAATATTAATTGTACAATAATATTCTTAAAAAGTGAAGAAACAATATCCCAGAGAAAGTCGTCATTTTTACGATATTGTCTTTAATATGTATGATCTATGTTAAAAATGTTTTTAAGTTGGGCACCATCTGAAACATGCAAAATATTTAGAAAATAACACTAGCTCTTCCCACGCCTTTTTTAGTGATTCGTTGCTGTTTTTTTTTGTTATGTTTTCACCTCTGTGTCTGGATGTTTGTATTGTTGATTGTGAGATCTTATTTGAAATGAATAAAATAAAAAATAAACTTTATTCTGGGACATACTTGACCAATAAACATGAAATTTTATATTGGAGGTTCCATTTGATTAACTGCACAGTAGCAATCAATGGGCTGTGGTAGATAAACTGATTTTAAATGTGGAGGTTAGTAAATATAGTTCTGTAAAAGTTAGGAAATTAATCGCGAGGGAGAAATTAATAACGTCTTAGAAATCCTTAATTGTGCGACACTGTACACTTGACTAACTTTTTTAAAGCACGTAATAGCCTACATTCCTATATTATTGTTTTAATAAAATAAAAAAATTGAATACGAAGTAACTATGCTGATTATTTTCAATTCAATTATCCTCAACATTAACATGGCGTGAATTATCATTATTTGGTAAATATTTTGGCGAATGTACCCAAACAGTTGATACTACAGGCACTAACAGGTTCGCTAAATTGAACTGTGCACCATCGTTCATTCACTTTTTAGTCCTACGGCGAACAGAATGGTTTCCGTTATCTTTACATTACTTCCTTTGTTAAATATGTTTAATATTCTACCAATAACTAGTCCGATGCCAACAAGTAACCATTTTGATCTGGTATTTAACATATAATGACGAATAATGAATCAATTTGGTTACCAGGTCGATGCTGCACGAGAAGGCGAGCGCTCGACACATTAGAAACACTTCAAAATGTAAGTACTCCCTCTAAGTATTTTATAAGCTTGTTTACTTGTTGATTCATAGAATGGTAACGAGCTTTTTTAAATATTACCTTTTTTTATATTTTTATTGAAATATATATACTCGCTTGTTTCGCCATGAGATTCTTAAATCATCTTTACAAAATGATTGCGAAAAACTGTTTGGTGAGTATTAATGGTCTGGGCTAAGAAAATTGCCGGATTGAAAAGAATTTGAATTGAAGAATTTAAAAGAAGAAAATTGAAAAGGAAAAGAAAATCATTTTATTAATTATAACAAACCCATTGAAATTTGGAATTGAAGCAAACTTTTTTTATTGTAAACAACACTAATTTTTTATAAAATATTTCTGTAATTTTTTATTCTAAACTATGGATGGAATTCAGAACGTCAAATCGCAACTTCTGTTTAGAGGAATCTTAAAAGTTAGCAAAACTTAGCATGTATGCAGCCCGAATTTATTCACTTTTGTTTTTCATACTTCCCATTGTTGTGTTTGCTAAACACTTCTGGAGAGGTTCAGTTTACACTAAAAAATCATTTAGACATATTTTTCAACACCTAGAATTATGGATAAAATAACAAAAAGTTTTAATTAGGAGCAAATATTTAATAGCCGTGGATAGTTCGGACGGGAACTCTGTTGCAACAGTTATATAATGCTAAGAATATTGTAATGCTAATATTATATATAATGCTAAGAATATTGTAATGCTAATATTATAAATAATGCTAAGAATATTGTAATGCTAATATTATGTATAATGCTAAGAACACTGTAATGCTAATATTATATATAATGCTAAGAATATTGTAATGCTAATATTATGTATAATGCTAAGAATATTGTAATGCTAATATTATGTATAATGCTAAGAATATTGTAATGCTAATATTATGTATAATGCTAAGAATATTGTAATGCTAATATTATGTATAATGCTAAGAATATTGTAATTCTAATATTATATATAATGCTAAGAATATTGTAATGCTAATATTATGTATAATGCTAAGAATATTGTAATGATAATATTATGTATAATGCTAAGAATATTGTAATGCTAATATTATGTATAATGCTAAGAATATTGTAATTCTAATATTATATATAATGCTAAGAATATTGTAATGCTAATATTATGTATAATGCTAAGAATATTGTAATGATAATATTATGTATAATGCTAAGAATATTGTAATGCTAATATTATGTATAATGCTAAGCATATTGTAATGCTAATATTATATATAATGCTAAGAATATTGTAATTCTAATATTATGTAAATGCTAAGAATATTGTAATGATAATATTATGTATAATGCTAAGAATATTGTAATGCTAATATTATGTATAATGCTAAGAATATTGTAATTATAATATTATATATAATGCTAAGAATATTGTAATGCTAATATTATGTATAATGCTAAGAATATTGTAATGCTAATATTATATATAATGCTAAGACTATTGTAATGCTAATATTATATATAATGCTAAGAGTAGAAGGGGGTTGAGCAGAACTGTATACCTGCCTCGTGACTTCATGGAAGTCACTGATATTTTTAAGTAAGCAACCGCATTCCTTCCAAGACGTCCATCCCAATTCTCGGAACTACCCTTCTCTTATACACATATGTCTCAGCTTTAGCCCCGGTCCCTACTTGTTTCCCAGACACTCGTTACCCAACACCCGACCCAGTATGTAGTAACATAACTCTTAAAATTTGTATATACCAGTGTTTTACTTGTACTTCATAATAAAGCTTTTCTTTCTTTTCTTTTAAAATACTCTCCTATACAAAGATTATTTAACTCAACGATCAATAGTTTATTAAAAAGATAGCGTTTCGTCAAAAGGGTCATCCTGGTTTTGAAATTTTCTTTTCCCGTTAATTATCAATGAATTGAATTATTGGCGATATTTGAACTATCATTAATTGACTAGTCAAATGCGATTGAACTCTGTCTCATTTCAAGATTATGACGAATAAGAAGTTGAATTCTATTTCGGGAAAGTGGGGGGGGGAGGGGGTGAGCCAGAGAAGAGAGATAATGAAGTGTAGAAGAAGAGGGTCTCACTAATCCCGTAGCGGCCTAATCAGATGGTGCTATGTAAATGTTTGTCAGCCTATTTGACACACTAATAAATAGGCGGGAGGGGGGATGTCAACAGACTGGTAGCCCGGGCGGCACACAGCCAAAAAAAAAACAACATCTAAAGATCCTTGTTGGTAATCAGATTGGTGAGGTCAGGTCGCCTCTATACCTGCCCTAATGGTGACGTGTCAATCCTCGTCTGCGCACGTCTAGCTCTAGTCGACCAGTAATAGTCTTGTTAACCAGTCTCTTTGTTGTCGGCTATCTGTTCAAGATAGCCCTTCTTTGTGCTGGCACGTCTTATCTGCGGGAGTAGAAAAAAAAAAAACTTTCAGAAAGTTGGATGTGTTTTAAACTGTAAAATTTGCCATTATAAACAATTATAATGATACCGATTAATAATTAAAACTTTTACCCTTCATTTCCATACGGTTTCAATGCAATAGCCAAGAAAAACCAAACATTCTTGACACAATTTATATTTAGGCCCAGACTCTTTTGAAATCTGATTTGAACGTCTTAGCCTCCCGGGCCAGTGATTGCAGATGGAGAAGTAGCCTCTAATCCTAGTAATAGTAATAGTAAATCCTCTTTTCTCACCCAAATATGCCTTTCCACAGGTAAATTAAAGGGTAGAAAATGTTTGAGAAGCATTGGTGAATCCAACAAGAGGCGAACAATGCATTGAAGTGATTTAACTACTTTGGTAACTTGGAGTGGAAAAAAATGAGTCGAAATTTGAACAGTTTTATAATGCTACTATTATGTTAAGAACAAGGAGAAGGGGCCTGAGTAGAACTGTATACCTGCCTCGTGACTTAATGGAAGTCACTCATGGTTCCTGTTATTAAAGTAAGCAACCCTTCTTACTTCCATTACTCCCTATTCCCAGAATCTTACCATTTTCTTATACATATATCTTAGCTTTAGCCCCAGACTCACTCGTCCCCAGGCATGCCACCCAGTATGTAGTAACGTAACTCTTAATATTTGTATATACTAGTGTTTTGCTTCTACTTCATAATAATGCTTTTCTTTCTTTTCTTTTAAAAGACTCTCCTCTACAAAGATTATTTAACTCATTGATTTAAAAAATTTATATGAACTTACAAAAGCTACTGACAAACTTTTCAGAAAATACCATTGCTTTGTACAGAAAAAAGTGGAGAATATTTGAGTTAACAACTGTTTGCTTCATTTGGTTAGTAGCATCCTGGTTGGTAACAAAAAATACTCTGGGAAAAAATCCATACTGATAAAAAAAATATAAAACAAAAACTTTTACAGTGGTATTTCAGAACTCGGATATACGATATCATATGTTCAAGATAAATGCCGGATGGTGGAATGGAACACTACATTTATAAAGACAGCTTTATAAAATAAAGTATATTATATAAAAGTCAAATGACAAAATACTTTTACTTTTTTATCAGTTTTGGAAAGACAATAAAGCTGTCTTTGTAATTTCAATCGTGTTTTCATTTATATTTATATTTATAACTTATAACCCTTATAACCCCGTTATAACATTTATAACCCTTAAATTTCTTCTTCTGTGTCGTTTTAAACAGTTTCACTAAAAAGTCATTTACTACGCGATAGTACAGGAAATCTATTTAGCCGCCTTCCATTTTTGCAGCTGGAATTTTGAAGAGCGGCTGTCACGCAATCCTTGAAGAACATGGAAGCCGGGTTTAGTGTTCCCTAGAAGAGTTGCGTAGTCTTTGTCTTGTGAGAGTGCTCTATTCTTAGGTGGACCATAAATTCAAGAAGACGCGAGAGTGTGCAGAGGCTTGCTAAGTTATTGTCGGCTGTAAAGCTGTTACCTCGCAGAATCCAATCTTGCTCAGGTGGCAGACAGGGATTGAGCGATGAGTCCCCATTCACCTTGCGTTACGCATTCCTAACTTTCGCCGAATCGTTTTTATTTCTTCATTGTATTTCTCCACATCGACACGATAAATTATTTTTTCCAAGGATCGGTACCCGTGGAGTTTTTTCCCTTTTTTCCAGAATGTATACATTGTTATAAATCAATTTTAAGTTATATTGTATTAGTTGAATACATATGTATTAACGAATGGTCATAAAAAGTGTGGAGCAGGTCAAAACTGTGGCATCCAATAGTTAAAGAATCTTTTTAAAGGAGACTCCTTGAAAAGAAAACAAAGAAAAGCTTTATTATGAAGTACAAGCAAAACACTGGTATATACAAATATTAAGAGTTGCATTACTACATACTGGGTGGAAGGGCGACGAGTGTGGTCTGGGTTTTATTTATCTCAATATAATAAAATAGGATAAGGGAAAAATAAAAAGGATAATTTATTTGGATTAGTAATAGCCTTTCACTAGGGGGAGTCCCATTTGAAGGATGTGTGTAGAGGATCAGGGTTGTGAAGGGCCTCGGGCGAGGTGTAGGTGATATCGGGATGGCGATGAGAGTCCACCGAGGGTTGCGTGGTCTGGGGCTAAAGCTGAGACATATATGTATAAGAAAAGGGTAAGATTCTTGGAACAGGGAGTAAGGGAAGTAAGGAGGGTTGCTTACTTAAAAAGAACAGGAACCATCAGTGGCTTTCATGAAGTTACGAGGCAGGTATACAGTTCTGCTCAGGCCTCTTCTACTTGTTCTTAACATTATCATAGCATTATAAAACTCAATGGCGATTGTGAAAGAGGTTTCGTCGGCTAGTTAGTGAATTGTTAGATTCGAAGAGATGGATAATTTAGGTTTAAATGAGACCAATTTCATACTAACATATTTCTTGGTTTGCTCTGTGTAGTCCTTCTGAGGTTGTTTTCCAGGACGGTTGTTATAAGGCACTTGAGGATGACAGACGTGGCCTGTCGAGAGTGTTAGGAAATAAGTAAACATTTTAGAGAGAAGCTAAGATTTTATGTCATTTAAACCTCAAAAAAAAGAATCATTGGAAAGCTACAGTTAATAATGAAAATCTTCAATATACTTCCCAATTGTTGAACTTGCTCTCAACCCACAAATTAATTAGCATCAACTGTTCATGCCAGACATCGCGGTCGGTATCTTCGGCATGGCTTAAAATGTTTTGCATAGAATTGATATTGCAAATACATATTATTTCTATGATCGAGAGGTGCCATTAGCTTGATATCAAGGAATGGGGAATATTAGGTTGATCACACCTTGAACCTTCGGATGGTTCCCTGGGTTATAAAAGCTGACTCTATGACAATAGAGCTAATAAATACAGGAAGAGATGACTGGACCTTTATCTACCTGGGACAATCTCGCTGGAGATGAGCCCTCTATGAGGTATGGAACGCGAGCCTCCAGCAGTTCCAGGGGTGGGACAGTCGATCCTGTCACTTCCACACCCTGATAGATATTCAGACCGTGTCTTCGTCCATCCCCAGGTGTTTTCCCATAGGACCGGGAGACGGGAAATGTATCCCAGAAAAAATGCCTGTTAAGATCTAAGGTATGGACATTACCTTAAGCATCACGTAGCAACATGAATGCTATGATCATTACTAACCCACCTACTTCCAAGAAACTTTGTTAGGAAATATCTTTATCTTTTTATTAGATCTTTCATAAGTTGACTTTGGAGCGGCTGCATGTCTATTTAATAGAGTTATTAATGTACATATAGATTTTAAGTATATACTATTGTATATATTGTAATACTCGTACACATTTAATTTTTTTACGATTCTTAGAACACTGTTTATCTATCAATTTTTATATCCCTTTAAAGTCTGAATGTCTGCGTTACGTCCACCGGTAAGATATAAAAGTATGTCATCACTTAAGTGCAAAGGTGAGGCATAAAAAAGAAATAAATAAATAAAAGAAGGCATTAAAAAAAAGTCAAAGACATTTTTATCGGTTTGCTTCATAACCATTAATAGAATCGATAAATTTCTGATGGAACGCACCATCATCGTTGTAATTAAACTTAATGGGAATTTATTGTTTTAATGGTGTTGGCTATTTTATGACGGCCGTTAATTTCAAGTGGAGATGGTAGGAGGTTATGGGAAATGCAGTCAAGGTCGCTTGGTGACCCCTAATTATTAGCTATACCCTAGCGAGGGCTAAAATTTATTATTTAGGTATAAATAATATTTATATTCAACAAAGGTTCGTAGCAACAAGAATTTCCACTTCGGATAAAGAAAATTCCCAACAATTTATGTCAGTCGTTTCTATTTTTGACAAGATTTTATCTATTAGAATTCGTTGACCTTATTCCGGTTCATCAGATACTTAATCCGGTTTCACTTAAACCTTTTTTTTGTTTATCCTATGCCATCAGGACCGAACTAATCCTAGTCTAAACTCCGCTTAGTGATCGGGCACTCATAGTATTTTAGCAGTAGTATGGATAAATGTATTTTATTATGCGGGAGAAGAATTCAATTGTTTTCAATTGAAGAACCATTCTGACTCACCGTCGTCCCTATGTCAAATTTATCGATAGTTAGGTATTAGGTTGATATTTCGATAGGAGGCTCAATCCAAGATTAGCTCAAGCATTTTTTTACCAAAGTACAAAACAAAATCCTTACTGAATTTGGCACCAATACGACAAAAGTTGAAATTGTTAGTTGTTAGGATTAAAAATTCGAACTAAGAACTCCTTAAGTATCTTTTCCAAGATAACAAGACAACATTTTTATGATAAACTCCGCCCCAATAAAAACGACAGAAAGTAGAAATTAAAACTGGGACCAGCATTGGTAAAAAAGAGTAAAATGCGTGCCCGATAGTATTCTTCTTAAAGCAGCAGTTTTCGCGATTGGCTTGTTGCTGATAAGACGAAAAATAAAAATTCCGAGGGCTAACTTCCTCTATACAGTGGTGTAATTTCAAAAAGTAATAAACAACATCAAACTAATCAGGGATAAATTGCAAGTATTAGAGCGTAGTCAACCTGGGATTAATTTCTACGTCGTGGTGAGTTTGAAATTACCCATGTCATTGTATATATATAATACTCAATTAAACTAATGCATTTAAACTATACATTTAAACGGCAAATTAAATACAATCAGTCTGAAAACGATTTTTGATAAGCGTATGTATACAGCCATGGGATTACTTATAGCAATTACTAGTGTTTGGTAATGAAATTAAACGAATGATGAAATAACTATTGTTATTGCGACAAATATTGAAGGAAATATTACAGCTTTAAACTATTATTCGAAGGATGGATCAAGAGAAGAATAGATCGAACAATGGCCAGAAGAGCCAAGGACTGTTTACTGTCTTCCTTTACCTCTTTTGCCTAAGCCCTAAAGCTCACTAATCCTGCTTAGGCACTTATCGGTGGCTTCGGTGCCAGCCAAGCCTTCCTCCCGCTGAGCACCGGGGATACCTTCATCAGATACCTTCAGTCACCTCTGCTTGAGGTGATGATCTATGCAATTGATCTATTGTATCTATACCTTCATGTTTATTATTATTTTTAATCAACTATCAAAAAGGAGCAATTAAAAAAGTAATAAAGTGTGTAGTTTCTCTTTTAATTCACAATTATGTTAAATATAAGTCTTAAATTTTGGAAAATGTAGTGTTGAAATTAGCTATTAAAATTCATATTCATACACAACAAAGAAATAAAAGGACATTTTGCTGTTAATCTTCATATAATTAAAATAGTGCAGTAATTACTATTGAATTCGCAATTGTAGAGTCACAATTATCAAAAGTAATATGTAATGTAAAGAAAGTTTCACTTGATGTTCCGATGATTCAGTTGATATTCATTTGAGCGAAGTAATAATGAGCACTCTTTCCAAATGACAGATTCATTGCCTATTAAAGACGTGGGATCTTTTACTCATTTAGGGTTCACCTGGAGTTTTTTTGTTTCCCGAACTTCGTTTTTACTCCAGTTTTACTAAATAAAGTTTCTTAATCTGTAAACAGTCATATATTCAAGTGGTTTTTGGCAATGAATAATGAAAAATAACTATTATAGGGACCCACTGGATCGAGGAGAAGATATAAGCTGGCGTTATGGAGTGACAGGAGTCGGCTAACTAAACATGCTTGAGTCGCTAGCTATTAAAGCGAGGACAGACTTTTCTTCTGCAAATAATGGAAGAGTTTTTCAGCGGCGTAAGGAAAGGTGAAAAGAAAACTTAATTAAGGAAGGCTGCCCCACTCCTCGAAAAGGAATCTACCTGTTATTTGTAATTATTTATTTTGTTTTATATCTGCGAGCCGAGACACGGACTGGCAAAGAAACAGTAGCAGCTCCTCGCTACAAACGTGACGCCCATGAGAATAATTCAGACCAATCGCTCATCCACTCAATCCTCCATCTTAGGGCCAGTCGAAAAAAAATCACGGTAATGGCATCTTGGCAATTACACCTTTCAAAGAAATATAAATTACATTAATTAAATTTTAACATTACTAATGTTTTTTGTCCTCTTTTAGATATTATTTCTTAATCAAGCCAAAAGACGTTCCCTTATGAAAACAACGAATGATTTCTCGACTGGTATTCTGGTATGATTAACTTGTTTGCAATTTAACTGTTGAGTCTGCAATTGGATAACTTTTGATTCATGTTTATTCATTAGGGCATTTTTAATGTAAAAAAACACTTTTTATATTTTCCTTCGGTGTCTTCTTCTAATAACCATAATAGCTTTATGGAATTTTAAATAAGGAGATGAAATGTTATTCTGCACATGTCTCGGAGACAGAAAATTGCCTTTGGTGTAAAAAAATCCTTTATAAATAGAGTTTCAAAAGAAATAATTTTTGTTTAATTCATGAAATATCACCACGCTCATCAGTCTGAGACAATGCATTCATTATGATTATTTCTGCCCTTAAGTATTTTTTGTGTTAAAAAAATGGGTAATTAACAGCTATATTTTGTTTATTTCTCTAAAGTGGAATGTCTCATTTAATCTTTGACCATAACTTGGTATTGGAAGGGGGAGGTGGGAAGCCCTATTTAATAGTATTTGTTTCTATGTAAGTTTATGTATGATAGTAGATTAATAGTGTGGTAGAATAGTTTTTTTAAATAAATGAATTTTAATAAAAACTGGTTTTTCATATCTGCATTTCTGACGGTTTCAGGTCTAATTGAGGCCCTAATTTCTCACTTATGTCTCTTGTTTGGCCCAAATAAATAGAAAGGTTGAAAAAATAGATACGTTTTGTATTCGAGGGATCCAAATAAACTCATCTGTTCTTCAGAGGGTAGATTATTGTAAACGGTTAAAATAAGGGATTTACTTATACTACAACCAATTAATCAAATCTTAATTGTGATCAAATTACAATCTACCTTATTGGGCAATTAGTAATTGTGTTCATTGTTCTGATTTACAATTCTTCATTCACTCTCTCATTCATACAGTATTTACAAACATCCCCGGGACCTCCCGAATACAAATGGTTGTCAATCCTCTCGCATGCGAAAGAGCGAAGTCTTGGGTGTCTCCTGTGCTCCTCCATAAGCCGCGTCACCCGATACGAGCCAGTAGAGGCTGACCAAGAAAGCGAGAGCCACAGACGCTCAGGAAATTATTAGGAAAACTGACCATTGCTAGGACTTCCACTGTCACGTACTTATATCTGGTCAAGGCCACTGCCGGTTTAGCCTCCGAGGACGTATTACAACTATGCATTTGTTTGTGCTCATTAGGAAAAACGGTGGTTTTTCTGACGTAAGAACTTGGGCAGAGAGCTGAACCTACGTTCATCTCCCAAATACTATTTACTTGCCCATATGAATTTTTTACAAGCTCTAGGCTGAGAGCATAATCAACATCCAAGGAAATTTTCTAAGCTATAGTGTAATTGCTAAACAACTCGTCTTATAATCAGACCATGGGGAGTTTTGAACCTTTTAACTACTCCCTTGACTTTGGGAACCTTGGCCTACACCGCGGCATCCTAGGATGGATAGAGTCATAGGGCGGTCCTCCTACGCCACCGGATACCTCGTAAATAGCAGCTCGGATGCGCTAGAACTATGTTCTTGCTGTCCGAGGGTGGATCCATAAACCGGAAGGCTATGTATTATTCAGACACCGTTTTACTGCAGCCTCGCCCTGTCAGGGCAGCAACAGTGTCTAGACAGTGTCAGGGCGGCTGCATATTTCATATTCTAGTAGCTGTCGTCTCAGGGCTGACTCGCTGCCAAGGGTCTGTATGGTTCTTGTTCTTCGGGGAGGTTGACAAAGCGACAGACATTCCATGCTCAAGTCTTCTTTCGATGTACGAAGTATCCAAGGTACTCCCACCACTTTGATTTTCTGCCACTGGAGGGGAATGGCTTAGTTGATTAAGATTTTTTATCACTAAAAATAAAAAAAAATTATTTAATCTTATTGACTTTCGAAAGGAAACGGAATACCCTGCTCTGCAACGCAAAATGAGAACTCGCGTGTATGTGTGACATCCCTCTTCACAAAATTTGACAGAACTATTAACTATTAATGCAAGAGCATCGAAGCTCTATGCTCTTCATTTGCAAATAAAAAAACCAATTTGACATACCTGGCCAGAAAATTCTCCACGATGCAATTACTTAGCCCGCTCTAGATGTACAATGTGATGTTTTTGTAAACAGTGTTATTCTATACGCGGAGGTATACACACAACACTTGGTAAAGGCTCAGAATAGTTTCTACAAAGATATTTTTAATGCACCATTCAATACCCTTAGCATTGACCAACAATCTTCAAACGGTAAAGATGGACCAAGCCGCTCAAAATGCCAGATAAGCTCAAAAAAAAAGTTTTAATGTAATGCCCTTTGTCACCTTTAATTATACAACGTATCTTTGAAAACTCTTTAATTAAATAAATATGGGCAGCTTTTGAGTATTGAGATCTAGTCCGTTACAGAACTGAAAAAAATTAATGAATAAATGAAGAAGACGTTAAGCCTTCTCCTGAGTTTGAACGTACAAAAATTAAACCAATTCAAATAAAATTAAATATTATAATATTAAAATTAAATTATATAATTGTTTTCAGATATGAAGTGGATCTACTAAAATATAACTTTTTGTACATATCTCATGCACAAATTTTATGATTTTATTTGGAAACTAGATGAAAGAGATAAAAACAGTTTTCCTACCATGATGGCAGACGGAGAGTGCTATGAATAAGAGAAACATTTTGATAATCATTGTCCCTATATGTTAAGTACAATACATCATTGTTTTGATGCAGACTACAAAAAAAACTCCTGGAAATATTTTCTACTCTTAACAGGTGTAGCAACTTGAATGCAAACTAAAGTTAATGGGATCGAAGATCAATGGATTAGAAGAAATTATGAAGTACTCAAACGCGCGGATTTTGTAACGCCAGACCAGGTCTTATTGACAAGTATTGTTCATCGTCAAATCAACTGTAAAATACGTAGTAATGATTGCGATGATGATGGACGTTGGAAATCGAAACATCATCCCGAGCAACCCAAAGTTCCGGGGTAACCTCCCCTGGCCTGCTTTCTAATGAGCGTAGAAGCTATAAAATAAAAAGGGGTTTGATTCTTCCCTCCTGTCACACACATCCGTTTAAGAAGTAGAAAAACATCCTACGAATGTTAAACCATTTCATCTGTATCATCAAAAGACAGTACAGTGGGCCTATGAAGGATACGCACTGAAGGCACCGCCAAGGGCCATCACATTAAGAAACGCTGTATCTACGTGGCAAAGTGGCGGCCCCTTATGCTCAAAGGAAGAATGGATTAAAAGGAGAAAAATGCCGCAAATTAAAATAGTCGAGTTAGAATAAAACGGACACCAGCCGTGCGGACGGACATACGGACGGATAGGAATAATTAAAATACGGACGGCCTAATGGGTGGACATTAAGACTAAGAAGTGCGGTGAGGAAGAAGGACAGACCAGCCGGCGGTGGAGAGGTAAAAACTACTTAAACTGGTCTAAGTGTCGCATCACTCGTTGCGGCTGGCATTCCTGTATCCTACGGGAAGGCACATCCTAGGTCCTGAAGGAGGGGGACCGATTCTATAGCGAGATAAATTAAAACTCACTTCGCCAAAGGGATTATTTACGAGGTCGCTCCCATTATCTTGAAGCGCATCAAGTTTATAGATAGGCGTAATTAAGGTCCTTGCAGCTGAGAGATCTACCGCGCTTGGAAAAAAAAAAAAAAAAAAAAGAGCTAAAGAGGAGGGTGGAAAAAACTTGGACTGGTGGATTTCTCAGCTCACTAACCCTTATCTAATCCCCTCTGTATGAAGTAAATTGCAAAAGCTCCAGATCGCATACAATGATTGCCACACCTGTTAAGGGTAGAAAATATTTTCAGAATTTGTCAACGCTTCGAAAACCTACCTGTATTACATAAAATATCATTAATATGTCAATTGTATTCCTTTTGATGGTCACATCTCTTTTTATTCTAGAAATTCTTTATTAACACAGATGTTTATTATGATACTAGCTAAACTAGCACTTCACTACTCGGTACGATTTAAGTTCATAACAGAAAATTGATATTTTCAACAAAGGAACAGTATAGAACTTTCAATATTTATAAGCGAAATGAAAATATACTCATAGTTAACATTTCTTTAATGTCTAAATCGCACTGTAAATGTGATACACCAAATTATGGTAAATGTTCTAATTTTAAAGTCTTTCAATCTTTAGCAACTTCACTTACTTTTGATCTTCCTTAAACCTTCCAGCACTAAATTCTAGAACTAATTTTGTAATCTTCTTCTAGATGGACTCACATATCAAATCGAAAGGACATAGCTGGGACCTTAGGCCACTACTAGATTCACTTGAGCAAGCTTTTACCTCATCGCTGTGCTTTGAGGCACGATGAGTCCTCAAAGTCTCTCAGGCCTGTGGTACACTCGCTCTATCTACTTGCATTATTTAAGTATCCATCAGTATTACTGTAATGGAGCAGCAGTCATTGCAAATTTCTTATTTTTTCCTTACACTGACAATTAACAGTGTTATTAACAGATATCATGTTATCTGTTCTATTAAAAACGTCAATGAGAAAATAAGGCTTGAATCTGAACATTGAAAGACTTAACTTAGTTTGGTGATGAGCTTAATAACTATTCGAGCAACAGTAGTTTGTACACAGTAAACAGAACGTTTGTAAACCGTATACAGTGTCAGTGTCTAATGCCAACCTTTGAAATCCCATTCTTCACTTGCCTACTTACATCCTTCCTTAGGCAGACGTTGTGTCTAGTGCATGAAGTCGCATTGGAAGAAGGAGTCACTCTTGAACATTGAGGCATAAAAATGCATGTATCATTCTCTTCTGGCAAATATTTACGTAATTTAGGGTTAGTAAAAATCATGCTTGAATATTTGTCCACAAAATGTCGTTGGGAAGGCATATTTCGTTCAACGGCGTCGTTCTACCTAATGGAATGAGGAGCAGCCATTCAATGGGTGCCACGTGACCCCCAGAATAGTCCTTAGATTTATTATTTAAATTAAATTAAATTTATTATCATCCTTTTGCTGTGTATAATCCCTTATCCAATGAAAAGCCCTAGCCCACACTAATATATTTGAAATTCAGGAGAGTAAACTTCATGACCCTTGTCATGTAGGATTGAAGGAAGAGTGATGGGTTGCTAATACAGTTAGAACGATTAAGGAAGTTTAATAAAGTTAGTTAAAAAGTCCTAAAATCAAGAAAACTGTCAGGACGCTTGATGCCTGAGGATATTCCAAGAAGCTTCAGTTTGAGGAGGAGATTTGCAGAGGGTTAACGGGTGGGTAGCCCCTTCGCCGCTTGACAGCTCGGGCGGAGGGGCGGGCCACTGGATATCCAAATTTGATTTTTTCGTTTAGTACTGGTCAATTACCCATTCAAGTTGAACCACAGCTGCCATCGTAGATATCTAGATCTGCGATGCAGCTGTCTGCGCAACTGCGAATTATGGTTAATCATTGAAGAATGCGTCGGACCTCTGCCCTGCCAAGTACAGAACCTAATTACCAACATCTAATTACAAGTCCAAGGGTTGAAATGTAGTTTTGAAGTTTGAGCTGTCAAGTGAGTTTTAGCCCTTGTGTTGCGTTTTGAAAAGTCCCAAGATGAAGAGTATATATAACGAAAACACCTGTAGGGATGAATATTTTAGTGGATTTGTAGTACATAAGAAAACAAGATATTCCTGTTGGAAAACAATTCATTCGTTATGGTTTTGTTACGGTGAACTATGCTCTTTACTGGGAGTGCTAATATTTTTGTCTTTTGATGAATACTTGTGTTTTTGTATTTTTCCTTAGCTCTCAAACTTATAAAATAGGATGTGGGAAAAATAAGGGAAAATTATTTTGGGCTAATGAGTGCCTTTCACTAAGGGGAGTCCCCCATTTGAAGGATGTACGAGAAGGATATAGGGTGTGGAATGCCTAAAGGAGGCGGGTGGAATCAGGAAGGTAGTGAGAGTCTACCGAGGGTGGTTTTTGTATATAGGTTATTATTTTTATATATGTAACCAATTAAGTGTTGGTTCTGTGGGATTGGACACCCGCTGTTCCATACAAAAGATAAGGACTGTGAGAGGGACATCGTGTTATATTTGGTACGAGCCAATATTATCCCTCTAATATAGAATTTGAAACACTGAGTAGTCAATACCTCAAGGAGTTCACCGAACTTCAGAACCTTCAGTAAGATCAAGAATGGTAATAATAAGTATTGAGATAATGAATCAGATGGTGAGAACGAGTAAAACTGATAAATATAGTGGAATATAGAAGAAAGGTTAGAGGATGATTCTAAGTTATTAACTTTTTATAATTATAATCCCCTGCAGTGCCAACACACAATATTAACAGGACGTTAAGATTTACATGGAATAAGTAATGACCCTTAGTTATTCTTCAAGGGGTTTTATCTTTGGGAAAGCAACTTAAATTTTCGTGTAAAATCATGGTTTGTGGACAAGAGCTGGGGAAAATATTTCAACACAGGCGGTTTCAATATCGATTAGTAGTTCAAGATCTAACAAATACATCTTATTAATTGGGACATTGATGCTCCACTTAGTGAAGAAAATATCGTTTTTTTGTTTTAATACCTAGTAATTAATAATCAATATAACCCTTAAATGTGTTTATCAGAGATTCTTGTATTTTTTACATAATTTGGGGATCAAATCGAAATGCAATGTAAAATTTCATGCTGCAAACAATATGGAATTCAAAACTAAGTTACCTATTCTTTATCTGGACATAATAATAATTCAATACGCAACTCAATTTTTCTACGTTTAATTATATTTGTTTTTCATTTTCTTCGTGATTGCAATTTTAACACTACATCATCAATAAATCTTGAGATTTTTTCAAACATACCTTTAAAACTATCGAGTCCCGAGTAGATAGACAAATGTGAATTAAAGTCAAGATTCGTCACAGAGATAACACGATTACAATTCAAAATATGATTCAAAACAAACAATGTTACTATCATATTTGTTTACGTTAGATGCGATTTCACACATTTAAAATAAACTAAATAAAATTTTTCACAATAATAATTTCGTTATTTATTTATTTTAGCTTCCTCCTAAAGCCATAATCTTCCTAACCTACATCTATAATTGCATTATCCGAACGACGCACTTTCCTCTCCTCTGGAAACACTCCATTATAGTCCTATTCGCCAAACCCGGAAAACCACCCAACGACGCCTCATCTTACCGTCCAATTAGCCTACTCCCTATCCTCTCAAAAATATTTGAGAAACTCCTCTTAAAACGTCTACTTCCAATTGTCGAATCCAAAAACCTTTTTCCTATACATCAGTTTGGCTTCCGTCAACAACATTCCACTACTCAACAAGGCCTTCGCGTTGTTGATCACATTTCCTCAGCCCTTGAATCCAAACAGTATTGCACTGCTGCATTTCTGGACATAGCTCAAGCTTTTGACAGGGTTTGGCACGCAGGTTTGCTTTACAAGCTCAAAACATATTTACCACAGACCCTTTTCCTAATCCTAAAGTCCTACCTTTCAAACCTGCCGCAAGTCCTGTCCGCTAGTCTTTTTCAATTCGATTCCTCTCCCCGTGTCTGAGACAGTAAGGTATTTAGGCTTCCATTTCGACAAAAGACTGACATGGAACCCACACACTAGGCTAAAAAGACAAGAACTAAACAGACGCTTTGGACTACTGTACAGACTACTTCGAAGGACATCCCATCTCTCAATAGAAAATAAACTACTTATTTACAAAGTTATACTTAAGCCAATCTGGACATACGGAATAGAGCTATGGGGGACAGCAAAAAAGTCCTGAGAACAATAGTAAATGCCCCCTATTACGTCACCAACAAAACCCTTCATAATGATCTTAATATACCCTACATTCTTGAACTCATCCCTTCCAAATTCATGAAATTCCATAGTAACCTATCCAACCACCCTAATTCCGTAGCACAGTCATTGCACTGCTCCGCTCATCCCTATAATCCTCCTCGGAGACTGAAACGGCAGTGGCCTCGTGACCTCCTATAAATGCGCAACAGTGGGAGTCCTGGCAATGGCCAGTTACTCCAATCATGTCCTGAGCGTATGTGGCTCTCGCGCTCTTCGTCAGCCTCCACTGGCTCGTATCCGGTGACGTGGCTGGTGGGGGAGCGTGGGGGACTTCCCAAGACTCCACTTCCTCTTTCGCCTGCGAGGGAGGCAACAACCGTGTGGACTTGGGGGGCCCCTGGGCTGTTTTTAAATGTTTGTAAATATTGTATGAATGTGCGAGCGAATGATGAATTGTAAATATGGTATGAATAAAAAAACTTATCTCAATTATTTATTGCCTATTAAGTAAAGGCAGATTGTAATTTCATCATAATAAAGTTGTTATCATCATCATCAATAATAATTTAAATTTTAGTAAAGAACAATTTAGAAGGATGCAAAGACCTGATAATCAGTTGATTACCAATGTAATTGCCATGATTGATTATGATCATTTATGTATAGAACGGTTATCAATTTATGGAAATATATCTAAGTAAAAAAAAAATTCTTTTTGTTGAGAAATATTTGATTGATGTATCAGTAGCCTCAATATTTTTGAAATTATGTATAAGATTTTCTTTTTTAATTTTGGAGGATCAAATTTATTTTCCATTGATTATGAACTAAATTGATTTTTTTAAATGTTCTTATGAAACTTACACGAGTTCAAGTACCATTAAAATTAATAAATCATTGCGAAAACACTATTTTTTCATCAACAATGCTTCAATTTATTCGTTAAATATTTCGGTCACTCAAAATTAACTTTTAGAACAAATAAATTAAATTAATAAAATACGAAAGTTTTCGCTTTTTATGGTTTCCATAACACGTTGGTATGAACTGTTCCGTGCTAGGTTATATGATGGCCTAAAGAAAAGGCGACCCAGTGTGATTTCACGACACAATGTCTTTGGTTAGGAGCGAAGAGTGCTTAAGCCATCAAACATCTTGAAATAATGCAAGGGACAATAAGCTAAGAATTATTAAATCCCACGGATATATAAGACTTATACCCGACGATAAGCCAGAATTGTCAGACCCACGGTAATCTAATGTCTTAGGAATCCGCTGATAAACTAGAACTTAAATCTGAGCTGAGATCTGATAAATCTTAAAAACGAGTTAAAGAGATCCGTTTATTTATTTTTTTCAAATTTTCTGTAATTGCATTTTAATAAGTTTGTCCGGCTTATTCGCGATATTGTGGGAAATATCTTAAATGTTTTAAATCATTTGAATCTTGTTTTGTGGTTGCTACTGACGAACATACATTCAGTTAGACAGGACAAAGATAAGCACTCAGAACATAATGGAAGTAATGCCTCTTCCCTTTTCAATCCTTCCAAAATTGTTTTTCGCCGTTTTGAAATGTTTCAAAATGTTCTGGGACTTATTGACAATTTGTCGTTGCAAAATCTATAAGGATTATTTATCCTGGCTGCAGACAGGGCAGGAGCGGCCGTGGCTGAATGGAGTGCAGAAGAGAGAGCGAAGGAGCGAAGGATACCGGTTCCAGCGGAGGACCGCCTCCGGGCAGGAATAAAAATGATGGCAAACAGATATTATCATGGTAATTAGGTGGAATGGTCGGGAGGAATGGTAACGCTCAGAGCCTCAGAGCCCACGCAGCACCACCCTGTGCTCCTCCATCCTCAGCTCTGTCCTCACCCGGGCACCCGGGGGACCAGGACACCCTATCTCGCTCTCCTCATCGACCCGCGGGTGTAAATAAAAATTCCTTCTCTTGGCAGGATACTTTGTACGCGCGGGCCCTCGGGCCATGCCTCCTTAATCATAGCCCTGATAATCGCCCCCCTAGGCAAACCTCAACTCTGTCCTGTATTTTAATCGGAGCAAAAAAGTCCGAATACTCTCAGCATTAGACTCTTTTACTTTTTATCTTTATCCTTTATTTTATATTAAAGCATTATATATAGTCTGCAACAGGCCTCCTAGTTCCTTGCTTAGTGCCAGCCAGGCTTCTTTTATTTCCAATAATTAGTGTATTTATGTCCTTTAGACCTGGTATTAAGGAACAATTATATGCCATTATATAAATATACAACTGAAATATGATATGTAAAAATAAGCTTCTCTTTCAGCATGCACCCAGAAAAATAGAAATAAAGTAATTAGTTTCTTAAGGCTGTGTCTGCCCAAGATAAATGTCCTCTGTATATGTGAGCAAATTCTACACATGTAAACATATGTGTATGGAATATTTCTAGGTGACATGGTTTTTACCCACATCCTAAGATCACAGTCCTTGAATTCTTAAATGGAGAATATACGAGTTCTGCCTACAAACAAGCGGGGTGCTGTCTGCACTCATCATTATCATTAATACCCCTCAAAAAACAACAACAAAACAACCCCAGGCAGCTTAGAATGGAAAACCATCGTAAGTTCAATCCTTGAAAATATTTCACATTATTGATCAGTACATCACATGTGAGCTCAGTTAGCTCAAGGATCATAGTGAGCTAAGGATTCGCTATATTTTGCAACATTGAAGCTCCAAAATTGTGTGCCTCAAAGAAAAGCCAAAAAAACTTACAAAAATGGTGTCAAAAATGATAACTTCTTCTTACTATTATTGTCCACTTTACACCGCCAGAATGTAATTTACATATCATTAATCGAGAAAATATTAATAACTTCAATAATTTGATAATTATCCCTACTCAATTTTGTACAATCCATTATTTATTAATTTCCAATTAACTTATTATCATAGATTTTTTTTTTTATATCATAACCTTCTAAACTCCTAACCAATATAAGTTATAATTAATTATTATAAAGGAAATAATGATTTTATCACTAACAAGTAATGAATTAGTTGATGTAATTTTACTATATTCTACGGGGGGAATTTCATGTCAAACAGACACAGGAGTGACAGCATAAGGTTTTGCTAATAAACAACGAAACCCCATAAAAATAAGCTCCGTGTCCTATAAATGTGATAAATTTTTTTTTTGTTAAAAGTTATGATTATCTTATTTTAAAATATTTTTTTCACATGAAAAATAAAATTTGGAAAGCGCTTTTTTTTGATAAAATTGAGTTAGATGCACAAAAAACATTAACCACGCCTAAGATTATTTGCGCCTATATTATTATTATTATTATGACTCCGTCCCTCCTGTCCAAACTGCACCACTAGTAATCCTAGATAACAACTTTTTCTCTTACCTTCCGACCTCACTTTCTCTATTATGAAAGAACTAACTCGGTAGGCCCAGATGACATCCCCGTGAAATTCATAAATCTCTGTCTTCCTACAATTTTACCATTTTGCTTCACTTTATAATTTTTCATTTTAAAATTCCACATTTCCTTCTTCCTGGAAAAGAGCATATGTTGTCGCATTAAATAAAGTTCCTGACCCCACCTCCCCCAAAGACTACCTGCCTATCTCTATTTTTTCTAATCTTTCTGAACCCCTTGAAAGACTATTTCAACCTCAAATTTCCCCATTTCTAGTAGCACGTTTGAATCCCTTAGAATTCACGGCTTCCGGCCACGATTTTTCACCCAATCAGCTTGCAACAAAATCATGCAAGACCAACCATCCTCCTTTGCCCAATAATACATATCTATCCTTGTCCTCTTGGACTTTACCAAGGCATTCGACATCCTTGATCACTCCATCCTCCTACAAAACTTATATCACAACAAGTTATTCGATAGTCCGTCGTCGATCTTCCAGGACGATTTCGCGAATTCTTTCGACATTCTCGTTGGATCGGGCCCTCGAAGGAGTCCAGAGTGAGATTGAACATTAATGGACATTTCCCCACTTTTTCCCACCAAACGGGGGAAACTCTTGAAGTTTCCTTGTAGGCCGCTTTTAACATTTCAAGAGTTTCTGTGCCAGTTTTCTCGAGGATGAAGCAAACCTTCATGGCCACGGACTGTTCACGAAAATCATCCATCGCAAAAACGACGAGCGCGCAAAACAAGTGTCAAAATAAATTAAACTAGCAGACCGGAACCTTCTCTAGTGACGGCACTTGGTATGCTGACTAGTGGAAAGTTCCTTTACCACGGTCCTTCCGATGAAACCTGGCACTCCAAAACTCCACCACATACAACATCGGTTTCTTTTGGTTAAGTCTTCGTACATAGTATTATTCATAGGCTTATCACAACTGTTTAATGTTATGTATTCTTTTTCTTTTTTTGCCAGCTAGGCATTAAAATTATGTCCCTTGTTTTAAGGGGACAATGCCCCGGAATAAAGTTTTTTCCTTCATTTCATTTCATTACTATTTTTTTATTAAAACAACTTTATTATGATGAAATTACAATCTACCTTAATACTTAATTAATAGGCAATAAATAATTGAGATAAATCTTTTCATTCATATTTACAATTCATCATTCGCTCGCACATTCATACAATATTTACAAACCGCCCAGGGGCCCCCCAAGTCCACACGGTTGTTGCCTCCCTCGCATGCGAGAGAAAAAGCGGAGTCTTGGGAAGTCACATACGCTCAGGACTGGAGAAACTGGCCATTGCCAGGACTCCCACTGTTGCGCATTTATAGGAGGTCACGAGGCCACTGCCGTTTCAGTCTCCGAGGAGGATTATAGGGATGAGTGGAGCAGTGCAATGACTGTGCTACGGAATTAGGGTGGTTGGATAGGTTACAATGGAATTTTATGAATTTGGAAGGGATGAGTTCAAGTATGTAGGGTATATTAAGATCATTATGAATGGTTTTGTTGCTGACGTAATAAGCGGCATTTACTATTGTTCCCTTAGTAAAAGGCGAAAGATTTATTCGCTTTGAAGAGAGACCAGAGTTATACTTGTGTGAACTTGTGTGAATGAGTGAGTGAATGATGAACTGTAAATATGGTATGAATGAGAGCATTTATCTTATTACATATTGCCTTATAAAAGGCAGATTGTAATTATAGCACAATAAAAGAGTATCAATCAGAACTATAGTTCCCAGGACTTTTGATTGAAAGGTTGGATGCGCTTGATGTTTGACTTTTTTGCTGTCCCCCATAGCTCTATTCCGTTTGTCCAGATTGGCTTAGGTATAACTTTGTAAATAAGCAGTTTATTTTCTATTGAGAGATGTGATGTACTTCGAAGTAGTCTGTACAGTTGTCCAAAGCGTCTGTTTAGTTCTTGTCTTTTTAGCCTCTTGTGTGTGTTCCATGTCAGTGTTTTGTCAAGATGGAAGCATAAATACCTTACTGTCTCAGACACGGGGAGAGGAATCGAATTGAAAAAGACTAGCGGACAGGACTTGTGGCAGAGGGTAAAGGTTATGTGGGAACATTTTGCTTCATTGACCTTGATTCGCCATTGGTTGCACCAATACTCGATCTCATCAAGGTGTTTTTAAAGGTTTTGGGATGCTATATCAGGGTCTGAGTGGGATGACAAGACTGCAGTGTAATCTGCAAATGTTGCCAAGAAGGTATTGGGGGTAGAGGGGACATCAGCGGTGTATAGGTTATAGAGGATGGGGCCCAGGACACTGCCCTGTGGAACTCCTGCTTTTATGGGATAGTAGTTAGAGTATTATAAACCACAGCGGACTTGGAAGAAGCGGTTTAAAAGGTAGGACTGTAGGATTAGGAAAAAGGTCTGTGGTAAATATCTTTTGAGCTTGTAGAGCAAACCTGCGTGCCAAACCCTGTCAAAAGCTTTAGCTATATCAAGAAAGGCAGCAGTGCAATACTGTTTGGTTTCAAGGGCTGAGGAGATGTGATCAACAACGCGAAGGCCTTGTTGAGCAGTGGAATGTCGTTGGCGGAAACCAAACTGGTGTGTGGGAAAAAGGTTTTTGGATTCAACAATGGAAAGTAGACGTTTTAGTAGGAGTTTCTCAAATATTTTTGAGAGGATAGGGAGTAGGCTAATTGGACGATAAGATGAGGCGTCATTGGGTGATTTACCGGGTTTGGCGAATAGGACAATAATGGAGTGTTTCCAGAGTAGAGGAAAGTGCGTCGGTCGGATAATGCAATTATAGATGTAGGTTAGGAAGATTATGGCTTTAGGAGGAAGTTGTTTGAGAATTTGAGGAATAAGGAGATCATATCCAGGGGATTTTCGGTAAGGTAAGTTTTTCAGAAGGTATTTGACCTCAGAGGGGTTAACGGCGTTTGGTGGAAGAGAGAGAGGAATAGGTGAAGTGAGGAAATCTTCCACAGTTGTGCTGTGAGTATGGCTTTGATAAGAAAGGTGAGGTGTGAAAGTTTGGGTAAGATGCAGTGCGAATTCCTCCGCCCTCTCGCCCTCCGAAGCCGCCCAGGACCCATCATCACGACGGAGTGGGTGTGAAATAGGATGATATTTTAGAATTTTCTTAGTTAGATTCCACAAAGAGTTGTCCCTGGTAGACAGAGAGGAGAGATAGGAATTGAAAGAATCGGAACGGAAGGATGCCAATTGCCGCTTTACCAATCTGCACTACTGATTGTATGAGTGGTGATCAGCAGGATGTCGGGATCTTTGCCATACTGTTCTGGAGCGGCGTTTGGATTGGATAAGGACTTTGAGATGTTGAGGTAAACGATTTTTATTGTGCTAACGAAGCTGACGGAAGTGGTCCCAATCGACTGGGCCCCTAATATCATTACTATTAATGTGTGGTAAAGAACTTTGCTACAGTAGTGTCCAATTACTGACTACTTTTTAACACTTATAGTAAAGTGCATGAGGAATGGAAAAATCTATGGTTTCAATCAGTAGGTGTCTAACAATAGGTGAGAGAGCATTCCTGGACAATCAAATCGCAATCGCTATAAGAATACTGCGGAGAAAAAACATAAAGTATAGCAATCTGTCTAGAGTGGAGAGATGAATAATAGAATTATCTATGATGTATGTGCTCAGTAGTGGTATATATAGTCTAGGGAGTGTGCCTTAGGCAAGAGTCCATTAGCGACATATGCATTGTCCGCTTGTCATCTGTCCTATTGCCATTGCTATCTTTGCTAACAGTTCAATGTCGGTCTGACCTCACTTAGATGTTTCATTCGACCTGGGTGATGTAGCCATTTCCATTCTCTATGTAATTGATATTTATAACTGTGTTACCACAGTGTTCATCATTAATGTGTTATGCAATGGTTTTTCCCGAAAATTACCATTAAGTTGAACCAGATGGTTTGCATTATTTGTAAGAAAACGAATAGAAGAGTCCCAAGGAAAACTTTTAAGACCGAAATTTAGAAAAACCTAACAACATTAAAAATAGCTACTGCTGTAAGTGATATTTTGTAACAGCTATCCATTGCGCGTGAATGCTCAAAATATAAAATTGAATATTTAGATCACTAAAATTTTTATCCAGCAGTGAATTCAAGATTCACAGGATATAATGGAAATTCAGATAAATAACCCCATCTACTTTGTTGTAGCTTTTCAGAACTGTCAGTGAGTACTTTGAACACTTTGGAGTCCCCAGGTTAAGAAAATAAAATGTTGTCTTTGAAAAAACAAATACTGGTGATAAATAGCTTGAGTTTCGGGGGTGGGAGAAATTATCTTCCGGTTTCAGTCAACGATTCGACGTTCAAAAGCATTATGGTCAAGCAGTAACTTGGTTTCTTAATTGGTTGTTACTAGGCTAAACGTGAGTAGTGCTTCCTATGATTACTAATCAGTAATTAGGCATTCAAATAAGCACGTTTATAAGTTTGTGGCGTTATAAGTTTCAAATAAAATAACGTTTATAAAAAATATTCTATACCAATATATAACATCACCACTACCATGTCAACGAATGTGAATATGGTCCTTCAAATTCAAATAAAATTATTTCTAATATTAACAAAATATAAATAATATAAAAAAAATGGAAATTGGATCCTTGTTGAGTTTAATACTAAAACGTAGTGCATCTATAAAACATAATATTGTTATAAAAGCACAAAACTAACATCATCGCTCTTGGTTATGAATAAAACGTCCATACAACAAAAAAAGATCAATGAAGCACACACAATTTTAATTTCGAATGAACAAATAATGTTCATGGTTTTCAGGAGGGCGTAAAACAAACAGTTTTCAAATTCTAAATCACCCTACTCGTCCTAAATGAATATAGCACATTTATAAATTAGCAATGGTGTTTTATGAACAGTCGTTATTCCAATTGTCATGTATATGTCCGGATCTTTCTGTTCGCTACTTCATTATTAAGGAGCTGAAAAACACACTTAATATCTCCTTCTCCTTAAGAGATACAGATTCCCTGATTTTGCACAGAATACATTCCAGAATGAAGCGATTTTTCACAATTATTATTTCAATATGGTGACGAAGACATCACGAACTTGTTTAAATACATAAAATACAGTTTTACTTAGTATTTTATTGTTATTAACTGCAGTACCATTACGTAAGTGAAGGGTTTATTTATTCCAGTACTAGTTCCGTACATCATTTACGTGGGATGTTAAACATTTGTCTAGCGTGGTTATTTGACCCCAGGAATGATTTACTAATGTTTCTCCAGTCTAATGTTCCAATAATGATTTTTTTTTTTGTGGTATCTAACTTGTAGATTAGTATCATAATCATTACATGAAGAAACCCGGTGTCGAAAGGTCTCAAAAATGTGTTGTTTGCGCAAGATGAATAAAAAATATGGGAACTGTATCTGGTATTCTAATCGGCGTTTACCTGGAGGCTTTCAAAATAACGACACGCAAGCCAGCCATGTCTTCTCGAAACCTCCCTACGGACAGATCCTTAAAAGTAGAAACCCGACATTGTTGAGGGCTACCGTACGAACCAATCACAACGACCGACCGCACACACACACAGCTTGACTCGAAAATTGCCATGATATATGTCTCAATAAATTCGGCGATTATTAGGAGAACGTTGCCGCGGGGTGTATATTCTTGGAATGTAATAATAATTCATATTAACGTCTCTCCAGCATTATGAGAAATAAAAATAAACAAGCTGTGGTAATCCCCCGGACGAGTTATGTTTGATTTAGTGTCGCCGAGTTGCACAGCTTATTTGCACCATTACCGCCCGGGACCGCAGCTCCTGTGTGGTGTACCCGGAGGAATATTGTTCTTTACAAAACAACAGAACCACCTCGATATCATTTTATGACTGTCTGCTGGAATGCAGTTTCTCGGCTGTGTTTTTCGTTAGTGTAGACGTAGCACAAAACTGCAATACATAGATTCCATAAAAAGAAAATAACATATTTTTATGTGCTACGTAATTTGAATAGATTAAATTTAAATGTCATCGGAGATATAACAAATAACAAAACAATAGCATGCGATCCACTGGAATAAGTTACTGTCAACAATGTCTTCAACAATAACAAATTACCCCTCAAGCAGTATCTTCACCTGTGGTCACTATATAAACATTTAAAACTCGAATATCCATAATTGAAATATAATAATTCGCGTTAAACTTTTCTATTCTGAAATTTGCTATTGCTTATGCCTACTGGCCGTGGTTTTAATATTGACGCCACTCGAGAATAGTATGGTGAAAGAACCCGACCTCCTGCTGAGCGTCACTTGTACAACCATTACTGCAATCATACTGCATCATACATACCAATCTACAATCATAATTGCATTATCCGAACGACGCACTTTCCTTTCCTCTGGAAACATAACATTATTGTCCTATTCGTCAAACCTGGTAAACCACCCAATGACGCCTCATCTTACCGCCCAATTAGCCTACTCCTTATCCTCTCAAAAATATTTGAAAAACTCCTATTAAAACATCTACTTCCAATTATAGAATCCAAAAACATTTTTCCTGCACACCAGTTTGGTTTCCGTCAACGACATTCCACTGCTCAACAAGACCTTCACGATATTGATCACATATCCTCAGCCCTTGAAACCAATCTGAAACCAATATTGCACTGTAGCTTTTCTGGGCATATCGCTATCCTTTGACAAGGGGTGTGCCCACAGATTAGCTCTACAAGTTCAAAATTTAGTTACCACAGACCCTTTTCCTAATCGTACAGTCCTATCTTTCAAACACGTTTCTTCCAAGTCCACTATGGTTTGCAATATTCCAACTACAATCCCATAAAGACAGGGGTTCTACAGGGGGTGTCCTGGGCCCCGTCCTTATAACCTACACACCACAGATGTCCTTTACCATCTGTCGCAAGTCTAGCCCAATAGTATTTAATTCCATCCCTCTTCCTGTATCTGAGACAGTAGGGTATTTAGGGTTCGACACAAGGCTGACATAGAACCAACACACGAGGCTAAGAAGACAAGAACTAAACAGACACTTTACAGAATACTTCGAAGGACATCCCATATCCCAATAGAAAATAAATGACTCATTTACAAAGTTAAACTATAGCCAAACTGGATACAAGGAATAGAGCTACGGGAGACAGCAAAAAAGTCAAACATCAAGTGTGTCCAATCATTTCAATCAAAAGTCTTGAGAATGATAGTTAATGACCCTTATTACGTCAGCGACATAACCCTTCACAACGAACTGATTATACCCTTCATCCTTGAATTCATCCCTTCCAAGTTCATAAAATTCGATCGAAACCTATCCACCTTAATCGCCTAGCAGATTCATTATACTGCACCACAAATCCCTTTATTCCTCTTCGGAGACTAAAGCAGTGCCCTCGTGTCCTGCTGAAAATATGTGAGAGAGGGAGTCCTGGCAATGGTCAGTTTCTCGAATCATGTCCTGAGCGTCTGTGGCTCTTGCGCTCTGGGCCAGCCTCCACTGGCTCGAATCCGGTAACGCGGCTAATCGAGGAACTTAAGGTACTTTACAAGATTTTCTTGTATTCTTTCGAATGCGAGGGAGGTGACAACCGTGTGGTGAGTAAAAGTTCAAAGATTCATTAGTTTTTTGTTTGCTCTCCATGTACTGTTTAACACTGTCTATGGTGTTCTTGAAATTCGTGAAATTTATTTTGTGTTGTGTTAACCAGGTATTTTAATAATAGTAGTATTTTTTAATAATCGTTATCTACAGATACATTTATTTGATGATCATCCAATACCTGCTAAACCTGACAATGTTGAGTAAATATGCATTCATCCGTCCTGGAGGACTAAATATAAATACAACCACAATGGGTCCCCGGGAACTTGGTAGTTACTTTAAGAATGAAAACTCGTAATGAAGTGGAAGGTATAAAGAAGCTTATCTTGATTACTTAATAAAATCTATTCCATACTACTCCATTAAACGGTTTGATGAAAAATTCCTAAATGGTTGAAATTTTTCAGTTGGCCTTGTCAGGCTCGCAGTGCCCAGGCAGTAAGAGACATTAACGGACAGAGTCGGTCAGGAGGGCAGGGGACTTTAACGATCCAATAGAGAAGGCGCTGTCTGCAATTACATCGTGTACCCAGCCATAAAACTGTTATGGCTACTCTCAGTTTTATGTTCCCATTCACACAGGCGTCTTAAATGTGATTTTTAATAAAAGCTTCATCCGTCCTTGCCACGGTCTATGCAGTCAGCCGACGTTAAAGTCTCCATCCAGTAGCATTCCTTGCTGGTCGAGGTGAAACTTTATTAGTACCATTAATGGGCGTAATAAAATGCGATTATATTTCATACCGCAACATCACGAGCTGCTTCATTTGATAGCCATGTTGCAACATTTGTTGCTATTACTCACCTTTCATTTGTCTCATCGTTTCTCCGTGTTATCTTTTACAGTACTGGAAAACTCATAGCATAAGTACGAGTACCTAAAATATATTAAGAAAATAACTCACAATTTCACTCATCAAATGAAAGATGATTGTTTTTGAATATAATAGAAAAAATAAAACAAGAATGTTACGTCTCCCAACAATTTTGAACTCAAGACTGTTGTACCTGAGGATAGGGGGTAGGCTAATTCGACGGTAAGATGAGGCGTCATTGTGTGGTTTACCGGGTTTGGTATATCGGACTATAATGGAGTGTTTCCAGAGGAGAGGAAAGTGCGTCGTTCGGATAATGCAATTATAAATGTAGGTTAGGAAGATTATGTCTTTAGGAGGAAGTTGTTTGAGAATTTGAGAAGTAAGGAGATCATATCTGGGAGATATTCGGTAAGGTAATTTTTTCATAAGATATTTGACCTCAGACGGGTTAACGGCTTTTGGTGGAAGTGAGAGAGGGATAGGTGAAGTGAGGACATCTTCTACAGTTACGTGATGAGTATTGTTTTGAAGAGTAAGGTGAGGATTGAAAAACTTGCTAAACTTCTCCTGTCAGAAGCCTTGTTGAACAGTGGAATGTCGTGGGCGGAAACCAAACTGGTGAGTAGGATACAGGTTTTTGGATTCAACAATTGCAAGTAGGCGTTTAAATAGGATTTTTTCAAATATGTTTGAGAGGATAGGGAGTAGACTAATTGGACGGTAAGATGAGGTGTCATTGGGTGGTTTACCGGGTTTGGCGAATAGGACTATAATGGGGTGTTTCCAGAGGAGAGGAATGTGTGTCGTTCGGATAATGCAATTATAAATGTAGGTTAGGAAGATTATGTCTTTAGGAGGAAGTTGTTTGAGAATTTGAGAAGTAAGGAGATCATATCTGGGAGATATTCGGTAAGGTAATTTTTTCATAAGATATTTGACCTCAGAGGGGTTAACGGCTTTTGGTAGAAGTGAGAGAGGGATAGGTGAAGTGAGGACATCTTCAACAGTTATGTGATGAGTATTGTTTTGAAGAGTAAGGTGAGGATTGAAAAACTTGCTAAACTTCTCCTGTCAGAAGCCTTGTTGAACAGTGGAATGTCGTGGGCGGAAACCAAACTGGTGAGTAGGATACAGGTTTTTGGATTCAACAATTGGAAGTAGGCGTTTAAATAGAATTTTTTCAAATATGTTTGAGAGGATAGGGAGTAGACTAATTGGATGGTAAGATGAGGTGTCATTGGGTGGTTTACTGGGTTTGGCGAATAGGACTATAATGGGGTGTTTCCAGAGGAGAGGAAAGTGCGTCGTTCGGATAATGCAATTATAAATGTAGGTTAGGAAGATTATGTATTTAGGAGGAAGTTGTTTGAGAATTTGAGAAGTAAGGAGATCATATCTGGGAGATATTCGGTAAGGTAATTTTTTCATAAGATATTTGACCTCAGAGGGGATAACGGCTTTTGGTAGAAGTGAGAGAGGGATAGGTGAAGTGAGGACATCTTCAACAGTTATGTGATGAGTATTGTTTTGAAGAGTAAGGTGAGGATTGAAAAACTTGCTAAACTTCTCCTGTCAGAAGCCTTGTTGAACAGTGGAATGTCGTTGGCGGAAACCAAACTGTTGAGTAGGATACAGGTTTTTGGATTCAACAATTGGAAGTAGGCATTTAAATAGGAGTTTTTTAAATATTTTTGAGAGGATAGGGAGTAGACTAATTGGACGGTAAGATGAGGTGTCATTGGGTGGTTTACCGGGTTTGGTGAATAGGACTATAATGGAGTGTTTCCAGAGGAGAGGAAAGTGCGTCGTTCGGATAATGCAATTATAAATGTAGGTTAGGAAGATTATGGCTTTGGGAGGAAGTTGTTTGAGAATTTGAGAAGTAAGGAGATCATATCTGGGAGATATTCGGTAAGGTAATTTTTTCATAAGATATTTGACCTCAGAGGGGTTAACGGCTTTTGGTGGAAGTGAGAGAGGGATAGGTGAAGTGAGGACATCTTCAAGAGTTATGTGATGAGTATTGTTTTGAAGAGTAAGGTGAGGATTGAAAAACTTGCTAAACTTCTCCTGTCAGAAGCCTTGTTGAACAGTGGAATGTCGTTGGCGGAAACCAAACTGGTGAGTAGGATACAGGTTTTTGGATTCAACAATTGAAGTAGACGTTTAAATAGGAGTTTTTTAAATATTTTTGAGAGGATAGGGAGTAGACTAATTGGACGGTAAGATGAGGTGTCATTGGGTGGTTTACCGGGTTTGGCGAATAGGACTATAATGGGGTGTTTCCAGAGGAGAGGAAAGTGCGTCGTTCGGATAATGCAATTATAAATGTAGGTTAGGAAGATTATGGCTTTAGGAGGAAGTTGTTTGAGAATTTGAGAAGTAAGGAGATCATATCCGGGAGATATTCGGTAAGGTAATTTTTTCATAAGATATTTGACCTCAGAGGGGTTAACGGCTTTTTGTGGAAGTGAGGAAATATTCAACAGTTGGGCGATGAGTATTGTTTTGAAGAGTAAGGTGAGGAATGAAATTTCGGGAAAGATGCAGTGCGAATTCTTCCAACCTTTCGCCATCCGAAGGCGCCCAAGACCCATCATCACGACGGTGTGGGTGGGAAACAAGATGATATTTTAGGATTTTTTAGGCATTGTAATTTGCAATCAGGGAGATTGTAATTTTATCATAATAAAGTGGTTGTTATATCTAAACTTCTCCATGATTGACATTGTTTAAATTGCATAATCATTGTTTGATTTGTAACTTTTTAAATCGAGTTTGTAGCTCAATTCCATTTCTGATATTTAGTGGCTGGCCATTGAAAATAGCGCGAGTATTATTGTTCCTTCAAGTTGACAACTTAAAATATTTCTTGTCATTATACCCTTATTGTAATTGCTTGCCCGCCTACTAATAAAGACTGTAATGTGATCGATAAAAAGTAAAACTTTCTGGAGGTTTCTACTGGATCTAAAATGCTTCAAAGTAATGTGTTATTTAAAACGTACCAATAAATGATCGTCAACGTAAAATAATAAATATTTTTATGCGATTTAATGCACGTGTTCATGCTTAAATGGCTACTATACACGTTTTAAAGTGTAGGACATTAAAATAAATAGTCTGATGAATGATAATTAATTTGTATGGTATAAATATTGATTGCTGCTAGCCTGAAAGGTGAAAGAAGTGCTGCTCAATAAAGTCAAACGTTATTATGGACAGTTTCATAAGGCTTTTTGTAATTTGCAATGCAATAACACAATAAAGCGCTAACGAATATCACACATTCTTAACCAGAAGGCCGAGACCTTAATTGTGTACTCTGCTTGTATCTTTAGGTCTGACAACTTAAAATCACCGGAACAGGCAGACAGGGGCTTAATGAAAATGTAAGGTGGCTTTGAAAGAAACCGGTTTGTTAAGTTCCGGTGGGAAATATTTAAAAAGTTATGATATGAGAGTGGAAAGAGCCATTTGATAAGTTGGAAACGTAGGATTGAGCAGTGTAATTTGTAGATGAGGAATCTTCTTACAAGCTGTGTTAAAACGGTTATACAAGTAAAGCAATAAATTAAAATTTATTTACCCACCTATTTGTCCAAAGTTCATCTTTAATCCAATAATCTATCTGCCGTATTGCTGCCGCAGAGAGTGCTAAGAAAAAAACAAACGAAGATAAAAAAATAAGAAATAAAAAGACGGTAGCGATAATTTATAGGCACGAGGAGCGAATGAGATCCGTCCCGCTTTTAAAAAGCCGGCGAATAAAACTGTTAATTAGAAAATAATTTACGACTATTGACTCTAAATGTCAGCCCTTACTAAACGGCGCTTAAATTCACCATTCAGTCACTTCTTGCCGAGGATCATATTTTCACAGGAGGGGAAGATGAAACCGTATGGGAATGTGGGAATCTTCGCAGATTAACTAAGTGGCCATTACAGCTCACTTAGTCCCATAACTGCCACTCTCAATGCAGAAACTCTTTACCGCTAGATAATAGATTGACATTTTCATATTGATACCGAGAAAAGTCGGTGCGATAGTTCAGACTAATGCAACGTGTCCTTTTATTATTCAGAAATGAGACTTGGAGATTTTTACTGCGTCTGGGGTAAAGAATTTTATTGCGAATTGAGGATGCTATCTTCCGAAGCATTCTTTCTCAGCAGGTGAGACAGTCTTCGGCTTATCTCTTGTATCAGTATTTTACGATTTTTAAGTTCATTCCTTCGCACTTTTTGTCATTACTTTTAGCACCTAAAGTGCTCGACATATCTTGCTCCTATGAGAGCTGAAGTGTAATTTTTATCATTTTACTCAGAATCGCTAAGCTCTGATGTAAACCATTTTTTAATTCGTTTTAGTGAAAAAAAACAACTTGTTCAACGCCCTTCCAGTTTTTTATTCTTAGTTAGCGATTTGAACCGCACATACCATTTCCAGGAGTTTCCACCGTATAAGAATTTCTACCTAACAAGACAACATTCCAGTACTGGGCCTATTTTTTTTTAGATTTAATTTTAATTTAATAATAATACAACAATGTCTATTGTTAGTTGTTTCGTTAACCACTCTATCTGCTGCTTTTACAGCCCTGGAAATTCAGTGATACATTTTATTCTATTTTAAATGTCATCCAGTGGTTTCGTCTGTGATCTTTGTCTTTGATTTTAATAGGCCCTTAAATGATTACGTCGCATAAAACTTTCTTCAGCGATGGGTGAATTATGATGTCGATAAATGTTTAAAATAATTGTACATATATATTTTTTTATTGTATTCAATAGTTTCCCCGACAAGATAATTTTCCACAAAAGTTCTCAGGACTTTTGATTGAAAGGATTGGATGCGCTTGAGGTTTGACTTTTTTGCTGTCCCCCATAGCTCTATTCCGTATGTCCAGATTGGCTTAAGTATAACTTTGTAAATAAGTAGTTTATTTTCTATTGGGATATGGGATGTCCTTCGAAGTAGTCTGTACAGTTGTCCAAAGCGTCTGTTTAGATCTTGTCTTTTTAGCCTCGTGTGTGTGTTCCATGTCAGTCTTTTGTCGAGATGGAAGCCTAAATACCTTACTATCTCAGGGAGAATTACGGGGTAAGGTGAGGCGTGAAATTACGGGAAAGATGCAGTGCGAATTCCTCCACCCTCTCGCCATCCGAAGCCGCCCAGGACCCATTATCACGACGGATTAGGATTTTCTTAGTTACATTCCACAAGAAGTTATCCCTGGTAGACAGAGAGGACAGATAGGAATTAAAAGAATTGGAACGGAAGGATGCCAATTGCCGCTTTAGCCTGCAGTACTGATTGTATGAGCGACGATCAGCAGGATGTCGGGATCTTTGCCACACTGTTCTTGAGTGGCGTTTGGATTGGATAAGGTCTTTGAGATACTGAGGTAAAGGATTTCGATTGTGAATTTTCAGATGACGGTGGGGTGACGATGCCTCCCAGGCCAACCTCTGGATCAGAGTAGTGAAGGAATGCACTGCATCATCTTGGTCTTGGGATGTTTTCAGAGGTACTTTGAGGTCTACAGAGTCTGTAAGAATCTGGCGGAAGTGGTCCCAATCAACTGAGCCCCTAATAAATGAAGGAGGAGGCAGTTTGTGAATTGGATTTAGGGAAATGGTTAATAATAAGGGCTATGATCGGAGGAGAGGTCATCGAGGCACTTGAGTGAATAGTTTAGTGTTCCTAAACTATTGTAGCAGAAAAAGTCAAGGCAATCTGGATTTCGGTTGGGATCTGATGGCCAATAGCTGGCTGTGTCAGGAGAGATAGTGGAGCGATGCCTGTCACAGCTCTCTGTTCCGAACGGCATCAGCAAAAGAGACTGAAGGGATCAAATTTCTGGCGGGGGCGCTTCTTGAGCTACTTTTGACTGGCTTCTCTTCTTCTTGCTGACGATGTTGTTCGCTCCTGGAGTTAAGAATTCTATAAGCTAACAAAATAAAATGGATGATTACAATACATATAAACAAAATATTAATATACGTTACTCACAATTACATCGGTGTCTTCTTTGACGGGGGTACATGTCCCGAGCCCGCAATTTATGTCCTCCCTGATCGGCCCTTATCTAAGAAGAAATCTACCCTCTACCCCTTTTCCCTTGAGCACACCTTGCACCGTGGCCTGCCTTCTTAACCTCGGCTAAGGGAGTGGGTCTTTTGTTTTATCTGGGTTGTCTCCACATATCCTTTTTATGAGCACCGACTGCATGTTTAGTCCTCTTCTTTGCTAGAACCCGTCTCTTCTTTGGCGAACAAAGGGTTATTACAGCTCGGTCCTCCCACCAAACCCGAAACATTTATTTATTTTAATAAAAACTTTTTATTTTAACAGATTTTTTGATAAGATATCATTGCATTTATTTTAAGCGGCGAGTTATAACAATACTACCGTTTTACATGATGATCTAACATGACGCCTTTTCTTCTTCCGTTAGGACTCTAACATGAAATTTGCTTTGCATAGTACGAATGGTATCGTTACCCGGATCATGTCAAACACTGTAAACGAATGAAAAGGTCACTTGTAGTCATTTGATATATGTATATATATTTTACAGACATTAATTCTAAATGTTTACCATAAAAAAAATTGAATTAAATGAAAGCCATTCGGAATTTAGAAAATTTAAATAAGTAAAAGAAATAAAATATATATATTTAATACGGATTCACTTTCGCTGTCTTGATTGAACAATAATTTATCATTTGGCTAATGGTTAATTATCACATAATGGCTAATTATTAGATCTATGCTGTACCAAACTACAAGCGTAGTCTCAAGGCAGGGCCATTTCCACGAAATCATCCCTCATTTCAGTCGTCAATCGTTTTCACATGTGCAAAGAACTTGTACATTCTCGCCAATCATCCAATCAGTTTTTAAATTTTTTGGGACTTCTGAAACTTGAAACACCGCCATTTTACTCTAGGAAATACTTAACTATACGTCTGAAAGTAGTTTGTAGTGTTCCCTGTCCCTGCCTGTTTTAGTATTCTAATATGAGACATGCTATGTCCATGAGAAACATCTAATACTGCACAAACATGAAAAATACTTTCCGTAACTCGTGATAAAGTATCATTAATTAAGTAATTAAAAACAGACTTTGTTGTCATATTGAATATTGTTGGCAGTAAATTAAAGATCTTGTCCTGATTACTAAAATGTATCGCCTTTGTGTAGACTTTGGTGAATTATATCTATAAACCATCATAAAATTGGCTCAAAATCTTCTTTTCAGCCTTAATTAACCCCTTAATTGTGTAATGCAACACATTTGGCTATAGGAAGACTTATAACATGATTATATTATTTTCTCCCCTATGTTTTAGGTTAAGTCGTAACTTTTTAAAAAATTTTTTTTTGGACAAAAACATTTGACTGTTGACTTTTCTGTCTTTTCGATAGGCTAGCATCCGTCCCCTCCCCAACCAGACCCTCCCTTCATTCATACCGTGACTGCCCAAATTGAAATTTGAAACTTAGTTCTTGCCTAAAGGTATAAAAAAGGTTTATAATAAGAAAGGTTGTCTTAGGCCCCTCATTAAGGATGTTCGGCAGGTGGAATGGACATTGCTGTCAGATACTATATATATTACGAAGGGCTCCTTAAGGAATGTACAAATTAGGGCCGGATGTCAGCATCTGTTGCTCTTGTACCCCCGCCCGATTTACGATTGTATAATTTCTGAAAAAGGCCCTGCCCAAGAGATAGTTGAGGAGCGATACAGGCGGCAGTGGAATTAGCCTGATTAGACTAAAGACCAACCGTTTACAGTTAGAGCGACCGGGTTCTTGTGTGTACCGCCGGATCTGATAACGATGGCACTGGTGGAGTCCTTCCGCCATAACCCCCCCTACTTCCTCCCATCTTTCCTCATCACACCAACACTCACCTACAGTCCTATAAAAAAAAATGCTCTTAATTGTGATACCTCCAAAAAATATTCAAAAGATGCTTGCTGCAATCGTTACTAATTTCCTTATTTTGAGATGGTATTACATTCTTACAGGATGAAAATGCATTAAAACTTAAATCTCTCAGGAATAAAGTACCCTTCTAGTTTCAGCCCTTCAAGTAGGACGATTTCCTAGACCGTGTCTTCAAGAATTTAAGGAATTAGGTTTTCTTTTATATATTTTCTCAAGGAAAGGCATCCTATGTTGTCTTAATATCAATGGTAAATCTAGGGTTAGTTAATTATAAGAACTAATTTGTAGAGAGCCCCATCACATGTAACCAGTGCTACGTTTTTGACAGGAACTAAACTTTAAGTAGTACATACAAAGATCATTGGCTCCACCATTTGTTTTTCAGAATATAAACAATTTATTTTTATAGCATTTACTCACTAAAATGTTGTTATATTATTAATAATAAATTTATGAATAAAAGAATACTTGGAAACAATTATAAACAAGTTACATGACACCTAGACATTGAAGGAAAATACTTGGTCCAAGCAAGGTTTCTCAAGTGATTATACCAAAACTGCTATAGATTTTCGTCCAATCATACGTATTTGCATTAACAAAGTAATCGAAATGTCTCTGAAAATAGATTAAAAAATAAATAGCTAAAACAATGACCTATTGAAATTAGCTGACGCTATACCAAAAACAAAATTTATATTAACCCCCTTAGTGTTTATTGTATATTTTTATCTAATTGTTTATGCATCCTTTAACTTGGCGAAGAATTCGAACTTTAAATAATGGTTGCTTCTGAGATGTGAATAAAGAAAGATTAAAAGCCAAAGAAACTTATTATTTATTTTTGGTTCCCGTTATTGGTGAAGAGGTATTGGGAAATTTAAATTTAAAAAATCCGATAGATGGAATCTAACTTAGAGTATCGTATCGTAGTACAAACAGAAGGTAGAGGAAAAACGAAAGACGAAACACAGCTTTTGCGGATTTGACCACAATAACTTACGGTTAACCATAGAATATTAATTGATCATAAATGAGAGTTACTTTGTTAACCGTGAATTCTCATAACAGTGAACCCAGTGCAGATAAATATTGTGTGTCGAAACGTCGTTCATTAATTCCAGGAGAAATTATCATCTTTCTCCAGTTTTTTTTTTACTCCCACCCAAAAAAAATTCACATTATTAAAATATACATCATTTAGGAAGTTAATTGGACAACACTACATTCAAAAGCATAGAATAATCATACTCGGTTCACAGAGTTTTCTAATCTACAAACTGTAGACGTTGTGAAACGTTTATGAAAGGCCAAAAAGCTTTAACCGAAGTTTAGCAAATGTAAATAATTAAAGGGAATTCAACCAAGAGACATCATGAAGGAGTTGCGCTAGCTGCTGTACCTTACGAGAGCCCCGAAATGATTTCTTAAACCATTGATCATGTGTTTTGTACAACATATGAAAACAAATAATTATACCTCAGGTTTATTATGGCCATAAGTTAATGCATTATCAGAAAATACGGTCGTCTGGAGCTTAAAAAATACGAGTGAACAATGGTGCTTGTGACACTGACGTATGTAACGACCTATAAAAATGGAAAATGCTTGGAGGCATCCTAAATAGCGATTTTGATGGCATCGTTGTGAGCGGTATTTTGCAAGGAGTAAATTAAAACAGGCCGAAAAAAAAATAAAATAAAATAATGAATAAGGCATAAATTAATTCAAATGTAAGCGTTGAATTCGGGCACGATTTGAGTGTATATGCCCTAAGAGATATAATGGTATTAGAGCCGAAAAGTGATCCTGTAAATACGAGCGTGTATTTATTAAAGACAGCAGCCTGTAAGACAGGATTGCGTGCGTAACAGGAACCAATAAATTAAAGTCAAATAGAGTCGGCGACTCAGGGGACATTCCCCCGGGTCACTGCAATGCCGCTGCTATATATGTCTGTGTCCCTTCGGTGCATCTTCCTCCCTATGGGCCTTCATAGGTATCTGTTTATTTACTCATTACAGGTATTATACATTACTGCATTACAGGTCACGGCATGTACACAATGGGAGTCGCATGCCCCAAACATGCAATTCACATATCAGAAATAACATCTGCAAGAAGGTTAAGGCAAGTTAACCGCAATATAATATATTACGAAAACTTTCTTTTTTTTTTCTCGTGATCGAATTAAATTAAATCAAATATAAACATTTTTCAATGGTATATAATTGCCACTGGTGAATCTACTAAAGTTATGTACTTTTGACTCAGCCCTGATAATCAACCAATATTAACCTTAATTAATCAATTAAAAAAAACATAAACGGATTCATTCCTTGCTCAGAGAAATCTTGACGGAGTTTTTGATTTTATTGAAAATTCAACAATATGATTGTATTTTCAATCAAATCGAAAATCAAACAGGCTTATTATAGTTCCAAACAAACTCAAACCTTAATCGAAATTTTTACTTTAATTTAATTAATCAATCTTCACTTCAATCAGATTGAAAAGTTGTTTGAAACTCTATTACCTGAGTTAGTCAATGGTAAATATAAACTATACAGTATGAAACTAATTTTACATTTATCTAACAAAAAATGTAAATATGAATAAGTGATCAACGATAACAGCAATTTTCAAAATCCTACTTTTTTCTATTTTGACTATTTTTCATCGATCCTCTCCACCTATTGTGTTATATTAATTAATTTTTAGATGGCCATTGTTTTTATTTCAGGTTCATCATCATTTTCAACATGTTGATACCATCACTTGACTATGTTAGTTACATTTTCACCCATACCTTACATGATACATAATTGGTGGAATTATTTCATTTATTAATATTTAATTTATTAATTCAACCAATGAAATGTTGAGTAACCGTGATTATCTATATATCAGTATTTATAAAGATATTAAACCTGATAAAAACTTTTACAAGACGAATTGGTGGTTTTAAAGATAGCATTTCGTTTTCTGTTTAAATTTATTTATTCATATATTATTACTCAAATATATACATCTATAAACTCATTTTGGAATCAAAATACTATTGTTATATTGTATGTTTTTTCATACATCTAGAATCGTTATGGGATCAAGTACGTTCCAAAAAAATGCCATCTAAATCAATGATGATTGTTTAATTCAATTTTTTATGACTATTTTTGTGACTTTACATAGTTGTAGTTCACTTAAGTCCCAAATGATCGGGTATGATAAATGATAAATTTTAATAATAAATTTTAATAATAAATTTTAATAATAATTAATGATAAATTTTATAATTTACTCAATATGATAAATGTTAAATCCTAATAAGTATTAGGTGAAAAATAATTATTTATTTACTACTTCTTAATTCTTTTATGAGACTACATGGAAACATTAATTGCAGCTACTTTACAAAATATTATTCGCCTAACAAAATGACTGGTTGAGTGAGTCTAATGAATAAATCAATGACTCATGAATACTCATGTTTTATTGAGAATGTTATATGAATCATTCGTTCCTGATATCAAATATCAGCAGTGAAATTCCAGGTTCAGTCAGTCAGAACGCTTGGGGGAACATTTTGAAATAAAATCAATAACTCCTCCCCCAAAAAAAATATACAAAGGGTAAAAAATATAAATATTCTTTTACATATCATCATTAAAATTCGTTTAATATACCTGGTAATACGCCAGAAAATACTAACTACCAGTTAATTGATAATATAAAATGATTTAGTTGACTAATGCCTGTATATAGTGCCACGGACGGCCTGGAAGACCTATGGACCTAACCTGTCAGAAAGTGGGCATCGCAGACAACCTTGGTAATTGGGTTTGGGTGGAGGAGGCCGTGCCCAGCAGGGATCACGCGACTAGGGCTTATGGCAAATGGGTCGGATCTGCCAACGCTGGTTAATGGCCGACCCTGCACGCACCACCGCAGAGCTCCAAGAGAGCAAAATGAAAGCAAAGAGTCCATTGGCACAACAAATGATTATTCAGTCGCTCAAGCTCAGCACAATACTCTTGATGTATATAGCAATCATTTGTATGTTTTGTGGCAATAGAATTATGAGAAGAAACACCGAATGATCTAGTGATTTAAAGTATTATCATATAGCAAAGAAGTCATTTTGATTTAATTTCCTTTTATTATATGGTCTATTTACATCCTGTATGTTTAAACGAAGTGATTCAAAATGTGTAAATAATTTTCAACAGTCTTGCATTTACTTTAGTATCCTCCAAGTTCATGAAATGACATCGAAACATATCCGACCGCCCTAACAATGACCAATTTCTTCAACCATGTCCTGATTTTCTGTAACTCTCGCGCTCTTGGTCAGCCTACACTGGCTTGTATCCGGTGACGCGGTTGATGGAGGAGCGTGGGAGACTTCCCAAGACTCTCCGCTTCGTATTTTGCATGCGAAGGAGGTGACAACGATGTGGATTGAGCGAGTGAATGAGGAACTGTAAATATGGTATGATTGAGATCATTAAACACAATTACTTATTGCCCAATAAGGAAGATTGGCTTAATTTTATCGCAATAAAGATTTGTTTTTTACTTAGTATAACCTAACTTTTGCCATATAATTTGCCATATTTGTATAACCATTGCTGCTATCTAGCAACTGAGACTCGATTTCGTTTAACAGAGTGCCTGGCGCCTTTGTAAACATTTCAAATGAGATAGGTAATGTAATTACCGGATCTTCGATCTTTAATTTTTGCACCACTAGATTGACAGTTTTCCCCACGACTCATAGAGAACGTCTAGAAATCCGCAGGCTAACTAATGTATCACAGAAAAAAGGCTTTAGATACAATTGCTAAAAAGTCGTGAACACGTGTGATGGAATAATGGAAGGTTTAATTTTTTTTTCATAATTATAATCTAACAAATTCCCAATACGCATTACACATTATTAATCAGGACCTCTTGAACTTTAATTTGTCACCCATCTTAAAATGGTAGGAAAATATTTAATTCTTTGAGTAATTGATTATCCGTCTTTTTATATTGGATTGCTAGATTATATTTTTATATATATATATATATAGATTATATATTGTTACTACTTCACTTGTATTGAGAATATCTCAAGATTTTTCGTGATTATAGGGCACTAAATCCCTAACACTTATTAGATGTCAATAGCTGAGACATGGTGATCATTAATTTAACTAATTTATCCAATTATTTAACCGTAATTAATTTTATTCTGCGAATGATCATGGATTATCGATGCTTTCGTTCGGAAGACACATCGCATTCACTCGTTGCTGACTTGACTGCTATTACTACTTAACTTGCTATAATTAGCCAATAATAACTGGCTAGTTATAAATTTTATTGTATTTTTCGAAATACATATAAATTAAAGTAAATGAATAAATTCATTCGGAAAATTCCGTATATCTTAAGAACGTAATTTGATGATTGTGGGAAAAAAAAAAAAATACTCTGTATTCAAAAATGCATAATTTTATTTGATAAACCATCTCGATTTTCCGTCATTGAGATCATATTTATAACAGGTAAATTTAATGGTATATATCTCTAGTGTACAGTATAAGCATTGCCAAGAAAAACAATTGTTAAAATCATCATGAAATGCCTCAAATGTGCGAGTTTCAAATCTGACTCTCAAAGCTCTATTTCTTTCCAATATCTCTAAAATTATTTGTCATTACCATATTTAAAACTCAAGGAAAATCAAGGATAAATTTTGAGTTGGATATTGAGACATTCCAAAAGTTGTTAAAAGTAAATACAACGCATAGTCGGAACAGTGATATTTTTCAACAGATCTTATGTTGATCGCATTAAAAGGTGAAATTCGTAATACCTTAAAGTAAAAGGTAATTATTGGTTCTGAAGAAAAAATATCAAAACGTTGACACCTGCAGGATTAAATACCACGACTGATAATTATTAATAAATTTAAAGGTAAAGACTTAAGTCTAATCTTTGGTGGCCCCAAAGCCTATTACATTGTCCGTCAGAAGAAGTTATGAGAAGCATTGAAAATGGCATCGATTAGTGAGCCGATTATAAATATTATTCAAAGGACAAAAGTAATATGCAGATCAAAGCTTAAATAAGGTCAACGATTTTTAGTCCTCTGTGGATTAGTTCAATTAAGTAAAACTGCCAAGACTTACCAAGCAGTTCTTTATTTGGTATAAACGCTATGCGCAGTCACTTTCAGTTACTAAAAAGCCATGTGATACATGAACGTTACAAGTGGATATAAATACAATTATTTAGTGCAATTTATTTTTAAACCTAACAATTAAATATATAACTGCAATTTAATAAAATAAAGAATGAATGTAAAGAATAAATATTTAAAATTTGATTAACTTTTAAATGAGTAACTGCATTAATGTTGATAGTATGAACCAAAGAATTGTGAACAATAATATAAACTTTGGATAGACACGATATCGCTATACGAGGGAAAAGGGGCTAAGTCTCCCACCTTTGGTGTACTCACCATTATTTCATTTTAAATTTAAATGATATACAAAAATGGAGAATTGATGCTTCAGTGACGTACCACTGCAATATTTCTTTAATTGTTTTAAATAAATTTGTATCTTGCGGAAATCTCTCCTTCAATTCTTTGTGTGGAGCAGATAAACCACGCAACATTCAAAATCTCCAGACACTTTAATAAAAAAATTTTTTCAGGTTTAAATTAACGTCTCAGTTCGTTTATGTGAAGGGAAACCCCGTTTATTAAAAGGTTGATGGTGAGTAAAATGACAATCAAAATTCGTCCGGTTATTAAATATATTCGTTATGAAAAATTTCACAGCATATTTTTTCCTGGCACTCTGAAGTTGGTTCCTGAAATTAATAAGGAGTTTAGGATAAGAAAAATAAACTAAATGGAAGAAAGCCCGTAAATTCATAGGTTTCTACCCTGGGGGTCTAGTCACTTTATTTTATTTTATTGAATTAGGGTCATTCAAACAGTACTACTAATTATCTGTTTAATTTTTTATTTTAAATTTAACGCATAAAAATCACCAGTGCCCCTTTCTAAGTTTCCAATTACGGTAACACTTTCGGCTCACCACCTCTCCCGAATCAAAAATAGGCACATCATATCATCATTCATTATGCACAATTTACAATCATTGTAATATCAGTTACAATTCGCACACTTCTACCTTTGGTCACTATAATCCATTCATTCCTCTTATATCCCTTCCCCATATATCACTCAACTCTATCGCCTTCTAAGATCCTGACCACAAGATCTACTGTCGCCTTCTAATTGACCTCCAGCATTAACTTCCATCTTCTTATTTACCACTCCTTGCTCACTTACTCACTGTCTCTTAATCTTCTCCTGACAACTTTCTACATATACTTTCTTTCTATTCGTTTACGTGTCTAGATGAGACCTCCTCTACCCCTACAATATCAAACTATCTTATAGAAAATTGCAAAATGTTTAAATCCATCAGTGAGCAACAAAGAGTTTTCTTTACTATATTGATTGCATCAAAATTCAGACTTGAAGAGGTGAATTACACGATTTTGTAGTAGGGTCTATAGGGATAAATGAATGCCTCAGTCTTATTTATTATGACAAGACTTATTAATTAATAGCAATCGATTGTATTAATACGATAAATAAATGGGCGTAGCATACACCAGCCATTGACGTTGAGGTTCCAAAGAAAAGAACAGGTGATAAGGAAAAAGGTTTGGAGGTTCGATGGATGTTTGAAGAGCAGTTCAGGAAGTCGAACCAGGTCAAATGCCCGAGTCATACCCAGAAAAGGTAAAGAGCGATAGTCTGTTGAGAAAATGTGCCTGAAAACATGAAGTCTCTACTGTACTATAAAATGTTAGAAGCGGAAGGTAAGCAGACTCGTTGGGAGAATGACTTGTGAATTCGACATGAGAAGGAAACGTTTAATTATTATACTCTCGAAAACCTTAGATAGGAATGGGAGAAGGTTAGATAAGAAGGTTATGTTAGGTGCTTAATGAATAGCATAAAAATAGGTAATTTCTTGAGAAATTGATTGAGACTGATTGTATACGAAGGGTGCGGTCATATGCAGGATAGTACCGGCATTGTACCAGTGTACCATCACATGAAACAATGTGCAAACACCGTGGGACAAATACAATTATAATTGAGTTACCTCCTCCATACAAGGCTACACTGAAAGCACACCTGGGTGCGAAACCATCGTTTAAAAAAATCCTGATTGCTAAATCCATGTGGTTAGCTGCAGAACATTTATCAGAAACGTGAAGCTGGCAGATACAGGGAATCCGCTCAGTCCGGATGATCGCATTAAAAAGTAAATTATAATAAATAGCGGGTTTACCTGAGAAAAGTGAACTGTCATTTTAAAAATGGAATATTTAAAATCACACGATGAACTAAGAGATCAAGAATAGGGAAAAGAGAAAAAAAAAATAGTTTAATCTGGACTGAGGAATTGTGTATGTTGGAAAACACTCTCATACTGGTCTAATACAAAAAAAAATAGTTATCTTAATTAAAAATCAAGAAAAAAATATGATAACATTATATTATCAGCTCAAACGGTATACTGCGTTGAAAACGATTGAGTAGCAATAAATAAAGCTTTGTAGGGACAGAAAGTGTTTTATTTCATAACGAACATACTCCATTCCAATAGTAGCACTTATACGAAATTAAATTATAACTTTAAACAATAACAGGTAATGCATATTTGATTTACTTAACAACTGTTTTTTTCTACAACTATATGTTCCCCAAGCTTTGTAATATTAATAAGTGGGTACAGCTTTTAAAAATAATATGTTTCGCTTCGCTATGTTATGCTAGCCTATTAGCTAAATACCGGTAGCAGATGTCTGGATGACTTATTAGAAAAAACTGTATTGAGTGTAAACATTGGGTTTCAAGTGTGCACTGCTGGGAACCTATTTTGTTTAGTAAGTGTACCATGTAATAATGGTCTGTTTCCAAACTAAAAAAAATGGTGAGATCCTTGCTCTTTGGATTTACCAGTTTCATCCACCTTAATTTGAAAAGGGCTGTAGGAAATACTATATCTTAGGAATTCAAATAAACGCAGTGATTACCGACAAGACTGGAAGCTTGTCCACTGGAGAGCGATCCTGACTGGAGGTAGCTAGGTGGCCGTAGCTATTGATAGAGGGACCGCCGGAAGCCAAGCACACACAGAGGGTCTCGGAGAGGGAACCGTACCGTATAGTCGCTGCTCCGACTTGCAGTTGGATCGAGGGGGCACAGGCAGCGGGAAAAGCCTGTCGGGACCAGTTCTCTCCGGCACAGACTGTACAGAGAAGGCCGTTTGAATGATGGCTTGTAGAGAAAAAGTCCACCACCCCGGCCGGGCTAGGTGCGCCTTATCTTTATATCTTTTATCTCCGCCGGCCGCCTCCCATCTCTCTCATTTTATTTTATACCTTTCGTCTTAACATGGGGCCGATAAAACCAGAACAATGTGGACACAGCCATTTTGGTTCCCACAAACGTTAGATGCCTTTATACTAGCTCCTTCCCTCCCCCCTTTCCCTGAGTTAAACGCCTTTTATATTCGATGGGCAGGGGCCACTGGTCGCTACTTAGGAGGCACGTGCCGGACCTCTGCAACAAGTGGGCAACTCCCTGCAGAGGACGGATCTGGCAAACTGTACCAAAACATCTATGTTCTCTGTGCAATAGCCCAGATCCACCACGGTAAAAACTCGAACCGAGGCTCAAATTATTACCTCCAAAGTAGCGTCGGACTGGACTCTTGAGTGGTTCAAGCTCTGCCCGAGATAACCCCTATTTAATGGTACTAAAGAATTATAGCAAGCAGACCATTTCCAAAGATTTGATTTCAGATTGAAGTTAGATACATATTATATAGTTATAAAGTCACATCAACTAAAAAAAAAAAAATGAGAGCTTTGAGTTTGCGCTAGCAAGATACCTCAATTTTCTCAAATATAGGTGTGGAAAATGTGGTGTTTTAAACTAAAAAGCACTTTGTTTTATTTAATAACAATTTTATTTTTTTTAATTTATAATTATTTAATCGTTTTGTTAAGATTATGTTATAACTTTTTCCCGTTTTTTATGCCAATAATGTTTCAAAAAGTGATTCAAACAAACCTACTAAAAGAAGCGTTAATTAGTAATGATCTTTTAAGCGCAGATGAGTGCAATGTTGTGATTTTTATTTTCTTATTACAATCAGGCTCCTAATAAAATGATGATTTACTACAGCCTGAAAAATAATATCTTTTTATCCTTCCTTTGTTAATTATACGTTACTCTTGGATGTTTGTTGAGTCCAACACCAAAACCAGAAAAATACATCAGGCACGGTGTTTGATGAGGTTGAAGTACAAAAAAAAGCAAATATTTTTAATAATATATAGACATTGTTTATTGTGCAATAATTACAATCTGCCTTTTATAAGGGAATACAAATATATTTTTATATAAATATAAATTATATAAATATAAATTATATAAATATTTTTAAATAATATCATTATGTTTTGGTGAAATATACATGTTTGTAACTAGAGTCACTTTCATTTAATCTTAACTGAATTTGAATGCAAGATATCTGTCAGGTCATTTTTTTCATTCCATTTGTCACTATACGTTTTTTTTTTTCATTACAGATATTTCCTTATTGAAACGTTACCCTTGTTGAAACTGCTTGGGAGTGAAAAAATCCAAATGAGAGTGCTTTGAAGTGAGACAACACACGGCCTTATTTGAATAAACCAAATCTTCATCAATTTCTTTGTAGTCTTTTGTCAATTTTCTTTGTGATTCATTGTAAGAAATGGTTGACTTTGCGAAGATCATTTATATAATAGAAATTGTAGAAAATTTAGAAATGTACAGTATGAGACCAATATATATGAGCCCCCCCCTTCTTCCCGACTTAACCAGCCCTTGCTAACGCCAGCACCATATATTTTCCTACCCTCTAACACCACACCCCCCCCTCCACCAACACAAATACGAAGAGAAACCGTGGTGTGGAATTTTGGCATACTCAAGTCCTCCTGTAGCCTATCTCCAATGCTTTCGTTAAAAGTGCAGCAATATCTCGGAATAATTTTAATCCAATTATCAAAACATAATGGTTTTCCTTTCATAGCCTCCAGAGAAAATATTCTTGGAAAACAGTATGTGGAAAGATCAAGCAACTTTAGGCAATATTTAAAATGCTTACTCTATAGTGAAGATCGCTGTAGAAAACTAAGCTAGGTGCCAATGAAGGAAGATCGAACATTTTTTTAACAAATAATCAAAATAGATTTTCTTAGACGTCATAACGACTGAGATCTTGTCCATGCAACATAACACGTAGTAGATCTGGAAACCACATTAGCGATGAAGCATCTATGAACAAGGAACATCATTCTGTGAATAGAATCCAGGAAGCAGTGGATTTAGACCTGCTTTGGGTGATGATACCCTTTCCTTAAAACATGAACGAAAACGTAGTGCAAGTTGAACGCCTAAATACATGGAACTGCTGATCGTATTCATACTACCTGTCTCTCTAGCAGAAGATAGCCTTCCCTCCTTACCTGGACATCAGGATTTATGACAATGTTTTATTTATAATGGTCACTGAACAAAAAACAAATAATCTAACTTCTAACTTTCCGACTCGATCGCCCAAACCAAAATTTCATTACTTAACATCTGTAACGAGGAGCAAAATGTTTTAGTTTTTTTCCCTAGAATTCTCATTATAGGTCTTGCAGCAGTCATTATTTGACAAACATAAATAAAGCCACTTCATCAAAGCCATCATTACACTGACTTACGACCATCACACTAAGAAAACTTCATTATGTAGTTTGTGTTTCGTGAACCTGAAGGTTGGACAGAGTAGGGAAGATTGCCATTTAGGAGACAAGTCATCAATAATGATAGGTTGAAGCGTACGTCTGCAATGCCTTAGTCAAAGCGATACTGACAAAGTTATTTACATCAATTTAATCATCAGTGAGAGATGTTTAGTTAATTTTAATTAAATTATTAATTATTAATTTGACCCTCTTCTCGGTGGCATGTCAGCAAGATGTATTATCATAAAAATATATATAAAATATCCTAATATATAAACCGAATCAACGATTGTAAAACCTAATGAATGATACGTGCAGATTTCAACTTATTAATAAATTAATGCAAATTACATTTGTCCCTTTGTAAACTTTAATACTTTAACCGCCACGATACAAATATTTCCTTCTTTCATTCCCCAGAGTTCATAAGGATTTTTGGATTATTTTCATACCTTTTGATTAATGTTTCCACCATTCTCATTGTCGTTTTAACTAGTTAAAAATTGTTTTAAGATACTATATGTGTAAGAATCCTACTCTGTATATTAAACACGATTAGGCAATATAAATCGTCCATATATTTCTAAGGTCCTCATGAATTTAATTTTGTCCTTTGTTTAGGTGACATGATGAAAATCAATTTTCATATTTTAATTATTTAACTCTCTGTTCGGTTATTTCCTTCCAACTACATGTCCAATATCTCTTATTATAAAATAAATTTAATAGGTACAATAAAATAGTTTAATATCTAAAGGAGGAAGAATCTTATTGGCCAATATTGGACGGTATTCATTGGATTTCGGTCATCAAATATCAATGTCATTCCATTCTGATTGGCAACAGGTCAACTATTATTTTATTTTTGATTTTTTCTAATGTAACACTATAAAGGTAGCATTAATATAATAAAAGGCCTTTACAACATGTGTACATCCCCATATATTTAAAATTGTATAATAACCAACACATTTTATAAATAAATCTACAAAAATAGGGTACTATAATAATACGAATAGAATATAGGGGAATTACAAGTTAATTAGCACAAAAAATGTCGTTTTAAAACAATAATTAAAAATTCCTACATTATTAAAATTTAGAAGTGTTACAGTAAATAAATAATTAACGAAAAATATAAAGAAACTGACGGATTTATGTATATTTTCAGATCTTTGCGCAACTTCTTGCAAACAGACCATGGGTGAGTCATGCTGCTTCTTAAAAAGAGTTTTTGGACATCATATATGTATATTCTTATTGAATTTGAATGACCTCATAGCATTGGCAATAGCACAACTAAATAGCTGATCAGTGAAATGGTGTGCCCGTTGAAGATTGGTTAATTTTGGCATTAGTAATTAAATACTTCATATGTGAAGTTTTTTTTCTGTAGAAATGGGCCCTTTGAGACAAGTTTTCGACTGAGTGATGAGTGAAGTTCTGAAGCGAACGCCTGGGCCCTAAGCCGCACATCTCTAATAGACTCGCCCACATTTTGATATAAGCAGTCAGCTCGGGGCAAGGTTAGCCCCTCCAGCGAATCTAAAACCGTATAATTTTCTACCTTCTTTATTTCCTATCCTCTTACATTATTCTTCCTTTTGGGATTTATTGCTCCTTTTAGCCTGGTATATATTTTTCCTCTATCACAAATAAAAACAGAATTACGTACATGCCTCTGGTACAAGGCAATTTTTGTCTTTTTTTTTTTTTTTTAGATAGATCTCATTTAATTGGAGTCTCGAAAATCGACGGAATGCGTGCAGTGTAAATACAAGGTAGAGGCCGATAGGACACAAATGAAAATATTTCTAGGTGGAAAATGCCGGAAGTTAAATATTGTATTGTACTCATCAAATAAAAATTAATAGAACTTATTATGACCTAAAGGTACTTCAACTATTGCCACTTTACTAATTAAATATTGGCCAAAGGAGGTAAATAATTCATTTAATTTTTTTAAAAAATTGTATAAATAACTAGCTGATTCAGGTGTCAGTTTTCTTGCATTATTTTCTATGCTTAAGAATGTTTATTTTATTTAGAATATACATAAGCGGAATAGAAGACATGCAAAGTGATGAAAAAGCATTCAGAAATAAAAATCTCAATAATTTAGAAAAAAAGAAATAGAAAACAAGTAATCATGTGGTGTCTGTGACTTCCCTTCAGCTTCTTAAATACATATTAATTTATATAAAATATATTTTTAGATTAATTTTACTGGTCAAACTAATCTTGGTCACTGAAAATTGACTTTCGATAATTGAAAAAGTATTGACCAGCCTATTGAAACTGCCTCGAACATAAACTGTATTCATAGGTATATATTCGTTTATTGATTTTAACCTCATCCAATATGCCACCAACTTCTATTTATGATAGTAAAATAAATTAACTTCTAAACCAAAATACCATTTTAAATGGCTGTTGCTGTATAATAGCTACACTCCCTACTTGCATTTTGAATGAACCTTCATTTTGAAACTCAAATATATAATTCCGTTGTTTTTTTTGCAGAAAAATATTAATTTTATATTGAGATATCGGCGGTGCGTTGTCATATTTAAACGAAATTAGACCATCCGACGATTATAACTGTGAATAAACTTATTTGGAATTGGTAGATCATGTAATAGATGCCTTTAGAATATCATTATAATATACAGCTAGTCGTTAAACTCTATTATCATTTGTTCTACACATGCCTCATGTCAATCAGTAAGGCCGACAGAAGTTGGTAAATGGCACTGAGAAGTAGAAAGCTTGAAAATAGGCTATTATATTATTCACTGCTTCTTTATACAAGTAGATGCTCATTTACCCACGAGAGAATGAGTGAACCAGACCCACCCCCTGAAGAAATTCCCATTATTAGAGAAAATAGGGTTGGGATTCGAACCCGGGTCTCCTCATCCATCATGGCTACGTGTACAGTCTAGAAAAAACATGAAGTATTTCTTTCTTTCTTTGAAGTTATGTCTCTAAAACTGGATTAATTTTGTTAAATACATATTTATATATATTACAAATCAGTACTTATCAGCTTTACTGGCATTATTATCAGCGTCTAATTCGCAATCTTGATCTTTATTATCAAGCAAGCTATTATAAATTCTTGAATCTTAACCTCTTAATAACTTTTCTGTAAAAGTATTAACATACCATGGATATCTTCTAAGTGCTTTTCTTGATCCTGTAGTAAATTCTTAAGTTTCATTAAAATCCTTAGAGAGGAACGTTGGATAACATATGTTTAGTTCTTAAGCGGTTCAATCACCTAAATCTGCGATCAGGCTAAAATAAAAATTTCTGTGCAAGTCGCCACTATAACTAATTATACAAAAAATATTTACAATTGAACAGAGCCAAAACTTTATGGCGTAGTGGGTAACAATGGCCAGGCACTAAGTGGCTGAAAGGCGGAAATTAATCCATTTTTTAAAGTATTCGAAAAATTATTTTAACTCTCTTCGTTTAATTGCTTCTTAGAATGTTTTAGTAATTTAATGGGGAATATTTTGATTTTTGCACTGATAACCAGCCTTTCAAATGAATTCACGGCAGATTGCTAGTTTTGTTGAAATTATGTTATAACTTTTTTCCCGTTTTTTATGCCAATAATGTTTCAAAAAGTGATTCAAACAAACCTACTAAAAGAAGCGTTAATTAGTAATGATCTTTTAAGCGCAGATGAGTGCAATGTTGTGATTTTTATTTTCTTATTACAATCAGGCTCCTAATAAAATGATGATTTACTACAGCCTGAAAAATAATATCTTTTTATCCTTCCTTTGTTAATTATACGTTACTCTTGGATGTTTGTTGAGTCCAACACCAAAACCAGAAAAATACATCAGGCACGGTGTTTGATGAGGTTGAAGTACAAAAAAAAACAAATATTTTTAATAATATATAGACATTGTTTATTGTGCAATAATTACAATCTGCCTTTTATAAGGGAATACAAATATATTTTTATATAAATATAAATTATATAAATATAAATTATATAAATATTTTTAAATAATATCATTATGTTTTGGTGAAATATACATGTTTGTAACTAGAGTCACTTTCATTTAATCTTAACTGAATTTGAATGCAAGATATCTGTCAGGTCATTTTTTTCATTCCATTTGTCACTATACGTTTTTTTTTTTCATTACAGATATTTCCTTATTGAAACGTTACCCTTGTTGAAACTGCTTGGGAGTGAAAAAATCCAAATGAGAGTGCTTTGAAGTGAGACAACACACGGCCTTATTTGAATAAACCAAATCTTCATCAATTTCTTTGTAGTCTCATGATCTGTTGTCCAAAATGTTGTGAAACATTTTTTTCAAATCAAGTCTAAATTCTTTTTTTTCATTTTCTTCCAACTTCCTTCAAATGTACGGCTCTTTGGCACGACAGAAATCCCCTATTTGCTTTTAGCATCGCTTAATTTAAGTTGGTTATAATACAATATTGAAATTATTTTATTCTTATATTATAATTTATATTAATAAATGTTGGTTTTAGAAGTATTTACTTATTTTATTTTTAAAAGTGTCATTGTTAGGTTAGGTTAAATCTAGTTTAATTTAATGTCTTTTACACATTAAATATTGTACTATCTAATAAGTATTTAAGCAGCAACAAAGTAATGTGTTTCAAAATCTAATATAAATAAATTATGCTAGAATAAAATATTTCACTATAATAAGCTTATAAAATAAAAGCCGATAAATAATTCTAATACAAAAATATACGGTACAATACGGTCAAAAACTTAAAAAAACATACATAATTAAGAAAATTGAATTCAGAATAAGACGATCTAAAAATTATTTTCTATGGCTCCAGATGCCGCTTAACATGTTTATTTCCAAATGTGCTGTCGATTTTCACTTTGGGACGTCCCAACAACTTTAAAAAGGCAATAAGTTGCTATTTTCTTCAAATAAAAGTATAATTACTGATGTTCGGCGCGTCATAAAACGGCCGTAATAATCCTGAGGCTTAATTCGGTTCGGTACGAATGGACACATTTATATATGCAATTAACTTTTTATATAATGGTTGAAACTAATCAGTAATGATATATAATGTGATTATTAATTACTATTGATTCAAAATAATAATAACAACTTATTTAATCAATTTCAATGTAGAACATGAATTGCAGTTTCTCTTGAGACGCTTTTAGCAATTCTAGTTCATCCGTTTCTGTCCGTTAAATTTAACATAATGCAATACTTTCTTCCTATTAGCTGTAACTCAATTTGGTGAGCCCGAAAGGAAATTTTTTAAACAGGTTTAGGTTTAAACATTTACAATCTATTTCTTCAAAAGAGAGACGGAAAATTGGTTATTTGAACTACAGTCTAATAACTTCTTTTTTTTTTTATAAAGAATTACGAGATGCTATTGTTATTTATATTTGCTTTGTTGCCTTTACACTTTTTTTCCTTATTAGTTCCGCTTCCTATTTAAAACCAGACAATATTCCTACTTCCACACAGGGTTACTAAATGTCCCAACGTGAGTGTAGAAGCATGGAAAAGGTTGGCGGTTCCGAAAACCAAAAAGCTCAACGAAATCAATGAAGATGCTTAGAGAACAGAGATGTTTGCTCTAATGAGATCGAGCGTAAAATACGCAAGTTGAACTCATCCTTACCTACTTCATCGTTGTCCTCAATCCGTGATACATATCCTTTTAGAGTGCGTAGCATACGATAGGAAGTCTTCCTCAGATTTGCAAGATTGTTTGAAGCAGAAAATCGAAATTCTTCGGCTTAGACCTCTGACGCCATACAAACAGTTCAGAAGATGAGTGACTAAATATAACTGACATAAATAGAGAGAAGAATACCAAAGGTATAACCTGAGAAGGAGTTTACCATGGTGATTATTGTTGTACCAAGCACTGGAGTAACTAGTCAATTCGAGCATCAATTGCCTCACCATTTTTTTCCTGTAGATCATAGATTTTACAGCAACCAAAATGTTTCTTCAACAAGTATAAAAAAAGTTGAATTTTTGAAAATTATGAACCTAGAATCTGACGGAGCAATATTTCGAGATGTTCAAATTAGTCAGAATCTCAACATCAGTACACAACACATCAAACACATTAAATGATTGTGAGATAACAATCTGATAGTTTTGACCAAGGATACTTCATTTTATTTGTTAAAATCTATTAGAGACTGATAATTTCCTTTTCAGCGAAATAAAACCTTGCAGTTTCTATTAATTGCTCTCAAAACTCTATTTTTTGGCGACTAGAGACTGTGGCCGGACTATTTTCAAGTTAATACTTTTTCTTAATTCCTGTCATTTAATTACTATTTTGACCAGCACATTTCGAAGTGATGCGGGATATACTTCCAAAAGTTAATAAACAATCGGGCCATCTTTACTTACTGACTATCACAAATACGCAGACAGACTTACGCTCGTCGAGTACGTGAATGAAAATAGAAGCCCTCCTTTTTCTGTTGTCAATAAATATAAAATAGTTATATAAAGAATACACATGTAATATGCTTATAAGCACCATCATAAACATAACCCAATAGACTTCTTTATGGGTTTACAACGGAGAAGATGTTTGTAGTTGATGAGAAGGGCGTTGAGACCCGCACGACCTACCTGCATCCCGCTATTGATTATTTATTTGTGTTTATTCGTTTTATTAAGCATCAACACAGCAGACCATTTCGGCTATTAACAACTGTCACAACAATAATTAATTTAAATGATATGTGCGCCTTCGTCGGATTTAACGTGATGGATCCTATGATACTCCGGCCAAAAAACTGGCTGTAATAAATTATGCAAATTATAAATGTTTGTTATAAATAAATTATAAATTTTCAATTACCTTCATACCAAACTCCAATACGATGAATAGGATACAAGTTTATTTATAAATTGCTTATCCGACTTTACGCAACTCCCTGATTGTAAAGTTCAAAATTAATTACATTTTAGTCCCACATTAAAAAAAAAAATTGTAAGTTCAATGCTTAAATTTTTTTTTAATGATATTTTTTTTCACATCACAATTGTCTCTCGCAAGTAAATTAAAAAAAAAAAAGAAAAGCGGTTTGAGAAAATTATATACATTTTAAAAGCCTCTTTATCTTATCCTCTAATAGTACTTTAGTCTATTCTTAACTCATTTTTCAGTAGGGAATTTAAGTATCCCTATGAAGTATTTAGCCTTGCTCCTGATATAAATTTATCTGATAAAATTTCCGGCCTTTTGTATGTATCGTTATAGTTATTAAAAAAAAAATATTATATTCCAAAATATTTGGTTGAAGTTTATTTATTCAATTCAATCCAACATAACTTTACTACCTATTTATGAATAAATTGATTGCTCCTAATTTAAAAAATACTTTTTATCACCCATTACATTTTTCACTCCTATATTGAATATTAGAAGCAACAATCTTTGTACCATTTGAAGAACCCTTCCTGTATTGAATCATCTCTTCAAGTTTCAATCCTCGATCTTCATGGGATCACGCCTTTCAGTCCGTTTATGAGTTTTATTTACTATTAGCTTAGCAATTTTGATTGATACTTTTTTTCCCGTGAGCTAAACCTTTCGTTGTATTTTCTTTATAACCTATTTAGAGGCCATAGTAACGATCTGAGGTATCTTATTTTATACCTATTTTTCTTGTTTAAATTCGATTCAGCTCATTTTGTCTGTAAGTATTAATTTTTTTTTTTCTTTCAGACGAAAAACTTTTAAACCCCTCAAATATAAGTCCAATAAACTCCACTTTGGTGCAATGAAGCGGTATAATTGGGTCGATAGTATTCGACGTGTACTGATCCCCTAAAAACACCACACGACATTAGAATGTCCTTCAAAATCTTTGATCATGTATCAATGCAGTAATAAGATAGTACTTCATTACTCACTTTAAATATTGAGCAACACTTTTGTCATGCTCAATTTTATGACCCAAAGTCAATATTCCTATTTTAGAGACTAAGAAGTGGTGTAGGCGAAGTAAACTAAAAAAAAAATTGTCCATTGTAGTGATGTGCAAACATTCTACAAAAAGAAGGTCAAGCTAATAATCCTATCATATATGATTAGGGCTGTCTTAAAGGACCCAAATAGATACCCAACTCCATAATCTAAAATGACTTACTCTATGACTTCACAAAAAATATTAGATGTTTTCTTAATTTTGTATACTTTCTCTTTCCCGACAGGCTTCATAATTACTATATATAGGAAGTCAAACCCATGTTCAGTCTCACATGTTAAACATTATTACATAATTATGGAAACATCCTGCTGACATTAATTTCCATTTGACATGTTTAGTCTTTAAAAGTATAAATAACTTAGTAAACTGCAACTTACCTTAAGGTTCTTGTTTTCTTTTGTTTCATCATTTTTTATGTTTTATTATTGGAACTAATTAGCAATAATTATTAGGATATTTAAGTTAGTAAAATTTCTTGATTATTAATTACAGCGTTTTTTCATTTTATAAATTTTATGCTAAATTTTCTTTGACTATTAGATTGCATATTTTATTGTTATTTTACATTCTTTCCATTTAATAGTTTTATTGAAGGATCTTATGATTATATTATTTTGTTTTGTTTTTTATATTTATTCTGTAGGCATGTAATTTTTATATGATAGGGTTATCGTCTTACACTGGCTGGTGAAAGAAAGATATCAGGTTTCAGAGGACGACATTGCGACGTACTACATAAGCCTGCATAGCGAGAGATGGCTAGAGGTTCGAATATGTTGTCAGCTTACTACATACTTAAAAGTATTTAGTACTAGTGATGTAATTTTTGTTCTGTAGGACAAACTTCCAGATGTGTTGTATGATATATATCTATAAATATATAATCTGTCTTAACGTCTACACCATAGCAAGTGAAAAGTATAGTCACCGATGGTACTTGCACCCTAGGAGTCTGGGTATCGTTTAGCTTTCCATACTAAGAAGAGAAACCATTTTTATTTTAACCCTTTTAACACATCAAAATATTTAGAGATTTGTAAATTTCTTGAAGAGGACATACTTCTTACTTGCTATAGAACCAACTAAAAAAATGATGAATCGGCCTATTAAAATAAGTCCCCTTTAATTAATTGTCTCCAGGGGTTACACCAATTTGGCAGCTGCTTATCATAAGTACATCTCTACCCATTTACTTGAATATGTAAGAAGGATTTTATTTTACAAGAGTAAACGATCAGTCTTCACTATCATCTTCACTATCAGTCAGAACAAGAGTTATTCACAGTTTATACTAACACTGATATAACCTAAATACTAATAAAAGTGGAAAATAATTTATTTAATTTTAACTAAAAAAAAACAATTTTTTTATGTGATTATAATTTTAATTTATTCTAGTAGACTGAAGAAAAAAGCTATTTACTAAATAAGATAGAGATCAACCGAAGACACTGATTTATGCTTTAATGTATGGGGCTGGGTCTAAGAACCTTGCGAGCATACTTTATGTTACCGAGTTAGATGTTGAAGACATAAAAAATAATTTACTTGGTAAGACCATTTAGCCGGGTATCACCTGAGACTATTAAACATATTACTGCACTAAATTACTTCTGTCAGTTAGTGGAGTAACTGAAAAATTTTTTTCCACTGTCAGCTCGCAGGTTTGAGCATGGCAATGACATTACCAAAACATTGATATAACTAGTTGAGCCAAGGATCAGTAACCTTGTCAAATTAAAGGGTTTTGTTGATTTTTTTCAAATCAGAAACCCTTAGGGTTTCACCTGCATGTCCGTATGCCCTGGAGATCATAAGCCCTCTTTTCACATTTTTCTAGCCTCTAAAACCTCTGTTTGACCTATAAACATGACATTTTATATAGAAATCCCATTTAGTTAACCGATGCTATGAAAAATATTTTCAAATAAAATATTGCATTGAATAAGTTATGCAATCAAATATCTGGATGTCCTGATTGACATGTAATTTGTGCTCCTCTTCTGTGGATTATAATCATGGAAGTCATTAAAATTACCATTCAATGTTAACGTTAAAGAAGAAGAGATATTAGTACAATAGGTTTAACAAAACTTTTAGTTGCTTGATGTGTTACATTTGATTAACTCTTTTTGGAGCGGTAGCAGGTTTTGAATTGAATTTTCAATAGTCTACCCACCTTTTATAATAATTTAATATGATATAAACTATCAAAAATGTGTGTATTAAAATAAAATAAACTACACATAAGTGTGTTGTTACTAATAACATTTATTATGTTGTTTTTTTAAACATAATTAACTGTAGGCTTTTTATTTTAGACATTTTTCCTTGATTTTAAGTAAAGTCCAAAAATCAAACGTTTTAAAATTACTAATTGGAAGGAGGAGACTTTTTCCGGATATAGCTTCAGAAAATTTGACTTGGCGAAGCTCTGCAGAAAGAAAAGCAATTAATTTCATAACTCAGGGTTAGAGTAAATGGTAGAAAGATTATTCTGTGATCATTAATTTCTCTTCAATTTTTTTAAAGCATCATACTATTTTAGGTTCAGTTGCAGACATATGTATGTTCACAATGATAAGAATAGAAATGCAATTGAAAGATAAAGAAGTTAAGGGATGATTGATGTTGCAGATACATGATGAATTACTGTGGGAAGACAATAATAAGTTCTTCAAGAAATTAGTTCCCCTAATATTTTTGCAGTAAAATTTATCTATCAATAACAATATCTGTCCCCAAATCAATAATTTGTTATACATACCAGTGCTTTGAGCAGCTCATTACCATTACCCTGGTGAAGATGACTTTGTCTCATGAGTACAAATAGATGTACATAATGCAGTTTTTTATCCTGTTTTTAAATATGTGTTTGAAATGTCTTGGGAAACATGTTCAAAAATAGGAATTTAATGCATTTCTATAATGTAACGTTTATTATGTAATTTTTTTTACAAACAATGTTAATCTACAATTTATATGTTCAATTTACTGTATACAGTTATTTACATATGAATACAATATAATATCCATTAACCGAAACTAAAATTATATCACGAATTACAAGTATTTATATATCTATATATGATACAATTTATCAACTTGATACATCAATCACAAACTATTTACACGAAAATAATTACAATATATTGCGCACACAAAGCTCGCACTAACAAATTGGACTAGTCACAAATCGAAAATAGTATATAGTTCTCCTGGCACACGACCACAGTTCTCGAGAATGTTAATAAATAATAAAAACGAAATCGTTCTTCGATATCAGGGTTTGGAGGCGGCGTTCTTTGGTTTATCACAGCAGTTATCACCTTCACTCGCTTGCTCTTTACCGAGGGTACTGCTTTCTGCACCACTCCACCTGGTCATGGACTCTGTTGAGCCGGTCGTTGAGGATGCGCGCACTCTTGTCCGGCAGTCCAGGGATGGCGTCTCGTTCCGAGGACAGCCTCGTATTGAGCAAGTCACCAACGTTGCCGCTGTGTCGCAGCTTCTCAACCATATCCACCGTCGAGCGGCGGAACACGCACAGGGCATTCAAGAGAACGCTGTGATAGGATTCGTACTTGTCAAGCAGCCGGTAACCGTGAAGGAGGCCACTTTCATTGTCCAAGAAGACGAGGAGGTTGTTACTGGAGCTCTTGGCGAGGTTATGTGCCGGGGCGTCCATCATCCCGGGATTCCACTGCAGGTTATAGAGGTTGTTCACTATCCTGTCCAGGTTAGCGGTTAGGTAGTCAAAGACTATCAGGTCTGACCATTGGGCAAGCTCTATGAGCCGCTCCTTGTCCCCCTGGACGTCCTGGGGGTGCAGTTTCCTTGAAGGAGTCCTAAGGGACTTGGGAATCTGTGCCGGGCCGAGGCCGTTTACATATTTGGTGAGGACAACAGGCCGCTCTTCGGCCCATTGTGCCAGATTAATTTGAGAGCGAACTTTGGACCAGACGGGGTCCCTGCTCTGCACGACCCCCAGGGCCGACGGGGCCAGATTGGTGATGCCCAACAACCGGCCAAGGTAGAAGCTGAACAGCTCACCTTGGATCTGATCAGTGTTCTGCCGATACCTGCAACAAGCCTTCGTACCATCTTCGAAGGTGAGGAGGCGATTCTGCATACGGCCGCAGCCCTCTTCTATCTTCACGACGGAGTTGCCTCTAATGAACCTCCGCCACCGCTCCGCCTCGGGCTCACCATAGCCTGTGGGCAACTCCGCTTCGACTTGGTCACCCCAGAAGATGCCGTCGACTAGTCCTGACGGTCTTGTGTCTTCGACACTGTTGTCGCTCAAAAAGCTGACGCTGGGAAACTCTTGTGGTGACCTCATGGTCGCCGAGGGTCTGCCCGAAGTCGCATTGTTTCTCAGGTCCAAACTGATGTAGACGGGGATAGCCAGGCCCAGGGAGAGGCCGAGGCAGAAGGCGACCAAAGCGGTCACAGCGTAGACTGTTCTCCTCATCGGGAAGGTTCGGAGGCGCCGGAGAGTGGCCTGCATCACCGCATCGTCAGCAGCTGCTGGGGCTTCTTCAAACACTCGACCGACCTGCAACACAAGGAGACTCATTAACGGACAAATCACGACCTCTCACTCAGCATGTTTGCCCAGAGCGGACACTTGGAACAACACAGCGGTTGGTAAACACTCGACTAAACCAAATCCCGGTACAGTCATCCACTGCCCACTCCGGGTGAACACCCTCTCACTCTGATCTGATTCAGTGTTACCAACCGCTGGGATGTCGCTTATAATCCATAGATTGAAATAATATCATAGCTAATAAATTACATTAGTGAGCATTATCTTTAAGTACATGCAAAGTTCTAGCCTATATCTTATTATGAATATTCACAATGGAGTTGTTTCCCTTAGTTTGCGTATTCACAACCATTTGCGTTTTATTGTATAAATATTGTACAAATAATTATGTTTTTATGTGTGCTTACGCCTTACATTAGTTATTCAAAGCACCGCACAATTTAAATTGGTTGTAAAAATCACCTCGTAACCACTCCTAAACTGTGAAAAACAATATTCTTCCAACATCTTCGATACCATTGTGCCTTTATTTTTGTATGACTATTAAAATGTATGTCACTCCAGATTCTGGAAGGCTAAAGAGACTGGCGAGTATACCAAGAGAGGACAGGAGAAGAGCTGCATTGACGAAAATGGCCACTACGGGGGGAGACTTCTTGCCCGCTGTCGGCAATTATAGCATACCTCGGCCACCTTTGTGAAAAACACCAGCCGATCCTGTCTCCTTCTGATCCTGTTGCCCATCGTCCACTATCCTCTCCGAGGACTATTTTTGGTAAGTCACGGACTACGTACGGGGTAGGGACAAGGCTAGTAGCAAGCCGTACTTTTTGTGTAACGTCAGTGCTATTACATTTCATTTCTAGTGAGTCCCAAGTAAAGAGGTGGTTCGAGTGGTCTCTCGCCTCAGGTAGGGGCAAAAAAAAAAAAAGTTCGAGTGGTCTGTTACACATAATTAAGGCTGAAATTGATCAGAAAATAATGTCACAATGACAGTTTAATTAACGACTCTGCTTCACCTTCTCTCAGAAACCTTTCAAAGGCAATGAAAAAGAAAGGTGCTAAGAACAATTACAGTTCCGAAGTCGGTTAAGACCCGCCAGCAGAAGAGATAATTGATTATTATGATAGTGATAATGATGGTTATTCCACAGTTTAATAAGGATAATGAGAAACAAAAGGACTAACCAGTCAGGAGTTAGATCTAAAAATAAATTCAAAACAGGCCCAGTTATTAGATGAGAACATTAGACAAGAAAACACTTGAATTATAAGATAAGAAAATCTCGTAAATAGCAGAGACTAATCATTTGCCAGCCTCCTGTCAATATAATTTTTTTTTAATAACTTAAAAGTTTTTAGGCTAATAAGGGTATATTGAATGAAGATATAAAAAATGCATTTTGTCCCATTAACTTTTAACTTCTCTGACAAAAAGAAATACATCAGTTTTCAAATCCATAAGAATTTTCTTGATTGGAAAAGGCATACGGGCTACCAAATGTTACCAAAGGAAATCCACAAATCTGAGTTGTCTGTGGAAAAAACTAAAGTGATTGGCAGAGGAAAATATGTCAAAATGATGAAGAGCTCAGTACGATGGTGATGTATTGAAGAGTTCCCTTATCTTTCAGGCAGGATGAAGGCACATGAGACAAGCACATCAAGTGAACCTGAGCGAATAATGTCGTTATTACTTTGGCATCATTGAATATCGAATTGTATAAGATTCATAAAATACTAATTAACATGGCTTCAAGAGGATTAAATGTTATCTCATCGCCTAGGAATTTGAAGTGGGGATCTTCAAATAACTATGCGATTACAATACGTGTCAGATTAGTGCAATCCTTGCGCAATTGCTATTTTTATTTCCATTAACTGTTTGTCATCGTGCAGTCACGAGGAAAAGACAAGGCACATATGTTATTATTGATAATTGAAGGGACATCATATGACCTTTATTGCACGAATGGATGAAGTGAGAGAAGCAGATGTAGCAAGAGTGAATAAGACTGCAGAGGACTAGACAAGAAGCAGGGAGGACCTACACCTGTTGGCTGTGGATCCTGATCAAGATCGGAGATGCCTCGAGGCGGACACTGTACCGGCCCTTCTATCTCTGTCTTCTTCGCTCTGACCTCTCGCTCTCTCTCCCTCCTTCTCTCTTTCTCTCTCTCCTTCTATCTTCTCTCTTGCGCTCTTCTGTAAATATCTACAGCCGTAGCAGCCGGTTTCTATGTGTTAGCTGTTAGGACTTGATCGGTGGGTAAGTTAAGAATACCATACTTCCTCATTCAATGTCAGAATATCATATTGTCGTAAACTTCTTAGCAGTACTATGTATGTCAGAACGTATTGAGAATTTAATTAAATGCCGCTATACACATCGATAACAATTATACTCTTAATCATTTCAATACTTTCAAAGGAGCAAACATTGTTTTCAGATATTTCAATTTCTCTCGCACTCTTGGTCAGCCTCCACTGGCTAGTACCCGGTCACGCGGCTGACGGAGGAGCGTGGGGGACTTCCCAAGACTCCGCTTTCTCTTCGCATGTGGATTTGGGAGGTCTCTGGGTGGTCTGTAAGTATTGTATGAATGAGCGAGTGAATGATGAACTGTAAATATGGTATGAATGAGATCATTTATCTGTATTATTATTGACTTATAAAAGGCAGATTGTAATTATAGCACAATAAAGGAATATATAAAAGATATTTCAATAGTTTTCTCATGGTGCAATTTTAATGAAATTTAGTGAATATTTGCTAAATGTTGCTGCTTACATTTTTGTATAACATTCGCACAGTCCTCAATGTACGACGGGACTAGTAATTATGTTGGCACTGTATTGAACCACGCAATCAACGGTTTGGAAGCCTCAAACAATGCTTAATAATATCCAAATATTGTATTTTAGTTTAATGGTGTAAAGATCATTTACCAAAAAAAGAACAAAGAAGAAACAAATACGTGAGATTTGACAATTATTAAAAATAGTATAGTTCTTAAATGATTTTAAATTTCTAAAATTATTGCTAACAGGATATAATACATCAAGTATGTTATTTCTGAATATTATTAAAACGATACAACAAATAGTCTAACTGTTTATAACGAGCAGGATGCCGTGTTGCATTAGACGATATCGTGCAAGGGGGACGTCAGGTTTCCCAACAGGAACGAGGAATTCAAAATTATCGTTGAATTATTTATCAGCCCGGTTTACATCGATACTTAACCCGTCGTTGTCTTAAAGGGGGACAGCGCTGAGTTCGTTTAGTGTGCGCTCACGTGGATTAAGAAGGTATCATTCAACAATCGGAGAAGTTGGACGTTGGAAGGTCTTGGACTTTGTGCAAACGAGTGCTTGTTCGAAAAGCACTGTCACCTGTGAGTAACTCGCTCCCAATGGCGATTTATAAGAGAACTAACTGATGCTTAGCAGACCGTGCAATATAAGATTATGGGGTCCATCTTACCCTTGGATTTGCCAGTTAACAGGAGTTTATCAGACAGCTCGTATCGATTTAAAACATTTAGGCCACAGGTCCCGCCTTTATATATATAATTTAATCAAGATAATAATAGGGAGTGAGTGTATTGTTTTTTTTTATATTACCCTTCATATATAATTATAGGCCTGTTTAGGGAAATTAGAAGACAATTACGAAATTATCCACAACACTAGCGACCGAGGACCGAGCCACAGATCTGGAAACAGATAACCGACCAGTTATAGTTATCTGACAGCCCATTATGTAAATATAGGGCTCCCGATGCCCCGATACATATTTAATAAATAAATACAAATACATAGTGGCTGAAAAACACGAGGAGCCCGTGTCGATATAATCGATGAAACCTACCTCTCTATCGATGTTTATTTAACATCGATCGCTTCGTCATCACGAATCAAGCCTAATGACCCGTGTACAGCGTTTGGACAGTAATAAAATAAAATATATCAAGAAAAAAAAATATCCCCACTCCATTTGATGGTCGTGGCTTTTTTGAAACAATATAACCCTAGGCATTATTGCTTATTACGTTGATTTTAGTAAAAAAGTTGTTTAAGTCTTTTATTTGATTTCATTTTATAAGGATGAATTTCCATCTGAAACATTTTTTTATACCGATCTGCTTAAAGAAAAACACCGACGGAAGGAAAAACTTTCTAGTTTAAGAGCTACTCAAAATATTCTATAACTTGCATAATCACGTTTTTCATAATGCGCAAAAAAAAATCACGAATAACAACAAACAAATACTTCAACTTGATAATAAGACAGTGCTGTAACAAACACAAGTTCTTAAACCGCAATACATTGAAGGTAAAAAATATTGAAGAATTATAGTACTTCAGACAATTATGGTTCTTTCCGGCGAAGCCTATTTTGACGTTATTTGGTTCATAAAATTGAATCTACACATAATGGTTTAGCTGAAACTATTTTAATGACTTTTTGTAGCTGCAGTAAAAAAAAAAAGTTCTAACACATGTCATCAGTGCGTTGAGATGGAGGTAGTGAAGTAAAGTGAAGGAATCATGTACTTCTATAGCGGACTTAAATGATTATGAAAAAAGCACTCGTCATTTTTAAAATTACTTAATTTTTTTTGTTAAACCATTTCGACCATTGAAAATCGTCTTTTAACAAACAATACATATTGTAACTAGCTCAAAAAGTGGTATGTCCAATGGTTAAACGGATAGTTATTTGTTTATCTAATAATCAGGCTATTTTAGGCTTTTGTGGTGTATACTTTTAAAAAAATTTATCGATTAGATCTAATCTATCTCCGTTTTCATATGAAAATTTTGACATATATATACTAGAAAGTACAGGACGATTTGAACCAGGAATCGATGAAACCTTATTAGATACCGACATTAATCTGTGCATTATTAAGTAAAAGTGGTCGATTGGAAAGTTAAGCGTGGACTGAAGGACGTATTCCAAACCGGACTGAGAACAATGGCTCAGACTTTCCTGCACTTTTACGATCGCGTCAATCCATCCATCTCTCTCTCTCTCTCTCTCTCTCTCTCTCTCTCTCTCTCTCTCTCTCTCTCTCTCTCTCTCTCTCACACACTTCGTTGAGGGGCTTGAGTATCGGATACGCCTGACGGTAAATATTTAAATATGGCAACATGGATACTTTCCAACGTGAGCGGTGTATAATATCGTTCAACGAGACCGTGTACAATAACTCACCCCGTGTTTGCATAAGGTCCGAGAGAAAGTGACCCGCCTGTATTCCAGATATTGTCTGCTGTCTGCTGAGCGGGGTCAGCACTCCTCCGCACTTATACAACTGCAGGCATTGCCCACCTTTTGTGACACTTTCCATTTTGATACCCTGCGCTGAGCATAACAACGTTGGGGCAAAGTAAAATAACAAAGGACTACTTGAGATAATCAATGAGATAATGAGATTATAATCAATGAGATCTCAAATTTTGAATGTTCATGTTCCAACACCCAAGGCTGTACTGGTGAATGTCAAGACCTTATAACAGGAAGTATGAAACTAGTCCTATTAACTGACTCACTTTTCTTCGACTTTTAAGCGTTTTCTACACACAGCTCAGAAGTTCCCAACGACTTAAACAAACGTAATTTGAAGGTAGACATTAATAAGTGACTCTCCCTTTCAACCGTTTAAAGCACGACCCACTATGAGCATTGCATACTAAAACTTTCGAGTAAATCCACGGTTAATGATTTTATGATTAAAAATGACAACACAAAGGTAATAAACAATATAACGGTTTGAGAGCCGACAATTGTAATCCCGTATTTTTGCTCGTGCCTACCCACGTTTTACTCAATTAAAGTCTTGACTCAAATTCTGGGCGGTGATATACTGTCTGTATCATAAACTGCGGTGGTAAATTTGAATAAAAAAAACAGCGATGCGGGCCACCAATTGATTTCCAATTGCTGCCGTTGACTGGAAGACGCGGGCGGTTTCTATAGAATCCTTATTTTCCAATACCTCAACTCATTATGAGCGTCAAATGCGGGTGAAAAGAAAAATATCAATTGATTGGAAAAATAAAATACAATATTTCTTCTGTCCTTGGCATGATCGAAACGAGTCAGAACATCAGAAGCTTTTTGTCTAAGTTACAAGTTTTATCTTATGAAGATGATATTTTAACGTCTATCTAAAGTTACGACGAGAAACACTTATTCTATTCAGATGTCCAATAGTAGCAGAACATGAGAAGCCGATTTATCGTCAGCTATATGAGTTGACCTAAGTTAGAAGAATTCAAACTACAAACTTACGCTTAAATACTTGCGTAGGGCTTATACTCTACTTAAAGACTCGTAGGGCCGAAAAGCCACTTCAAGATAAAAAACACCTTCAGTTTCTCCACCGTTTTATTGACTGATATGATATGAATGCCAGTCGTTGAAATTTCGTGAGATTAACCTGAGACGTGCCAGCTTGAACCCTTGATAATGACAGCATACTCCGTCGAAAAGGTTCCGGTAAAAATCAATAAAGCTGTGGAGAGACAAAATGTGTTTTATTTTAAGCACTCGCTATATAAATGGTATTATCGCAACGAACAGCAATACTTGTTTTAGCAAAAACTTCACTGTTCTACATCTTTTTAACTACGTTAAAGACGCGCCGAGACATAACAGCCATAACCCTGAAATAACTATCATGAAGGTTTTGATAAATTTTCTGGCCTCATTGATTATACTGTAACTGATTGAAAGTGCGCATTTGTAAAACGATTGCCTTTACATTTATAACAATTTTCTTGATTTTGTTTGATAAAAGAAAAAATTTTATTTTATTAAAAAAAAAGTATCCGTCTTCTAAGACATTGTCATTCCTATTTCTTATACCGATACAATTCACACGCTCGCTCATCCGCGCACTTGGGAACCGTTCTACCCAGGATAATAATATTAATTATACATCAACTCTCATGGGATGTAATAATTAAGGACGCCCTCAACCTCCATGAGAAGTTGGCCGATGCTGATGAACTGATTCATAAAATTAAGATATATTTTTCTGATTTAGAAAGGCTTATCTATTGTGATTATCATCAAAAACGAAAAATATATAACTAATTAGAATGTTAATACTTTCAAAAAAAAAAAAAAGTATACAAAAGAAATGACGATATTTCCACGCGTAATGTATGTCATCATTTAATTTTAATGTTTACCTATTACTTGTACATTTATAATTTTTTTTTTAATGATCAGGAATCTAACTGTTTAATACTGTTTCTTCACTTTCAAGTGGTTTAAATTCATTTAATCATATTTAAAAAGATCAATTTAGTTTATATTCCATGCAAAAAAAAAAATGTGGAATAATATGAAAAATGAAACTACTAATAATACAGTATGAGTTTAAAAGTCTTGTCTGAGTTACGATGTTAGGGGACAGTAGAAAAACGAACCCTTCTGACGTGAATATATTTTCTGAAATTTAATAAACGCGATATGCATCTTGCAGGGCCATGGTGCCTGGTGCCCATAGAAATAAAATACGCGTTAGAAACACCATGTTGTCCTCAGCACGTGAGAAATCATCTTCGAGAAATATCTGCATTATGGCGACAATTAATTGCCATTGTGCACTGCTATTGTAGATAGGACGCAGAATTATTGCACAGGCTTGGAGAGGGCTGTGCGGACTGCGATCTGCACAATTGATGGAACCTGTAGACCGGGCCTAGGACCAGACCGTTTTCCATACAGCTGCCATTAGCAATCACTCACCTGCGATGATACACGGATCCACTGCGGGCAGTGGAGCCACTATTTCACAGGGATTGAATCTGATAGAGGGGGGTCCGGCCCTATTTTCGTAGTCTACTCCCCCCTGAATAATTTACTCACCCCTCGTACAAACAAAGGATGACGTTTCAATCCTGGACGAGTGCGTATAGAGATGAATTGTGCCGGAGGCTAAGTGCTGGCGAGAAGTATGGACAGTGAAACGTCATGTTCTACTGCACCAGCCTACCTTCGGGTAATGAATCCTCTGTATACTCCAAGAGACCAATGCTCTAGAAGGCTGAAGCTCTACAGATTCCTTCTTCATATATATTCATTCGGCATGCCAGTTCATGTTCTCCCAGGCATAGACGGAAAGTTGTAATATATCCGGGAGAACAATCAACTTACCCTGGAGGGGAAAGAAAAGGAAAATAAAATCAGAAATTGTGATTTATTTTTGTAGGTTTATTAGTAAATGAATACTGTAAATATGGGATGAATGAGATAAATGATCACAATTACTTATTGCAATTTTATTTCAATAAAAGAAAAATTTAGTAGGCTTGACAAAGTTCGTTTGATTTCCGCTCTTCATCAGCGTGAGATCATTCTTCATATACCTCAGGCCACATATGATTTTTATTTTCTATTGTGCACTGAGGAAAAATAATTTGTGATTTATTTTGGATGTTTTCTTTCTCTCGTCTAAGTATCAGGAAATAAATTTAAGAAACAGACAAGATGTGTTAAAATGTTGATAGTTACACGTCCAATCAATCAGTTGTCCACCTTCAGTGCCATTTTTTTTTGTGTCATCGTGAGATGAAATTTATCAATTTTTCTATTTTTAAACCTTTTCCAGAAGATTTTGTATAGTTATTTTAGCGATGGTGTTGAAATAAAGTGAACATAGACCAAAGGCCGCCGACCGTGTAGCCAATGGGCAGCCCATTGGTAGTTCGCACCTTTGCCCATTGTTCACGAGGCACCTGAACCAGGTGTTCCCTCCCTTATTGTATCTGACCTCGGGGTGTTTCCCTTGTCTAATGCGCTTATTATTAGTCGCACTATTGTGGCTGCGGTCTTCGTGTCGTGTTTCAGGTAGTACATCTGTCACACGGGACGGACAGGCATTTTCGGAAGGGTGTCAAATCATTACATCCAGCTTTTGTTTCTTCGAAAGATGGGACACAAGTATTTTCAAATTTGTAAATGGTTGGAGGAAATGTTCGTACAGTAAGTATATGTTGATGAGGCGCCCCTTCCAATGATGTGTACGTCTTTAAATATCAAACTATTAAAGGTTATAAGTATCCAACTATTTACCATATCTATATACATATAGATAATTTGATAGATTATAATACAGCCCGTTGATTACACCTTATTGTAACCAAATGAGGCAAATGTACCACCACTTTTCCCGAGCACAAACGGAGAAGCCTATAGCATAAACATGACGATCATATTGTGTCTGTATTTCAGGCTTTATGTACCTTCTACAATAACGGCCATACAAATAATGCAATAGTTTGAAATTTTAATATATATATGATTGAGATGTTATAACAGAAGTTATGGTATAATGTAGGTTTAAATGACACCCACTGCTCGCTGAGCTCCAAAAATTTTCTTTATTTACAGACCTTTTGACAGACGACGTCGGTCGTTATTGGGCAATGTAATTATACAAATAACACCTATTACAAATTTTTAAATAGCAACATTTAAACTATATTTATAGGGAATACAATTTCATATGTGAACAATTTTTCAAAAAAAATCAATAATTTGAAAGTAAAATCAAGCTACACCACTACCGCACATCAGAAAAGAAAGAAAATTATAGAAGAGAAGCCTCCAATTATTCGTGTAATTTAAACCTAAATGAAATTTTAAAATTATTTTCAACAATAACCCGGATTTCGCTGAGTAAGTTTTGGTTTTTAAGTAATAACGGAAAATAAGAGAAAACAAATTTATGTCACAAATTTTTTATTTTTGTTTGTTTGTTTGTTTGTAGTTACTGTTCAAAAGCTTAATACTTTAAACTTCTTAATTTTTCATTGAATTTACAGGTACGTAAAAGGTTGTAATACTTATGTTTTCATTAAATTTATCATGGACAACATATCGTCATATTATATACGTTTGAACCACGTTCGTTTGAGGAGGAGGTTGCTGTGATTAGTTTAAAACATTATAACAATTATACATATATTCCTTGTTTGCTGCAACCATATACGGTCAAGCTAAACATAAACCGAGAAGAACTTGGATAAGAATAGGACCGAGTGCAGTGGACGAGACGTTTTTTGTGAGGTGCCGACCCCTCTAGAAGCCGTTTAGGTCCGAGATTAATTGATATTAATTTGCATCGTGGTCCGGGACCAGACGGACAGACATATCAAAGGGGATCGTTTGACTTTCTTCATCGCTATTCAGGCCCCAATCATCATTAGTAATAATAATAGAGGCAGAGGACCTGGGACATTAATCACCCGGGCAATCTGATCTTGAGTTAGCAGCGGAGCCTCTACCGTCTGTGAGGGCTCGGGATTTGGGCAGCCGTCTTCGCCCTCGAACCGAGAATTAGCCTACAATGATGGATAACCCCGAACATTTCTTATGGGATCTGTTTGTTTTACTGAAGGCGCTGGTCCAGTAAAAGTCCTTTGGAGGACTTCGCCTGTTTTTAAATATAGTTTCCCCCCCAACCGCAGCAGAAACATTTGTTCGAAAAAATTAAATCAATGGCCTCGCCACTTCTAATAGGGTTTCGTTGTTGTTTCCTAGCTATCTACTCTAGCCTTTGTCAGTCTGTTCGACCCTGAGACATGGTATTTTACATGGCGGTCACATTTGAGGTTGTGAAAAAAAATATCGACTTATGACAGCGGTAACATATTTGGGCACTCCGGATTCACGTCAATGGATGATACTTCGCATGGCCACATAACGTGCTATAGTAAAAATACGCGGTCATGTTTAAAAGTAAAGCCTCTTCCTTATCGGCAGTGATAAATCAAAGATGAAAATTATTTCTATATTTTTTTGAAGCCAGCTGAATGAAGCACGTACCCGATCAGCAACACCACAAAAGCGGATGTATGTTGCTAGTTGGGTATTTGGTGCGACTGTGGTCATAGCAACAACACCGCTCCATCGTGGTATAACTGCAGGGTGCCCTGAATGTGTAACTTATATATATAAGCTAGAGTTGCCTAGTCATATTTGCCAATCAGACAACACTTTATGACATTGACAGTGAAATAATTATTATCATCCAAGCAACAAAATATCTTCAGATTCATTTTTAAATTTACTTAGAGAGCTGGAAGAGTGATCGGTGCATCAGAAAATGCTTCAAAAACGCAATGGTTCACTATTTAAATCAAGAAACTCGACGAATACTTAATTATAAATATGCAGAGCTATGCTCCGGTGGCTTTTCTCTTCACGAATAATTTCGAATGTGCATTTCCATACAGCATTGGCTCGGAGCCTGGAGCGGGAGTAATTAAATGCCCGTTAATTGCGCCCGCCGAGAATAGAGTGGCGTTTTAATTGTCGGTGTTAAAATACGGTGACTGCTACCTCGCCTCGTAAAAGTTGAGATAGGATCTATCATGTTACAGAGTCTGCTAGGAAGACACGGTAGCTGTAAGGGCGGTGCGCGATGACATTCATTTTTACGTTTTATACTCATTGCAATTAGTTTTGATTGCGTATTTCCCCTATTACGAGAGTATGCTAATGCTCTAGCGTCACGTCCTTACATCTACTGACTGAAATCTGTCAAGTTTATATTGTACATATTCTGACAAACAATTCAATGCTAAAACCGCATTTTTTGCAGCTAGGCATCAAATTCTGTCAAAGTTATTTTGACTTGCATAATGAAGGGTTCCTAAGGGGTAAAGTTTTTACATGAATGGGAAAATAAACGAGTGTCTTGCCACCCTAAATTATATTATTACAATTACGTTTACTTTTTAATAAAAGTTTGAACCCATTCATTTTGGAAATCTCCCAGCAATCGATTATTAAAAGAGTTATATGTAGGGATATAGTTATTTCACAAATCACTAAGACATAAATTGGAATTCTGGAGATGAATTCTCCGCGTCATAGGTCAATAACAGAATATTACTGAATGAATCAAACCCTTTTTTAATAATAGACACACTTAACTCACAGTAAAAAGTTAATTTTTGCAATTTAGTACACAATACTTCAAGGCGGGATTTTTTTCCGTTAATTGCCAAATAATAGTTTATTTTATACCTCTTGATAATATGTTAGATTAACAATAATGTTCTTTTCACTGAGCCATTAAATTTAGCCTTCGTGCAAAATTGATAATGTCCATTTAAGAAATGGGAGTCAAATATCGACGAAAACTCTTCACAAATGTAAATAGGCGTTAGTGACAATCAGATTTAAATACTCAAACAACGGCGTTGATGACTTGAGGATTTTACGGCAAAATAAATCCAAAAAAAAAAAAACGTATCATATCAGACATGAAATTCAACATTGAAGGTAAATCAATTAGATTGAATAAAATTTAAATTGTTACGTATTTATTTATACGGTATATGTATCACATATAAATATTCTATAAATATGTAGGATGTATGAATTTTAATTATACATGTATAGGTTTTATTAATTTCATAATTTTTGTTTCCGGTGTCATAATATTTATTATTATTATGACATTTATTTATTTTTTTTATTAATTAATTCATAGCCTATTCAATGTTTGTATATTTATTTTTTCTACATTTAGTATTTTTTAATAGATTAACAATCTATAAGTTATAACATTTTAATATTTGCACTTCATATTAATGCTTATCACATTATTCTAAACACTGAGGAGACTGATTGAAAGTTGATATCAATTGTCTCTTATTTATTATTTTTTAACCAAATTATCATATTTCACTCCTTCAGGCTGAGGAAACCAGGATGATTTTCTTTAAATCCAAATGGTCATTACGGGTCTTGAATACATGAATTCAATTTTCGGTTTCGAACCTTTTACTACTCTATTATTTAACGTGAAAAATTTATAACAGTAAGATAATTTTTTTTGTCATGCTTCCCTTTATTGCCTATATTACAAACTGTAGAATATAAACAGACACTATACCGACAGAATTACCTCTACTAAGACCTTTACCTGCTTCCAGGTAGAGCAGGGTTTAGCAATTGATAAGCCGAAAAATAAAATGGTAAGGCTACTGATGCGTGGATCCACTAGAGGGTACAGCCGAAGGGATATATACGTTATTTAGTGAGAGGTTGAGACTAGAGGCTGAGACAGGGAGGAGAGGAAAAGGAGAAGAGGGAGTGAGGCAGTTTTTATAAAATATCTCTGTGAAGAGGCCCCTCTATCAGACGACAAAGAAAGAATGCCAGCTATGAAACTCCAACTGCACGGTGACCGGTTCTCTCTCCGCCTCGCTCACATCTTATCTCCTTCACTGTACGTCCGATATTCCCACCATATATATATATATATATTTATTTATTTATTTATTAAAATATACCATACATTGGCGTACTGTCTCTTCAAATACAGCTTATCCACCCCTAAAAACGTTGTACTACTTGGTCTAACTGAGATCCATTTGTTCTTTATTTGAAACATTTTTACGTTAATTAAGAACTCAATTCTAACGTATTTTTTACTAAATCATATTTGATCATTATTATTCTTTTTATTTTTCATTAGCTTTAATCTCCCGATGTTTTAATGAGCCTTTGCTAACATTCACACTCTTTCCCCCCTGCTAATAACTCCTACATTTTACCTCGTGTTTCTGGTTAAATTTATTTGTGAATTTTTTTACTGTTAATATTTTTAAGTCACCACTTATAATCAGGGCCAATATTATAAGCTTATCACTTGTTGGGCATAATGGTTCTACTAGAAGTAAGATACATTCATTTTATCTTTAAGACCACTAGAAATTCGTCCTTTAGTTGTTTTTTGTTTTAGTTTTCCTTCATATAAATAAGTGAATGTTTTAGTTTTACGTATAAATTGTAGTTTTAGTTTTAATTTACAGGCGATCTGGCATTTGGCAAGTGTAATGAGACCAGATACGGAAGCAAAATAAAAAATCTCTCTAAAAATACGATTAAATAAACAGAGTAATTGATTTTATATGTTTTTATCAGCTAGACATATATAGAATGTATAAGATATTTTTCATTTATAAAATAAAGTAAAAGTTTTCTTAAATACTTGTTAAATGATGAAATAATTACTAGGAATTTTTTTATTTAAAAAAAAAATTAAATATTATTTGGTAAACCACAACAAAATTCCAGATTGTTGACTCTCAAAACTTTATTTTTTGCAGTAGCTTGAAAATTCTTTTTGTGTTATTGCCTGTAATGGTGGTGGGGGGGGGGGTGATCATGGGGATAAAATAGCTTTGAACTTGAGAAATTTAAAAAGTTGACGAAACGTACCAAACCGTTTTCAGGTTTAATTTTGTTTTCATATATTTCCTGTTATTTATTGCCGATCCATATACAACGTGTTCCGGGGTGTTGTTGAATTCGGTTCTAAAATTTAAATTAGATTGAATCATTTTCATGGTTGCTATCGTACGACATAAAGACAGACGAAAGACGATCTCATGCCTAATTGACAGTAGAGGATTTCCCCTGATTGTTTCGAGTGCTTCAGTACTACGATCAATGCCTCCATAGAGAGCCTGTTCCTGATGATGATTTGAGCTATGCCGCTCTGGCAGAGAAATCAAAATGTCCGTGGGTAGACGAGAATGGTTTCCCAGCCCACAGAGGGAATCGCACTGACATTAAGTTGTTAGTTATTAGTCCCGCCAAATGGCCTAATCAATCTGATTTATAATATACGCTTATATCAACCTCATTTAATTTTTTTTTTCCATACATTAATAAATACATATTCGAACGCCAGGTTGTGTCACGGGAATGCGGAATGCATCGCGCTGGATCAGATAAATAATCACAAGATAGATTTGATCTCTCAAAATGATTTCAGAGGCAAATTAAGTCGTACCTCACAATTAAGAGGATTCTTGAGAACATCAACTTTACGATTTACAGGTTCCCTTGAAATTTCCAAGTAACTGATCAATAAATCTTGAATATGTTGGAGGGAAAGTAATAAAAATTTTTTTTTTCAAAGCTATGAAATGACGTCAATGCCAATTTCTTTAGATGGTTTATTATCAACTAAACAATCAATTTCAGCTTTCCCTGTAACGTGACAACTATAAATAAACAGTAAAATATTCACGCCTTTTTATATTCTCATTAAGGAAAAAAAAGTGGAGTGTTCATGGCCCACACCGACTTTTATTTACTAAAATTCAGTAGTTAATAAGTCGTTTAAGAAAAATATTTCAGTGGTCAGCTTAGTAAGTTTTGAACCAGAAAATTTTGGATTGGGAACCGGGCTGAAGAAGGAAGAGCTAGGAATTCTATACCACTGTGAAACAATTCACGACCCCAGTTACTTTGCATGGGGTTGCTGGTATCAATCATGGCACTAGGTCAAACACGATTTGGATGTAACTTTTCGTAATTATTGACTGGAATGCTGGTTGTGGGCAGTTTCTTAAAGAGGTCAAAGAAAAAGAGTTTATTCTTCTCAGCAATTAAAAGTGGCTGAAAGCAATCGTTCCTTAAATGTACGTCAAATGCAGTTAGCCATCTAAAAGAGGCGAATTCAAGTTTATTCCATCCTCAATAAAACTGAAAATATTTAAAGCCAATTAGCTGACATTTGATGACAGGATTCTTCTTGTCGATGCTCCTTCAAAAACAATTTTTAAGTGTCTACTTCGAATATAAAACTTAAAATCACCCTAACAGGCAGGAAGGACAACAGACACCGGATGAAAGAAATTTATGGTTTTGAGGAAAAAATACATCCCTCCCTCGCATAACTCAGACATCTCTAGATATTGCTAATTTAGTTTTTACATGTGTTCATAAATTACCACTGGCTTATCATTGATATCGACAAATTTCGGCCGACAAAAATATTTGATCCGTTGTTGAAGCAAGTGATCATTGGAACAAAGAGTTACTTTGCCCATCGTTCTTCCAGGAGGTGAGATCAGGAGCAAGTCGGATGGCACTAAAGTCGGTACAGGAAGGAAGCTATTTGGAAGGCAGAGCCAGTGCCATCTGCTTAGATGATTTACCGAAGAGAGGCACAGACAACACGAGATATAAATCAATATGGCCCCGGCTGCACAATGCCCATTCACCGATTGAGTGATTAATCATCCACTGTCATTCAATGGCTCTGCTCCTGCCACAGCCTCGTGTATCCAGTAGTACAGTAGCTGCTAGACTAGGTGGCTGGACCACGACAGAGCCTTTTGCGAGTAAAAAAAGTAGATCGCGACTGGTGAATAACGTGTAGTCATGTGTAATTTATGGTGACTAACCATAACTCACGATTTCTTTTACACATGATTGATTTCGTTTTTCCCAAGAATGTTATGGTTTAGGAAACAAAAAGAAGAATAAAATTAAAAATCAACGTAAATAGTATAAAATATTTAAAACATTACTAGGCTTTTGTTATAGCAACTGATTACTAATTTTATATATATATATATATATATATATATGTATATCAACTTTATTAAGATGAAATTACAATCTGCCTTAATGGTTAGTAGGTAATAAGTAATTAAGATAAATGTTCTCATTCATACCATATTTACAAACAGGCCTCCTAAGTCCACATGGTTGTTGCCTCCCTCACATACGAAGGAGGAAGCGGAATCTTAGGAAGCCCCCCACGCTCCCCCGTCCGCCGCACCGGATACGAGTCAGTGGAGGCTGACCAAGAGCGTGAGAGCCACAGACGCTCAGGACATGATTGAAGAAACTGGCCATTGCCAGGACTTCTACTGTCACGCATTTATAGTAGGCCACGAGGCCACTGCCGTTTCAGTCTCCGAGGAGGATTATAGAGATGAGTGGAGCAGTGCAATGACTACTACGGGATTAGGGTTATTATGGAATTTCATGAATTTGGAAGGGATTAGTTCATGAATGTAGGGTATATTAAGATCATTATAAAGGGGCATTCACTATGTTCTCAGGACTTTTGATTGAAAGGATTGGATGCGCTTGATGTTCGACTTTTTTGCTGTCCCCTATAGCTCTATTCCGTATGTCCAGATTGGCTTAGGTATAACTTTGTAAATAAGTAGTTTATTTTCTATTGAGAGATGGGATGTCCTTCGAAGTAGTCTGTACAGTTGTCCAAAGCGTCTGTTTAGTTCTTGTCTTTTTAGCCTGATCACTAATTAAACTAAAATGTTTGTGAGCTATTGTTCTTTAGTATAAATAGGTTGATCCACTAATTATCACACATTGAGTTTTTCTTCATTTATAACACTATGAGAAAGAAACCAATGAATCTAAATAAAATTTACCGGATTGCGATTCTATGCGCTAATATCATACAAGAACAACAAAATCAAATCAATGTTGATTACTAAATTAATGGTTTCGAAGTCAGCAATAAATTTACTGTCACGATTTTAATGACAAGGAGGATTAGATCTTTGAAACCCTCCTAAATCCGATATAAAAATATTTATTTTTAATTATTAATAACTGATGACGCTTCATTATTTTTTATCTTTCAATAATCATGCGAAATTTCTATTCAAAATGCCTTCCCTTCACGTGAAACTGGAGTGAAAAAATTGCAAACACTTATAATTACATTTTTAGTTGCTACTAATTGCATATTACTATTATTAAATGAACGTTGGATACCTTTACTTCATATAGAAAAAAATATATTGTTTCATTTCTCATATCGTCGGCCCATTAAAAGAAAACTCCATGTAAAAGGTCATGTCTGAAGGTAGAGAGAGCATGGGAGCGGTGAAAGCATATTGAGTTCTGTTTTTGAAAATGTTAGACTAGTCTATATAAAGTCCTAAAAAAATAAATTGCCATCGAAATATATACAAGTAGACCAATGCAGTTAATTCAAACTTGAACGGTTGAAAATTGAAATTTTCGGTTTCCTGTCACTCATCTCTATCAACCGAAAAGAGATTAGGAGCACATGTGCAAAGGATGTTGTGCCATGGGTCTTTCCAATTGTGAATGGGTGACCCTAAAGAAATGCAGAAGTAATTTCGGAGTACCCTATTTAAAAATACATTCAATTAGAATGCAGTTAGCTTTATGCAATTGAGACTAGAACCCTTTACAACTAAATTAATTTGAATGAAGTGACTTAAATTACTTACGGGTTCAGGTGTGATGCGTGGTATATGTCATTGATCCAACTATTGATCTTCTAGTAACCCTGAAAAAGTTAATTAAATTTTAATTTAGGTTATAATAATTTAAATATTAATAAATAAATTTAATGTACAGGTTCAAGCCTAAAGGGCTTGTACAAACAGGCCATTTTTGTTTTACAATAATCACTGTAAACTCAATCAATTTCAGTAGTCAATTTTTGACCGAGATGATCGGGCGAGGGTATAAAAAATAAAATGAAATGTGTTTGACTTTGGTCAGACACCTAATCCTTGGATTAACACAAGGACTAAATACTATTGTTATGTTTCATATATATATATATAGAAGCAATTATAGTTTGATGAGCGGTGTGATGAAAAAAAAACAAGATTAAAGTGATTTTCGTTCCTCGTTATTGGCGAATCCGTTTCCTCTACTGTGTTCTGGAATGATGGAGCCGAATAGTAGGGGAAGAAGCCGGTCAGGCTATCTGGACAAATATCTGGCAAAATGAATTAGAGAGGAACCAGCATCAATCTGCCTTACAGATAGGAGCTGGATAAATTAGAACAGAGCTCCCTTATGTATCTTCGGGAGTTTATCTCCCTTCTAGGAAGGCCGCTTAGCGGGATTAATGGCCGAATTTGTCTGGCTTCAAGCTCGGAATGGATAGAGCCAGGTGAGAAATGACGAAAAAAAAAATCTTCGCGTATCACTGCCGATGTACGACGATAGTGTTAGTTTGTAATTTCGCGCGGGAATTACTACAACTCCTCAGCTACACTTTATAAAATCATTACGATCCAAAGTGGTATTTACTTTGAAGAAAGACTTGTTCAGATCAAAAAAAAAAAAATCTTATGACCTGTACATCAAACAATGAACTTCTAGTTAATTTAAGCTATTTAATTTCAAAGTAACTAGTTTTCTAGGGATCATCAAAAGTTTTTTTACTCGTTCCATCTCCTAACATACCCAGTGTTTAACACTCTGACCCCACCACCCTTCCTGGACCGATGGCAACAGACTGTCGGGGCAAAGTAGGTTAAGATTTTGTTGTTAGATGTAGCTTAGTCATAAGGTGTGCCCCATCACCTTTAAACATGTTTAGACAATCATTCAATTTTTTTATTTAATTCTATAATGGCATAGAATAGATGTTCACCATTTATCTGTAGAGAGCATCGTAAAACTAAAATATCCACTTATGTTGGTATAAGGAAACAAAAATCCTACAACCAAAAGACTAATTTCTAGCGGTACCATAAGTATAAAATGAATGTATGTATGTGTCCTAGTTGAAACATGCATAACATCTTTTACGAAATTATTAATAATACTTTTAAGATTTTCAAGAAACCTTTGAGTACTTTCATTTACTAGGTCATAAAAATAGTATAAATGATATTTAGTCAAGAGATGATGATACGCCCAGGTTGAATTTGTTATTATTCTCAGGAATTCACTTAACACTAGTTTTATTTAATAAAATTCTGTTACAACAAGTATGACCATATTGCATTTTTTTTGAAAAATATAAAAAATGAAGAGCTTAATAAACAAATGAGCACTTTTCAGAGATGTTAAGGATGACAGCGCATCTTTAAGTGGTTGTCAATAAAAATAGCCTTTTTGATCTGAAATACTCTAATTATCTTGGTCACTGAAAATCGTTTTTCTGATAAATTAAGACAATGTTGTCTACAAGACTAAAAGTAGATTCAGACCTTTTTTTCAACAACTACTGCTTACTGTCTGTTATACAGAGCAACAAATAGTTATTTATTATTGCTGATGATTTATACATAATATTTATACATATGTTAGTCAAATCCATCCTAAAATATTATTTACTGTCTGGCAAACAGAAATAGTTTATTTTTTACGAAGCTAAACCACATAGCAGTACCAAGAAATATGTATATTCCTCAAATGAAGAAACTTGATTAACTCATCCTCTTATCTTTTCATGATATTTATTAATTTTTTTAACTGATTCGTGAGGATCGTGACCCACGGGTTTCAACTTAATTTTATTTTTTTGTCCTGCGGAAAACTTAAAAAATTGCATTTGGTAGACATAAATAATACAATTGACACTTATACAAACAGATAGACTTGAGACATGCTAAGCAGGGCTGCCAACAAGACGACCGGCTGCCGACACCACTCCTGAAGCAGCCGTCACAACAGACAGACAGCCGTGAAAATAATTCTCTCCCCCCCCCCCCCCGTATCTTCACAACCTCCTTCAACCTCAACTATTTTTAAAAGCGGTCCATATATGTTCTCTTATTTGAATTTTCACGGTTCTTATCCGGGCACAGCCTTCGCTTCATATTTATACTCTGATTACCATATCTCCTCCCTCGACGGCATTTGCATAGCTTGTCCTCACGCCCAGGGCGGGGTTTGAGTCCGGCGGGAGGTTGCAAGAGTTCGCGGATTCTCCGGGCAGTGAGAGCGAAGGTGAAAAATTGTCTTCACCAGGTGGTAATCGAACTCTGCGGTCAGCTCACAATTAACAAAAGGCATCACACAATTTCGCCTTTTCTGTTTATATTTCTCATGGGGTTTTACTACCTAAGGTTGAGGCTCTACTTTCAAACTGGAATAGGGTATTCGTCTGTTTGTGTGTCCTCGACATTCCTAAGAAACCTTCGTCCCAGAATAATTGTTTTCCCTTTTAAACCTATTTAGAGATACAGTGAGAATATTGACAGTCTTTGTAGAATTGCCTTGTAGAATGCTTATGAGTAATGCCCATGTTTCTTTACATTAGTATAGAAAGAGGATGTATTTAGTTTTGATTAGTATCATCAAAATCTCCACAAGGAGTCAGGTTGAGAATTTTATACATTTGGCAGATCATAACACTATTATAAAGTTTATGAGGAGAATCTTTCCGGTTTAATTGAATTTTTATTATTTTTCCGGGTCAAATGTGTTCACGAGAAGAAATTGTATGGCTTAATTAAATAAGGTACTATTATGATATATCTGAAAGTCTACTGACACCACTTCCATCATACTTAAGTTCTGTCATTAATTTTAAATCGATCATAATATATATTGCGAAATTTCGGTACTGTTCTAGTTTAATCCCACCATTCCAGATAAGACTAATTGCAGTGATTTAATCGCTCGTACAAAATCCATTATTGATTTCCAACCATGATATCTAAACGATGACTTAATCTTAACTATTTTTGTTTTTACACGATATCGAAAGTCTTTTGTGAGTTTGGTTTTTTTCTTAGCACATTTTAAATACCGCAGAAATTTCAGGTTTTGAATTCATCACGCTTAATTGCAACACATAAAAAGGAATTCGACACGGACAATCTGCATTAACAATTAAGACTAGGTCATATAGAAAAATACGTTATACAAATTATGATGTATTTTCCCCATGTTGTGATTTAATTGCTGAAACCGTTGGTCACTCGAGTTCGTAGAACTCGCGGATTTTTTCCCCTTTTTGCAAGTCACCGAGGAAGAAAGAGAAGGGAAGTAAAAACTACCCAAGAGACTTAATGATAGTTTTTACAAGTTTTAACTGTTCGGTAGTAATTTTATATAGAGGCTTGCTCTTGCATGGATTTTATCCCATTTCGCTAATTGGGAAAGTTATATTGTTCTAGACAAATGCATATGATTCAAATAATATTATTTTCCGGTCCCCGTTAAAATTTGTAGCTCCCTCCAACAGAGGTTAGATTCGAAGCTTGACAACTGCTTATTAAAAAAAAATAGTTTTGATTGACTTTAATAAAAAATATTTACCGGCCATATTTATGCAGGGTTAAACATTGAACCACCGAAACAAGTATATAAGTGATTTATTAAGAGCTTTTTGAACATTCTGCATAAAATATTTAAACATTTGTAAAAAAAAAATACGTTGTACAATGTATATGTGAATACAGGAATAAAGTTCTTTTTATAAACTTCTGTTGAGGAAAGAAGGTATCAAATTACTCTTCCACGTATTCTCATTATTTAAAATATTTTTTGCCAACACTTAACCGATTTTTTTGTCTCCATTGCTTAAGTACTAAATTGTAATATACATAAACGAAATAAATAACATAAAAAGTGAAGAAATATTATGTAGAAATACTCACAGAACTCAGCGGGAATTCCTTAAATACTTAATTAATATTAATAACAATAATATATTCTTATATATAGTATAATAATAGATACTTAATAATTAAATATAATATTTAATCTATATTTTTCAGAGATATTTTTACAAACAAAACAGTTTGAATATAGAACTTCCATGCATTGCACAAGATGGACGTGAAGTCTATGGAAGCCCTTAACGATTAGTCCTCCAGTACAGTATAGTTCTTATCACCTTCCTCTGCGTCTCCCTATGACTCTTGGGATGCCTTCTGTTCCCTCAGGTATATTGAAATATATGGTCTCTTTAGTGTCTACCAGTCGTGGACAAAGAAGAAAAATACATTGTAATTGTCCTCGTTGTCTAACAACCCAGTCCAAACTAACTTTAAAAACTATATAAGTGACACGTTAGACATTAAAGAGTGATTTCGCTCTAAAAAGTATATTTTTGAACAGCTTGAAAACTCCAGTGCGTTGAAGCAATTAATTGAAAAATTCATAGCTGTGACTTCAGAAATCTTAATTGGTAGCGAAATGGGCTTGATTCTATTTGTTATTGATTTTTGGCAAGAAACAAATCGGCATGCATCCAACATTCCTGGCCAATCAATTTGATGACCTCTTTTTAATACGTCTGTTGTAGAATTTAAAGGCTGAATACGATTATAAATAAATTCTCTTCATTTTTGGTTTGCTTTAATTGACAAGCGCTTTCAACATCTCACGTTCGACGTCCTCTGAAGTAACACAGCGATTGCTCCACCACTGCAACATGGAAGAACATGTTCTCCAATGAGCAGTTATTTAAAACCTAAATTATACCATCTCTTATCTACCTCATTGAATGTTCCTGACATTTTTGAAAATATTATCAAGCCTGAAGGAAGATAGATCTTCTCATGAGAGGCTCACTAATAAATCTAGAAAATATAAAAGGGAATATGATGCTGAATATGATGGAAAACATAATACTTGTTCCATTGGCTATTCCATCTGTACTCTGTCCAGCAGTTCCCGTAGCCCTTGTGCGCGGACCTGGGACTAGAGAGCTGCTCACGACCCCACAACCCCGTCCGATCCCTGGCCATAAATCAAGCTTACAAATACAGCGATTATCCTAAGAACTGTAGGAAATCAGCCGAGGGAGATAGAGCATAAATATCCGAGAGGGCAGACTGTGTCCCGGTGCTGGTCCGTTATGGCCCCGGGCGTCCGCGGCTCCTCCGCCGTTCCAGCGGTGGTGTCCGTATGTCTGTCTATCCGTCCATCCTTCTTCGGTCTAAGTCGGTCTTACTCCACTCCCCCACAGTCACGTGGGTGGCTAACACATGATCAAACTTTGGTATGAATAAAAAAAATAATTATTAGCCAAACAAACAAGACATTGAGATAGGCATTCATTCTAAGACCTGACCTCCAGCTCGCCGTTAGTGTTCAGTCAGCACAGCCGTCCCAGCAAACCCTTACGCTTCGTAAATGACTATTCTCTTTAGTGGATGATTACCTAAAAATATTAGGCATGAAATTGATCTATATTACTTCCTTTTTTAACGATTATTAGTAGAAACTGGTTGGGCCAAGAACCAGTATCCTCTTCATTTATTTAAACAATTAAAATTATTTGACTTCAATTAATCAGTAATTTTGACCAGAAATACTCAGTCACAGAAAATGGTCTCTAAAATATAAACCATTGAAAGAACGACATTAAAGACGTTATGTCGGTTGTTAATTCCGAATACTTTATGTTTGTGTTACCGTCTAGGATATTTGCTCATCCCCAGGAAAAAAATCAGAAATTTAAATTGTGAGGGAAAAGAAATAATTTTTGTCACAGATTTTTTTTCCACTTTAGGTTTTCTTAAAGGACGAGTTCGAAGTTCTTAAGAAGAGGAGGTGAACTTCAGAAATTAGCCTTGGAAAAATCTGCAATGCTAACATCTTCGAAGGATCACTGAAGGAAAGATAATATGTAAGCTTGATAGCATTGTGAGTTTTATGGCTAAAATAGTTAAATTTCTTTGATAATACACCTAAATTGAAATAGTTACAAGAGTCCAAAATTATATCACTTTAGTGAAAATATGGTCATTGAATTCACTTGGCCAGAAACAGTTTAAAAATTTAATTTCATGAGTTTAACTTGATTATTACCTTTTCCTAAAACCTGATTTTTAAACCAACACGCACTTTTTTCATACATTGAGGCATGCAGGAATATCAAATATGATTGCCTAATTTCTCATTCCTGTTTCAAAGTTATTAAGTCAATGGAGAAATATTATTTGCACAAAACTGGTTTATCGGCTTACACTCGTTTGAACTAATCATGTCACTGGTGTGGTGACATATAAAGTACATAAACCATCTACGGGGGAAATATGGAACATTGCTGTGAAATTCATGCCTTGTTTACTAAAGGCGGAAACCGATGGATCAAACCAAAGTTCAAGACACCGACATGGCACTAGTAACCTTCACGGTCCCCTATTAAGAACCACGGTCCCCTTTGAGACCGGTCTAAGTAAAGTCAAGGGTGGGTCTGTGCAAGTTGCTCATTACGTCTCATTACTAAAAGCGAATCTATCAACTTGATACCCCATAACATCAATTATGCAAAACAGTTTCCTTTCTGTAAGAAATTATACAGAAAAGTCTAGATCGCACTTAGGAAAAAATTTAAAACTGTTAACCTGGAGAGTTTCGTATTCAGAGTTTTAGTGTCGACGATTGTTGCTTCAGGCAGTGTGGATTTAGTTAAAAATCGTTATGAAAACAAAGACATGCTTATGAATCATTTATTATCTTCAGTAGCTTCTGACTTGGGACTATGTATATGAAATTAAATATCTAAGAGAAACGGGGCCAAACTTTTCTCGCGTTTTAATTTTTTAATTAATTTTATTTACATAATAAAATATACTCATGCTAATGTGCAGTGTATCTAGCCTAAAAACAAAAGACTAACACTTCAGTATACGGTGCCTATGTTTCGGTCAATATATAATTTATTACCTACCACACGTCCCGCGGACTTGTAATCTTTTTTAACTCACCAAAGAAGCTACTTTAAACATGTTTTAGTTTTCCAAACGTTCAGTCTTTTATAATAATACTAACTATTCGAGTATAGCTCACAACCAGGCTTCCAATAGAAAATGAGAGTACTTCAAATTCTTCGTCCTTGATTTTGTTAATAAATACAATACCACTTAGCGCACAGATGACGTAAGATTCTATTCGGGTTTAAAAAAAAACAGTATCGATTGATGATTAAAGTGAAGTAGTTTTCACTTATATTTAGGTTTTCTAGTTCTAAACTTATCACCTGTAGGTTTGAACTTATCGTTAGTAACGGAGAGTTATCAAACTGGTTTATCTTGAGATTAATACAAAGGAGAGAGCCGAATTTCCATTGAGGTCGAAATGACTCTTGCCTGCTCATGAGGGCTACCGCGATGGTGGACATTAATGAAGAAAAAGTGGAGGAGGAGGAAAAATGCTTGGGAGAATCCGAAGACCAGGTGGTCCGCGGAGTTACGTAAGCATCGCCGATGGCATTCCACGAGGACATTCCTCGAGGGAACCGCCTAATGGCTCTAAATTACATTATAAAAGGAGCAAAATGTTTGCCTTTTGTTGGTGTCCGCGTGTCTGTTCTGTGTTGGACACGGAGGAGTCCTCTTATTGCGTCGCTGTTCGGGAGGGTGGGAGTACCTGAGTACCTGCGGGTAGAGGCCGGTCTCTAGAGGTGTCACTGCTTCAAGCACGCGATAGTTAGACCTGCAGCTAACTAGCCACTTACCTTGAAAAAAAGAATGGAAGACATCATCTGCAGATGTGAAAAACTTACGGTGGGTAATAGATTTGTTTTATAAGGTACCATGGGGAATGCCGACATTGAGTAACCCTCTCCTCTATCTCAAGTGAAGCCAGAAAATTAGCTCGGGACTATGGCAAGATTAAGCTGCAATCTAAAACTTGTGTTTATTGTCAGAAAAGTGTGAATTATGCAATCAGTACTGATTCATTCCGTGTAACGAAACTTTTAGATTAGTTTAGAATAGTTTCTGGTTTGGGTGTTGCTTTGTGGCTAAATTTAGGTGTTGGATGTACTTTTGTAACTTGATAAGGGAACCAAACTACTTAGTTGAGAGAGTAAGATTTCATTCTAATACTTCCATGAATGGGAGTACAATTAACACAAAATCCTGACTCAAAAAGGCATCCCTGACTTTTTAGGCCATTGAATAACAGTATATATAAAATAACTAATTTTACTAATAATTATTAACTTTTATATTCCTGGTGTTATTCATTAAGTCTTAAGGCGTTTTAAGTAAATCTGGTGAGCAATGAACAGTATATCTGATGAAAGCAAATAAAAATATTTTTGAAGACTACTGTTTTAAATTGTAAGAACAGACATTTGAAATAATAAAAAAAACATACTGATTTAGCATATATTACATTTAAAAAATCAATCACTAAGGGATAGAATATTTCTTTAAAAAACACAAAAACCTTTGTATTCAATTTAGATGGCCTATACTTTTAGACAGATTGTTGGAAAATGATTGTAAGAATTCAAAGATGTTTGAAAAAAAATAATACTGTCAAGAAGAGGTGAATATATCTAGGAATACCCATATACAACTTATCAGCTATTTAAAAATAAAGCTACAAATATAAATGTATTTATTTTTTCAGCGGTCGTCATGTCTATACTTCGAAACATCAATCCAAATAAGATTCGTACATCTTAAAACAAACTTTATATTCCCATAAATGTGGTTTCGAGTATGATAAAATGAAATGAGAAGTATTTGCTGGGCAGCTTACTTAAACTCGATATTAGTAATAACACGACCCGCAAATTTTTTAAGGGACATTTTTCAGTATTTTTATATAATTTCTGCTAGGATTTTTATGATTATTTTTCAATTCATGTGTTATTTTTCATTTCTATTGTTATTGGGTTATTTTCATGTTTAATTTTGTCGTAAGGTTTCCAAGATAGGGACACTTTTTCTTTTCTTATACGCACATATCATTCTATCGTATGCTTACATTAACATATATTTTCAATAACAAAGAAGAGCCGAACATACAACAGCGCTTCTAAACAATTTTTAAAAAATCGATAAGCATTACCAATTAGTTCGCCCCTCCTCAAAAAAAAAAGAAAGAAATCTATTATTCAGTTTAGTCATGTGATTAGGCGGCAGACCTGATAGGTGAAACTTTATTCCATTGAAAGATAAAATAAAATAAAAAAAAGAAGAAGTTAACTGTAAATAAATATAAAAAGAATATAAAACAAAAACAACCATCCATAATGCGTGTTCACAACATTTCGTGGCTGACATAAAAAGAGGCAGTTATATTTTGTTATAATCTGACATTTAGAACCGGTGTCAGATCCTTCGGGCTGATGTTGGACCTGAGAGGCCAAGGAGGGGGGAGGGATTATACACTTCCCGTTCACTTCATTTCGGAATTATTTCGGCTCTGAATTTCTCGAGATCGAGTGTTTCAATAATATCTATATACGGCCATGTGCACTCAGTCGTGTTTCACTAATTAAATATATAAATATTTCTTAATTAATTTATAAAATATATTTTTATATTCAAATTAATCCCACGGAAGTATGAGAGTGATAAAAGTAGTTCTTCCACGTTCCAAGTAATTTGGGAAATTTATTTCATTTTTCAAATGCACTCCGAGCCCGAATGGTCTCGTCCCTCCGCGTGGCTCTACTTTCAAACAAGTATAGGGCAGCCGTAAGAGACTCATTCTATCAAACATTTTACACATACATTACACTAATCCTATAAGTGGGAAAAGGAATTTTTTTCTTGTATTTGAATGAATTAATTTATTATTCTGTCAACGATCCCATACTATTTTAGCTTTCAATTATCATAAGATGTTTATTTATATATTTCAACATTGTTGTTTATTGTTCTATTTATATGGATATGATCCCGTAACCACCTAAATATACTATAACAAGATAATTGAGTGTGAAATAAGTTGGTCCTTTTTGCTAAGAATTAAGCTTTCTTAAGTCAAAGTTCTGAAGCTATTAAAGACTGTTCTGATTTTTTGAGAAACCGAAACCGCTAATGATCCAACCAAGAATTAACAGTTTTTTATGTCAATATTTTAGCTGATTCGGATTTATTCGTATTTGTTGAATAGGAGATTTTCTCAGACTGATTCCCAAAACTTGGACATCTCTCAATATTGTTACACTTTCTAAGTCTTTGCCAGTAGTTATTTTTATAAATACAATTTAGTTTATTATAGATTCGACAAGTTTTTGTTGGATGTAATAAAAATTGGTAATCCAACAGATTCAAGAATACATACTATATTTATTTACTAAAAGCATTAATCAAAATGACAGATTTGTGTCTACTTTCTTGTCTGGATGACATATTTTCTTTGGATTATTTGCAGGATGTGTGTTGAACTGCAATTATTAAATTGCTAAATTAAATTGAATCAACTGTTAAGCACATTGTGATGATGGTTTCATAAACAATAAAAACTTTGGACAGACACAGCTCATTAGATAACTAAGATATAAGATATAACTTTCCCAACTTACTGCATTTGTTTTTCATATACAGTGCACAAAAAATGTTTTCTATTATAAATACTTTAAATAAGTTTTTCATTTATAATAGAAAGGTCACTAATTCATCATTAGTATCACTATGAATTTAAAGATTGTATCATACAAAGATCTTAGTATGCCTGAGTAAGATATTTTAGGGGGATTTTTGAAAAACTGATTTTCGTGTAATAAAATGGTTATTTTTGTTTTTAATTAATTTATTATTTAAAACTTTATTAAAATAAAATTAAAATCTGCCTCATTGGGCAATAAGTAATTGTGATAAATGATCTCATTCATACCATATTTACAATACAAATAGTAATAACTAAGGTTCTAATTCTATGTTTTGTATTTTTTTTTTCAAGATTTCGGGAGATGGGCTACACCGCCTCACTGTGCATTAGGGAGTAATACTACTAGTATAAAAAACAATGTTACTATTTGCTGATATAACATTAAGGAATGACTGGAAGTGGCGAGAGTTGGCTTGCGTGAAGTATAGCTGTAATAATAAGAATAAAAGAAGCAACATAAACAGAGGGGAATAAGAAGGAGACAGTAGTAAGGCAAATATTTAGCGATGGCTGGAGGGATGAGTAATGCCTGGCAGGCTGATTCATGGGCAGCCCTCGCCCATTCACGGCTCCGCTCCTGGCGTGGCATCCTCCTGTGCGGATATTGCTATTCACTTCACAGTTATAACCAGAGATTGCGCATTTGAGGCTATAGCTTGTCATGATTTCGGCTAAACCAGGCATCCGACAAGGTTTAAAGTGTGCACTTACCTGATACATTTAGAAGCCTTACTAGTTCATTTGGTTTTATTCTAAACATTAATCATGAACTGAATTGAATTTGGTGACATATATAAATATACAATTTAATTTTCAACAAATTAAAAAATAATTTTACCTATTGACCAACAAAAAATAAAAGCAAATTTAAAATCTTAACCTTAAAACGGCCCATTCAAATGTTTTTGAGTTACTCTATTTAATATACCCTTTACCGTCGAAATTTTTAGATTAGTTTAGAATAATTTATGGTTATATTTAGGTATATTGAATGTACTTGACTGAATTTAGACCCTTTTGTAACTTGATAATGGAACCGAATCCCTACTCTCGGTAGACAATAGATTTCATCCTATTACTTCCATGAATGGGAGTTCAATTAACATAAAGTCTCTGACACAAAAAGACATAAATTTCTCATCCCTGACTGTTGAGCCATTGAAAATAACTAAATTAAATAATATAAAATTTCACTAAATTTAATAACTTTTGATATTCCTGATGTTATTAAGAGTATTTAAGTAAATTTTATGAATAACACTAAAAATAATAATAGCTAATGAAAATCAAAATATTTTCAAAGACTCCATTCTTTTAAGTTGTGAGAACATTGTAATTTAAAAAAGAATTCTGATTTAGCATATATTGCATTTAAAAAATCTGTCCCAAAGGGATTGAATGTATTTTTTAGTAACACAAAAACCTTTGTAATAAATTTAGTTGGCTTACACTTTCAGACAGATAGTTGGAAAATGATTGTAAGAATTTAAAGATGGTTGGAAAAAAATAATTCTGTTAAAAGAAGTGACTTCGCTATTAAAACGGCCCATTCTATTTTTATAAACAAATGTTTTTGAGTTACTCTATTTAATATACCCTTTGCCATCGATTCAAAACAAGGACTATTTTTAAATAAAATAATAAACGGCTTCTGAGCTGGGGGCTTGATAAATCTTGAAAGGATAGCACGAATTTCTGACTATTGTATTTTAACCGAAAACTGGGCACTTCCAACTGTTGCGGATATTTGAACATTTACAAGTCGGATCGTTTTTATGCATAGGTTTGTCAAGTCTTCTTGATTGCTGAAAATTATATTTAAAAAAAATTAACTAACCGACCAAAAAAATTACTACTTACTTACTACCCAGTTTTTTTTAAATAACTTGCCGTCTCCTATAACCATGGGTAAAAAAAAATTAAGTTAATTTAAGTTAGATATTAAATAGCTTTTGAGCAATGAATGGAGAAGTTAACAAAACAAGCCCATGCTTGTCTCCAATTTTGTTTACCAAATTTCACTTTATTTTAGTTTAACCAAAAGCTAATCAGCCTATTTTGAGGTTTTATGGGATCTACCTCTAAAATATTAAAACGGCTTAGTTATTTTATGACCCGGTGTTACAGGGTTGGAAAGAAAATAGTGCATCTCCCTTTGCGGTTGGCAATACTTTTTCTGTATTTGAAAATGAAATAATTGAATGACATTGGAGATGTGAGAATGCGCTTTCATACTTGACTTTTTGCAAAGAGATCTCTTCCAATGATGAATTAATGAAAAAATACAAGTACTAACAATCACCCACGGTCAGAAGAAGCTGAACAGTTACCAGGCGATAGCGTGAATTAATTGCAATAATTAATAATTGGCAAGAGGGGTTATAAGAAAGCTGTTGGGCCGAGGTTGGGGCTCGCTATATCAATAATAGCCTGATTAGGGGCTTCCAGTCTGAGGCCTCCGGTATTTTACAATTTAAATTACACAAATGGAGGGGATGTAGGATGGAAACCAGCCGACTGTTCCAGTGGGATTAGGGATAAAGTGGGATCCCCTTGTTGTGTGGACTGGTTATGGTTAGCTACAATCGGGTGCAAATAACTGCTGTAGCCCATTACGGGATGTTTACATAGTTAACTAACCAGAAAATAACAGGAACTGGTTGGAACATAACAGCTCTTTAGTTGGTGCAGGAACTAACCCAACATTTGCAGAAAGGTTTTTTTTTCGGATTGTGATTCAGAACCATTAAAAACACAATGCATTTTACAATGTTACTTGGTTTGCTTCATTAGGATTTAACACACTAGTACAGCTTTTAAGCAGCGTAGGATTTTACAATATATATAATTACTACTAAAATCTCACTAACTAAATAGAGTCATTTTGTCATTACAATTTTCGCTAATGTTTCGTTTTGTTTTAATCCAGCCGTTCGTATTATATTCGTTCTAACGAAAAGCTAAATGCAAGTTTAGTAGTATTTAGGAATTAGTATAAATTCCTCATCAAAAAATTGGATGAGCTCAAATAATTGTGATCTCCTTCATATAATATTTGCAAAATAAATATGTATTCATCTTATATATAATATTAGATAATTATAGATCCTCAGGCGAATCTATTTACTAATTTTTTTTGTATTTCCTGTAGCATCGCTACATTATATACAGGTTTTGTTATTTTATAAAAATTATATAATGAATAAACAAATATAATGATATACATTATACGTGACTGGACTAAACTGACTAATAAAGGTGATGGGGCTCACCTTTTTGATCAATCTTAAAATTAACTTACGTACTAATTCTTAACCAAATTATTCCCCGACAGTATGTTGCCGTCGATACGGGAGGGGTGGTTGAACTTGTGTCTCTGTCGGATGAACTCACCCACCGACGGCACACCAAGCAACGGGCGCAGGTCAGCGTTTTTCAACCTCTCGAGAGAGGTATGTCGGACCACTTTTCGCATGATTCCATTCTGGAAATTTTGGAGACATTTGGCTGCATTGTCAGTCAAGTGGGTAAATAGCGGGGCACCGTACAGAAGAGCTGGCTAGAGGACACATTTATAGATCATCAGTTTGAGACGAAGCGACAGGTTGGGTGAAGTTAGCAAGTGAAATAGCCGGTAAAACCTGTGTCGTACTTTTTCTATTTTATTACGAAAATGAGTAGAGAAATAGAAACGTATCCACGTATCCATTCATCCGGATTTTCTTGCGGGATTTAACCAAAAATAAAAAAGGCACTTTGGACTGTAACTTTAACGGAACTTAAAATACATGTTGGTGCCATAGCTTAAAGTATTGCCAATTGCTTTCAGATTATTAAAACAATCTGTTATAAAAATACGAATAATGAATTTTTTAAAGGCCTATTCAGTGGACGAGTTGTTTTAACGAACAATACGAGTAATTAATTCACAGACATGTGGGGACCCTGCCAGCTTAAGACTCGTGTATTGACCATCGCAAAATATTTTCATATTTAACTAACTAATTTTTAGTCACTAAAAATAGCGATAAATAAATTGAATTAAGACATGCTCCTTAAATTTTACGGTAGATTTTATTGTTAAAATCATTCTTTCTCAGTTCACGTGTAGTTCCTTTCGTTCAAATCAAAATATAAACTCTACTGATCATCTCAAAAAAACAGGTTTGTGGTATAAGTAATAAAAACGGTCAACAAGTGATATACTATAGAATTTTACAAGTATTTTATGACTTTGAACAGTTCTGTTATCTCTTTGATTCCAGCCGATTAGGTAACGAATATACTAAGGCACCAATAATTCCAATCGGTTTAGAAGATCGGAATGTGTCGACAAACAAAGAATTTGGATGGTAGGAGCGAGAAAAAACGACCTTCTAGTGACTCCTGACTTTTGGAGCTCCTCAGAGTCCCTTAACAAGGTATAAAATGTTTGTAATGAGTAGATTAGGAGCATTTAGAAAAAAAAAAAAAAAAAAGAAAAACCGAAAGGACACTAAAAAATGTTTTTTTCCTCCTTCTTGCAGGCTGGATCCTGTGAAGTTTTGTTTTTTTTTGCCTGCGAGAGGGACGAAGACAGGCCTGGAGGACATTATCCCCCGATCTAGGCTCATTGATCAACTGTCCCGAGGCATTAGGTCCTCCCTTGGTTGTTCCCCGGGAGATATTTTTTGAAAAATGCCCACAACTTAATTTCGTGAAAGGGATCGCCTTATCCCACCCTTGCCCGTTCATATGCTAATTGTGTAATGTGGTTGGGGCCACCACCCCGCATCTCGCATCCGTGTTGGGAGTCTGGTAGTTTCATTTCTTCAGAAGTGCAGCCAAAAAAAAAATAAAACCCAGAAAAATTTAATTTTAAATTTATCAACACGTAATTACTGTTTAAGAGATATGGTTCCGAGAGCTGTATATTAACCATGTCTGAAGAATATTGCCCCTCGAATGTTCTCATATTTTATATTTTTTATACTCTTATAAAAATACTGTCATTATTTTTTTTTAAAATAAACTGTTACATTTAATCATTCATCATATTATTGTACTTCCTGCAATAGTTAAACAGTTGCAAAGGTAAGTAACGTGTTCTGAACCGAAGTGGCCGATTAAAGGATCGTCCACTGTACAATTTAAATTTAACAAACCCCCTCTCCACAAACAAAGACTGAAAATTGACACTTCCTATATGTTCCACAATTCAGGTTTACAAAATGTATTAAATATTAAAAGATTTAAAATTAAATTTAAAAGAACACTTAGGTCTCTCTGAGCCAATTTAACTCCTTGAAATGAACTCTGAATCTACTCCACTTTACGAACGTAAAGACGGCTACATTCGGGGTCATCTAGGTTTTCCTTTTTTTCGTTTTCATTTTACTAGTCAAATATGAAGAATTTTAGAGAATCTCACCTCGATATGAATGTGCCTAAGTCAATGTATGTTATTGGGGTTCTCATGTGATTGGTGTGCAGTTATAGTAACTGCGACATGATATGAAGGTTCTTAAATTCTTACAGGACGGACAGTACTGAATTGCAATTTTTAAAAAAAATTGTATCAAATTGAAGTTTGAAGGCTGGCTTCTGGCATGAATAGATTTATCATTTCGGCTCGGCAAGCATGAAATCTAGGCTAGCGTTTAATAATGATCTGAGTTTTTTTATTAATAGGTATTCTTTCAATGATTAATTTCTCATTTTGGTTCATGCCTTACATGTTACGCCGTCTAGGCTTCTCATAAATCCCTCTGCCCAACGCCGACCTGAGAAGACAAAGGAATTTTTCGGCACCCTCCCGATGGTGTAACTAACCCGATGACAGGATATGTAAATTAAAAAAAAAAAAAAATAGAAGCCAAAAGACACAAAGCGAATGGAAAGTTGGTCGGCGCGTATAGTATATAGCCGCCAAGGGGCAGTATATACACAGCTATAGATATAAACATGTTAGCGCGGGCCAACTCTAATAGATTTATCCGAACCGTTCGACTCGAGTGACACACAACACTCCCTGCCCACTTTGTACACGGGACGGCTACAAGTCCTCGTACACTCCGGCCCCAAACCCAAAGGCGATAAACAACGGAGCACAGCTTGTGCGCGAATATATTGAATTGCAAATCCTCTTCAATTGAGCTGGAATAGTCTGGTGGACCATTGATTTATACCGGCGATAGATAGGGAGGGCCCGGGCTGGGTAGTTCTTATGCGGTGAGGATAGGGGCGTCCCGACCTTGTCCGCTTGGGGATCTATCATAGCTCGATGTATTCCACTTTCGAGATGGCCTTAAGGATACAATGCCTTCGTCATCTACTCCTTTAAAGGGAAGGCAGGCAGAACATGCAGCATACAGAACGGAGTACGTGATGATATAGTCATCAATCATGAGTCAAGAAGATCATGAGTTCAAATACCTAGATCCAAAATCAATTTACTTAATTTCTATAAATATAAAATGACTCCTGAACGTCAAAAATCAAAAAGAATAAACGATGCCTCAAACTATAAGCATAATTACATGAGCACAAATGGCCCATGATATTGCATTTTATTTCAAAAACCATCTCGTCATTGAGCATCGTCTTTTCACAATATTATGCTAATTTAAGAGCTCATGAACGCCAATCTCATATCTTATGTGAAAATGATCGTTAAATTATCATGATGATGACACTTTCAGTTCCATTTTTGTTAACTATTTAAGATTTAATTTAAATTCTAATTTCTTCTCCATGGTTAAAGACACATTAGTAATGTTAACTTATTTAACAGGTTATTTTAAAAACCAAAAATGCATTTATTTGTTTTGCTAGTTCATGAATCACCGTATATATTTCTTGTCCTTGTTTCTTTACTTTCTTAGACTTTTGACTGACCGAAGTTTCGTCGGTCAGCAAAAATATAGGCGAGAGAACATATCCTTTGATAACCTAGTATGGGTTTCGGTCCTTCAAACGGTCCTAAGTATGGAATATGTCGTATGATGCGTCCATTACTCATCAGTGTCGAGAATGTAACGATCTTTAGAACAACTCAGCTCGTTGCCAAATGAACATGTGGACAAATGAATAATTAATCGGTTCCTCCTACGCCGAATAACTTCTCCGGTAGGCTAAACCAACAGCAGCCGCCAACACACCGGCGTTCGCCGGAGCCACTGATCGCTCATTCGCCGATTCGGTATTTTCGCGTACGCAGCCTCGCCACAAATAAAAGATACCCCCCCGAGCCCTGATTATAATAAAACATATATTAATCGATAAAATAAAATAAGAAGACGGGGGCCCGAGACGCCCGGGGCCAGGGCAGCGAGGGTAGCCTATGATTACGGGCGATAAACAGAGCAGCAGAGAGTGTGTAGGTAAAAATTCCGAAGGGGCCCGGACACAGCCCAGATCTAGAGATACAGTGTCAGCCACTTGAGGCTCCCCCTCCCCGCTGCGGAGAGATAAAAAACGCAAATCCTGCCGCTGTTGCTAATGCGATACATCCGTGAACAGAAAACTGCCGTACGGACTATTAATGCAAAAAGTAGTACCGCTCCGCCCAGACATAGCTGCACATCCCCTCGATACATATTCATCTCCACTCGGTCATCTGTTTATCTAGGGCCTCCAATCGATGGCTACTGACTACATACCTTTAATAACATTTCTAACGATAGTATAATTTTGAATCTGATATATTTTTTTATCTTTATCAATTAATTTAAAACTGTAAAACGGAACCACAACCGGCGAATGTGAATGACAAACAGAACAGGGCTGACATGGCTCCCTGAGTGACACATCCCCATAATTGTCTTTAGGATTGTCCGGTCATTTCAATAGATCCCTTATCCGGCTTCTTTTAAGCCACGGGGTATTCGCTAATAAGTCAAGTGTGGACAGTCCCCATATCAGTGGATTCGAATGACCAGATAGTTTGTCATGAAAGTTTTTAAATCTTACTACTTCATGCGCAACTTGTTAACCGCAATTTTCGGCGGTGTTGTAGTTATTAGTGTTAGTGTATGTGCATATATCTGTGCTCCATATGAATTACACTTTTGTCACCGCCTCCAACAACTGTACCATTCACTTAACAGACATTCAAAACTGCCAGCCAGACAAATATTTACTAAACCCCCATCAAAGTTCAGATATGCATAAAAAAAACTAAGGATTTATTTATATTCGTTGCATTTTTTAAATTGTTCATATCATTAAAAAACTGTATGGTAAAATATAAATTTTGAGCAGAGCAATGAAATTTTATTTATTAACTTGAATTGCGTATTAGAAATCTAAAATTACATTTCTATTGCTTCTGAAATTAGATATATGTACAAATAAGTTACGTACGTACTTAAAAATCCGAGAGCTCTGACTATATCTGTTGTAATTCAATTTCGTTTCTCCAACTTACCTGCAAAAGAAAAAAAAAATTAGGACTTCAATTATTGAATTATCGGTATACAATATTTATAATAAGCACATTGGATAAAGAATATGAATATAGGGGCTTTCATAATCTGGTGTTGGTGCAAGTACACAAGTGTAAGGAGAGAAGTACAAATCCCTCGGTGCAGTTACATAAGGTACCTTTCACCAAAAAAAAAATGGAAAATCGGTTGCAATTTAAGAAATAATCACAGGTAAATAATTTCCTAATATGATACATTTTTGTTTGAGGGTGCAATCTACACAGAAGGACAATGAAAGTGCACTCCATCTGGAAAGAATGTGAGAGAAAATGATCTGGGCTGTCAATATGTCCAGCTTTTAAAAAAAATCCCATGACTACTTCTGGGTTTTCTGAAAAGCAGCCGGTTTCACGATCGACGCTTTGCATTGGTGAATCTAATAAACCACCCTTAGGCAGTGGAGGTTCGTCCATAAACTTAGATGCAAGGAAAGCGGACAAGTAACGACACCTACGGAAGATGCAAATATGCCATTACTCAGACAATGCATACGACCCGATGACCGCAAAGGACTGTACAATAGTTGAGTGGTTAATGAAGTGAGGACATACCGGAACCAGCTGGATTGCGAACCAAGACAAGCATGTCTCCATCGTGGCGTCTACCAGACGAATCAGTCGCGACAACCAAGGACATTGTGTGACCTACATAAACTTATATGCTAATCCATGTCAGATATGTTAATAGAGTCTTGTGGGCACGCCGGTACAACCGCTTACCAACACCGATCGTCTTTACTTGACAATTTACAATTCATAAATAAAAATCAACTGTCGATCGAACCTTCACGTCCTACTGTTAAAACAGGAAGAAAATAGGAAGTAGAAAAACAACTGAACATTAGCAACAACTAGTTGTGGTATCAAATATAACTTTATTAATAATTATTAACAAGCAATAAATAAATAGATAGCGTGACCTCTTGATCTCCGGTCTGGTTTTTTCCATCTATGCCATTATCCCGTTTCGAACACATGTCGATATCAAATCTATTTAGCTACATTCTTGGCCATCCACAGAAATTCATATCCTCAGTGTTAACTTTATAAGATAAGTCCAGCCTTATAGATAGCTGCTTTGCACATTTCAACATTAAATACGCAAAATATAGGTTAGGTACTTTTCATTAACGTTTAAGATTTATCAGATTTGTTGAGTAAGCAATAGACTATTGTTGAGAGACAACAATAAAAGTAGCGCATTTCATTCATTACAGGCTAGTTTTTATATAGTAATAGATTTTTCATGTCAATATTAAACTGTATGTAAAAACCGTTTACAATTTTTTTATACTAGAGATAGATAGAGAGATAGATAGAGAGAGATAGATAGATAGATAGATAGACAGAGAGAGAGAGAGAGAGAGAGAGAGAGAGAGAGAGTTTCCTTTATTTTTTTTTATGTTACATGGGCTTATTACATATATTTGCCAGGCGCAAGAGTGCCTCTCAACTATATATCGAAACTAAGTGCCTATGCACTTACTTATACGTAGAAAAACAGAAACAAAAAAACTACAACTGAATATATTGTTCAAAAACTACTGTTCAGTACGATTTATATTAAAATAACTTTGGTAGTGTTTTTAGATCTATTGGAGAAAATATGACAAGGCGACTAATGTTTGGATTAATGTTAGTTATGTAACTGAGAACCTTTAGATATATATATATATATATATATATATATAGGACAGAGAGGTCGTTATTATAGAAGCAGTGGAAAGAGAAGGAGAGAAGAGAGAGAGAAGAGCGAGGCTGGATCAGATGAGGTGCTAGCCCGGGGCTGCTCGGAGGGCTAACCTTATCTCCTCCAGGTAATGGGCCTCAAACTGCTAACGTAATGATAACCATTTATACAGAGAGCCGCCGCCATCTTCCACATATATATCTACTCATATTGATTAATTGATAATAATTGCTTAGGCATCTGGTCCGTGGGTTCTTCTCGCTGGAAGGTACAACAGTTCGTAAGATGCAGTAATGGAGGGATTTTCTACGTAATTTTGCGTTGTTGAGACCGCTGTATTAATATCATAGACTTGTTTTTAATTGGCATATTAAACAGTCTATCCCAGAAACAGTAACCAGCCTCGACATTTTTTTTTTCTAGTTAAAACATTATGTTGGAAAATTTTTACTGGATAATTTTTTATAAGCCAATTATAAACTAATTATACCTTTTAAATATTTATATGTGTACATATAACAAATGGTATAAAAAATTGGGAAGCGAGAAACATAGTCGTACTGGATGTTAGTTAAGTTTTTATTACATAATTATGAAAAATCAACTAGGTATTTTTTGTCTTTATACTTTATAAATAAATACTTTATGTTATTGTTTTAGCTACAGTACTGGAAATGTTTGATTCAGCACAAATATATTTGAATTTGTTATTGCATTACTATCTTTAATGTGACCTTATGCATGAGTAAAAGCAGAACATCTATTATAAAATTGTTGTTGAGTTCCGGCTTCAGAAAACCAAAAAGTCTGAATGTGGCAGGTTCGAATGGGTTTGACTTCTTACACCGTAAATGTGTATCGTGCACCCCTGCCATATCTCTCCTAAATTGGGATTTTTACGGCATTTAGGGGGCCAGCACCTGGTAGGTTAACCATCTTGATGTTAAAATATTTTAAAAGAAATTTACGCAAGTACATAAGTAATAAATACATGAAATATTTAAAATGAAATTGTATGATTTATGATTATTTATTAAAAATATTGATTGTATTGCAGAAGATAGTCGTAAGATCCTGTCAAACACCGCTATGCATAATAGTCTAACAGTATGTAATTTTGGGAAAGACATGATTATAACACGTAAGCCTTAATGGAATGTCGAACATGGTGCAAGAAAACAGTGTCAAAACGGACGAACACTCAAATACCTCAGAAACCATTCCGATAAATTTAGTACTAAAGGATATTACGCTCAAGTACAGCTATAAAGTTAAAATTGACTTCGTTGCGAGGTCAGATTAAAATTAAAATTAACCATCCATTAGGATTAAGATTTAATCCATTAAGATTAAAATTGACTTTTGCAGTTTGATGTAGTGAAGAATTTCGAGAGTTTAGTCAGGCATTGAGATCAAGAAAAAATTTCTGAGCTCGTGTTTGCTCAAACGTGACGGGATCTCGCCGAAAATTCCGATATCACGAAGTTGAGTAAACTGATGCACAATTCTGTAGATTTGCATAGTTCGGATCGCCCCCTGAGGCTGCCGGACCGCTCAGCGGAATAACCATAATCTCAGTGGAGTGGAGGTCAGTTCCACCTGGTATAGTCCTAGGTAATTCTCCTTCGTGGGGTGAAATTGCGCAATAGGGGGTAAATGTATAGGTGCGGGTGGGTTTACCATAAAAAGGTACTGTAGCCTAGAGCCGATGTGGCACTATCATCGGCCGATACGAGAGCGGTATAACGACGCGTGACAGCGAAGACGCGTGTTGTTGAAATCTGTTTGTAAGTCGTGAGAGAGAGCTTAAGCCTGGAGGCACGGAAATAGAGTGTGGGCCACGGTGGCTTGGGCCGATATAGAATTCGGGCGGGATGGGGTCACCCCACAGCAGATCTGTGGGATCTGTTATTCTATCAATTTGCGATTGGACATTGTCGACGGTGTAGGTTCGATGGTAATAACAGTGATCGGTGTCTAATAGCAGCTTTGCAGGCACGACTCATCCACCCCGCCGCGATTCTCCGGGTCTCGCTCCAGCTCCATTCACTGTTTCACTACGGTGCCAACCTGGAAGAACATTTGTCTTGATTGATCCTCCTACGCCGACCAACTATATCGGAGTTGGCCATCATCAATGCTAGACCCTTGAATTCTTGATGCACATAGAATGGACTGCCGTGAACCAGGAGCTGAATTTCTTCATTAGATACTCAATCAAATTGTAATTAAACAGTGATAATAATATAGAGTGGATAAAAGGTTTACCTAGTTATTATTTTTGCGCGAAAGCCTGTATCTTGTCCAAGTCCTGGCCAAATGTGTTCAGTGATAACTGCTCCACAGAAGACAAGAACTGTCTCAATTTGTTCTAGATTAAAATCGTATGAGCCAAAGATTCTGTATTTTTATCACTTTCTTTACAGTCAATATTTTTATTGCATATAAAATTAAGAAATTTTGTTAAAAATTATCGATAAGTTTTTGGGCAATTCATTGGCCCCCGGTTGGCAATGTTTATGTTTTAATAATAATTTAAGGAGCTCACTCGGATTTTCAAACGTCTCTGAATAAATATGTTGTTTTTTTTCATTTCCATCGCATACAGCCACTAGCTTTCCGGATTTAATAAATAGGAGAATATATCCCGCAAAATACTGAATAAAACTTGGCGAGTTCCAATCATTATTTTATAATGGTTTTTGTTGAACATATCATTATTTTTATATCTGAAGTTGTTTTTTTTAGTTTATTCACAGGTACACTGAAATTTATAGGAATACCAACTGTAACGAACAGAACGGAATAGAATAGAGAGAAAAAGAGAGAGAGGGAGAGAGAGAGAGGGAGGGAGAGAGAGAGAGAGAGAGAGAGAGAGAGAGAGAGAGAGAGAGAGAGAAAGAAAGAGAGAGATCGTTTGAAATAGGATATAAACTTTAGAAAAGAACGTGAGCCTGGAAATGCCCCAAGGAAGAGAAGAATTTCCTAAAGGATTCTATCCGAGATAAGGATCGGTCAGAACAGGAGGAGAGAGATCTGAAGACAAAAGAATTCGTTAAAATTCCATTCCCTCTTTCACATTTATCAAACAAGAAATAAACTTTATTATGTCCACTTGCTTGTGTAATTTGTAATCCCGGGCTCCCGGGCTATCGACTAATGCCGGCCCTAATACGTTCTGAAATATTGAGGGGCCGGCACTGCTAACAGACAGACAGCCTAGCTCCACGGTGGTGAAGTATTCCAGGCTATAGTAGACTAATTAATGAAACGTAACCTTCAAACCTGGATCATGGATATTAGCCGAGACCGAAGAGTGAGGCTTTACTTTCAAACAGGTCTCCATCGATAGCGGTCTGTACTGATCTGAAAGTTGCTGATTAACTTATGGTTGATATGCCACTACGGTAAATACAAGAAATTAGTCTTTCTCAAATTACAGTTACGATTACGATTTATAAAGTTATTTTTTCTAAGGGCTTAGTATACATTCTTTAATTTGAAAATGCGTAGACCTGGGTTCCATCCCTGGCTTAACCAAGGGTCTTCGCGTGGGTATGGTCCAGGGTTGACTCTACCTTGTGAAGGTAAACGAACAGCCTGATACCGATACTCTGGAAAACCGAACTCTTGTTTGAGAGGTGAGGCTGTGTGGTTCGGTCGGCCCTGCCTCTTTATTAGTTGTTTCATAAATCCACGAATATCATTGCGAAAACGGGCTTACTAGTAAGGCTGTTCTTTTACTAGACAATACACCATCTCGCCCATCTGAGTCTATTTTCTTGCCTTTTCCGCCTACTATCTACCGCCTAATGTAACTAAATCAATTCAGCCCATGGATCAAGGTGCGATAGCCAGTTTGAAAAGAAGATCGAGAGATAATTTTGAAGATAACTGTAAGCAATCCAAGAAGGATGTCTTGAAAATGTGGACGTTAATTTTTGCCGTTTTTGAAGCATGGGTAAAATTGCCTGCAAAAACACGGCAACCTGCATGGAAAAAAACTGTTAGAAGTCGTTGAGGGAGTTTGAGGGCAAAATCCACAACATGATGATGAAGGAAACAATATTGAGACATGTCCTGAGATAGTACAAACAATTTCTGATTTCAATAAATTAGACGAAGACAAAATATTCAGTGGATGGAAAGTGACAAACAAGATAAAGGGTATAAACAACCGAGCCCAAAGTGATATTTTGGTCATTTAAGGTGAAGGCGCTGTTAATTTGATTCGATCATAGAAAAAGTGAGATCAATCACTGGAGACAGTAGACCATCTAAAAAACAGCATGTACAAATAGTTTCATGATTAATATATTTTTTCTTTAACATAGGGCGACAACGTTTTGATATTTTTTTAAAAATTTCTTAACAGAATCTCCAATTCATATTCTGAATTATTTTAAACATTCCATCATAAAACAAAATTCAGATACATTTCTTTGGACCTAATGATTTGCACTATTTCGTCTACGACTTCTACAATTTCGTCATACAATACGGAATGGTGTGAAACCAATGAAATCCACATTATAATCATTAATCAGACAAAGATATAATAATTAATAAGGCATTTTGATACTATCATTCATAGAATTTCCATAGCTGGATTCAGATAAATGTATGTATTTATATTATGTATGGTTCCATTCAGCCAAGTACGGTTAAATGAGTAGCTGCTTAAACAAACAGATTGCAAGCATCGCTTACCACTCATGTTGCCATGCTATCAATTTTGGGTACTCCGAAGACCTTGTTTCTTCTAGGAATGTGATGTAAGAATACTGCTTATTACGGCGATGCATAAGAATAAATAAACGATTATTTTTATAAAATGTTAGTAAGGCAGACACGCGATGCAGACTGGACAGAAGGTGCCCGTCAAATCCCTTCCCCGGTTGATACCCGTCCACCATATGTTTATGGATGAGGGATCAGATATGGATAAGATCAGGGCTACACCTGCGATCCACCACTCTGATAAAATTGCTCATAAACTTGACTCTTATCTTGTAGAAAAATACCAAAAATCTACATTCCGATTCCGTGTTTCTCCCGTTTCGTTCCTTTTATTTTCCTTTTTATTTTATATTATTTTTTTATCATCAGTTTCGTTGAGTCCTTTATTGCGCTGTTTTTATCTTGAGAAAGGTCCAAAAACCATGTGGCCTTTCACGGACATATGCCGAACAGCAGATCAAAAGATATCGGTTTCCACACCATAGATTTTCAAGCTGGTTAGTTGAAATTAGTTTTGGCGGTTAAAACACAAACTGACAACTATTACCATCCAGCGTATAATGTTGTTTTTGGATTATTAATCTGTCTTGCAGAGAAATGTTAATTAAAGTAGTAAATTAGAAGTGGCCGGAACCCCCCTCCCACCTCCTTAATGAAAAGCATTAATTTGTGCTGTACCACACAAAACTAATTAGCTTCATTGATGTTAATCATTAGAATATTTTAACATTCAAAGCAGTTGAAATTTCCAGGTAATAAGGAATATCTAATAAACATTCTAGGCAAAATGGTACGCCTCATCATCGGTGGATGAGCAATAATTTGCAGTAAGTTTGAAAATGCTAATATTGTCAATGAGAAATTGTTACTGTACTTGGAAAATTAATTTGTTGTCACATCGGAACCACTGTGTCTATTATACGTTGCTTACAGTGTGTGCAAAAGTTTGGCCAAAGAGAATTCAAGTTGGCAAGGTCGTCATTCGCTTGACTAGATATTGCTTAGGTCCCAAATCTAGGTCCCAGGTTCAAGTCTCAAATCTACCCTTAGATTTTATTTTTTTTGGCTGTTTATTATTAATTATAATATTGACTGTTTCGACCACTTTTGTGACTGTAATGCGCTCAGCATAGAAGGAACAATTGTAGGCTTAAATTAGCGTTGTTTTTGTGGTTAGCGTTACATGAGGTTGTTAAAACTTCACGTTACCGTTATGTGAAGTTTTTTATCTCTAAGTCATATAGTGCTCTTGTACCCGTTGGAATGAATTGGGACCATGATTGGAACTTTATAAAATACTTACTAAAGTTATTGTGGGCCAGTAGGTTGATGGACTTGGGATGTGCCCTTTTCTTGGCAATAAAAGACAACTCATGATTGAAAAGCAACGATAACCGAAAACTGAGATGCTTAGCCGATGAAAGCCGAAGGATCGGATCGCTGCTGCCCGAATGAAAGTGGAGTGGCCATCAGTCAAGGATCCTCCGGCAATTACTTCTCTTCCACGATCTATCTGTGTCTCTCTCTTGAACCTTCTTCTTCTCCTTGCCCACTGCCAATGATCGATGAGGTGGGGAAACCTCTTTAAGGGCTCGATCTAAATCAAAGAGCGATCCGTCTGCGTGCACGCTGGAAATTAAACAGCCATTAATCATAAGATAATTCAATCCAGCCTTGATAGGCAACCTCTATAGCAATTCTGCCTCGATCATTCCTTTTGTATTTAAAGTTCGCGCATGTCGTACCTTTTCAGTAAATCATTCTCACATCAGTCAGCATAACCTAGCATTATAAACAAATGAACAAAGACAACGGATCCACTATGTAATTCGTTCGATGGCTAACTGATTTTTGTTATTATGCTAAATATATATATATATATATATATATATATATATGTTTTTTACGTTATTTATTAATTCACAACTGTGACTAGCGTCACAACTAGCGAATGTGCTCGATATGTCCAAATTGGTTTCAGTAAAAGTTTTTATGTTAATACATAGTTGCTGGGATCCAATACTGCTTCAATTGTTTTAGCCTGTAAATAAGTGTTAGTCGTTTTATTTTCTTGTGTGGTTTCCAATTCAGTCTCTTAACAAATGTAAGACCTAAGTATTTAACAGTGACAGTTAGTGTGAAAAGTTTAGTATAATTCCGCCATTTGTAAAGATTTAGTAGTATTAATTTTAATTTTCCAGGTCGTACACCAAGAGTTGAGCCAAGTAATTGGTGTTTGGTGTGTTGGTGTAGGTTGGTCAGAGAGGCTAGAGTTGGGTGTGTTGCGAGTATTGCTGTTTTATCTGCGCAAGCCCATGTAATTGTATCAGGAGTTGTGGGCTTGTCAAAGGTAAAGATAATGTAAAATAACGGAGCAAGTATTGATTCTTGAGGGGCCCCTGTTCTGGCAAGCCTTAATGAGGATGGCACTGAATTTTCACTTACAGACAAAAAGCAGTTATCCAAGTAGGATTTCAGCATTAAGAAGTAAGCATCTGAAAATATCGAAGCTTGAAGAGAAGTCCTGCATGTCAACCTCCGTCAAAAGCTTGTCAAATCATCAATAGATGCTCCTGTCATGTAGAGCTTTTTGCAGTTGGATGGTTGAGTGAAGTGAGCGAGAATTCTGTTCTTGAAAAAGAGGGAGAATAAATTTGTCTGATATATATTTGCTATCATATATTGTATGCTATATTTGTCACATATATGTGAGTTTTTCCAAAGGTTTTGAAAGATTAGAAAGAAGGCTGATAGGTCTATATGAAGTAGATAAGAGGAAAGTTTCATAAGGTTTGAAAATCATTTGGAGAAACAATATATAAATAAAGAAGAGGGTAGAGATATATTTACAATAAGGAATAAGTGATATGTCTTTACGTCGGTCCAGAGGGAATTATGATGGCTCTTTTGTGGTAGAGTAAAGGTCATGTCGATGTAACAAAACGCAAAAAAAAAAACACCGGGTAGTAGTCTCGACGAGAAAAGCATAAACATCACTCAGTACTGAATGCTCAACCATAAATTGAACGTAGGAATTGGATAATGCATAAAAGGTTGCACCAACCATTGTTTGACCATAACAATCATTGTTGCGGCTTTATGGTTTATTTGAAATTGGATTTATTTTCCTGCAATGCATTACCGATGTCATGAGCTAAAAACATAAAACCGAGAAGAAAGAATAGAATCACTTATATGACAGTGATGAAGATATTTGATTTTGTTTTTGTAAGAAAGTACAACAGGGCGAAGACTAAAATAATGTACAGTTATGTTAACATTGTTTTTGTAACAGAGGTTTAATATTGTCAAATGATGTTCAGTAGGTTTCATCATTTAATGGGTGGAGGCTTCACGGTGTACTCTACCGTACTACCATAAGGGTCGTGAAAATGAGCGGATCGATGAGAAATGTGAAAAAAGAATGTTCCAGAAAACGTCATGTTATATTGATTATGTGTTTCGGTATAATAAAATTAGTCGAAGCATCGCTAAAGAAATTTAACTTCAACAAATTCAGTCCAGTTGTGATAAATTGTTAGCCATTTATGAATGTATTTATTAAATTTATTCCTTGGCCGGGATTATTTGCAATTAAATTGTTAAAGATTTACTTCTTTACGTCTTTAAAATTATGTGCCGTCCAATGAAAACAACCCTTTAGCACTGCAATAATTACACAAACTTGTGCCAGCATTCTACCTAGCAAGGTATTATAATATTCATTTTATGTTTATTATCGAACATATTTACGTCTTCTGATCTGCATAGCCATTTATTACTAGTTGATTATATTGATCTGTAAAAATATGTGAAATGAATTACAAGATTTAAAGTAAAATGTACACGTCATATCATTGATAACATCATTATGTAAAAGATATATCATAATCAATATATTATGGAAATAATTATTTCTTCCATTTAATATTACCAAGCAACATTAGAATAAATGCCCACGCAAATTGTTAGGAATATGTTTTTCTCATTCAATGGATGATCGTAAATATTATTATTAAACTAAAAGGATTATACAAGAGCTTCGGGTGGGTTGGCTGGTATGAATGTCAATAGCTCATATAAAAAAAAAAAAAAGATATCCAAGACAGATCAATGTTCATATCACTTAACAAAAGTAAATGGACGGGAAGCAAATAGTGCTGCTTATTGCACAGAAACCTACGTATGCTTACAAAATGATTTTAGCAACAGATTGTTTTTCGCTCATTACAAAATATTTAAATATTTTTAAGAATAGTAGATTCTTACAATTGCACAACATTAAGAGTATTACTTATACGTTACTAAATGGAGAAAACCAAACTGTCAATTCCAAGCAAAGCCGAACAAACACAACTCCTTTTAAAACCTTTCACGGAAATTGAGACGCCACTTCATTAATTGCCGAGTAAACCCTTTTTGAATATATAAACAAAGTAATTATCCGTGATAAATCGTGAAGGGTTAATACTCGAAGAACGAGTAAGAGGAATTCTCTACGCCCCGTTAGTCTAAGACCATATTTTTTCCACCTCCCTCCCATACTCCCATTACTGTTTACTACAAATCAAACATTAAAGCATATTATCAAGGAAGATATTACGAGTGGCCAGAAGACTTATCATCTTGTGAACCGCTGGGTTTTTCAGCGCGCAAAGTTTTGCATACGTCCCGGAGATACGCCCGGGGTTAAGATCCATTAAATCCTGAGGTTGAAAATTACACGAGAGGACATAGGAAAGGGGCGCGCGCCCGGGAAATTTATGGAAAAGTGCCTTGGGGGCAAAATGGGGGAGGGCTCCCCCCAATATTAATGCAAACCAGCCCCTTGATGATAATACAATAAAGTGTGGTGCGCGACGAGCGAGGATCCTAATTGCGCTTTGGAAGAGGAGCGGTTAAGAATGATTCAGGAACATTACTCAAGGAGTAATTGGCCGATTAAAATTTCCCCGTCGGGCTGAGGAGGTCGCCCGGGGTCTAATGGCCTAAATCACCATTGTCGGAGGAGGAGTATTTTACTCTGAATTTATTCACCAGATAAATCATCTCGTCTGTAGTCGTCCCGGCCTGCTTCCTTCGTAGCTCTATCTCTCTCTCGCTCACTTCCTCACTCCCTCTCTCCTTCTCTCTCTATCGTACTTTTATTATGAATCGATTTCCATAAATATATAATTCCTTAATCGCCTTCGCCGTCACCGGCCTAGCCCAGGGGTGAAGTGTGTCCCAGCGACCAAAGAAGGCAAAGGACAGTTTTATTGGTTGGTGTTTTTGAGGGCTAGATGATATATGAGGACTGGTTTCAACACAGCCATTGCACTGGAACATCCATTCTAAAGGAGATTTCATTCAGTCATACAGAGCACTGGTTCCAGCAATTAACCCAAGGATTTTTTTGTCACTAACTACAATTTTCCATGCATTATAAACTGCATTTTATTATTTTAAGTACTAATGAACTCATAAACAGATAATACTTCAAAATCAATATTTAAGGAAAATAGGGTGTACAAACTGTAGAACTTTTTACCCAAAAATTCTTCATTATACTTTGTAACTAACAAAACGTAACATTACTATTCTCAAGTGCACAGAATGCGTTCCTGAAAATGTTAGTTGTGTCAGGTCAGCCACTTTTGAGAAATAAATAACTTGTGGGATGACAAAAATTGAACGCTATAACTCTAGCACTGAATTCCACCTGAACTAGCTGTTTTGAGAATGCTTTATAGTGAAATGTAGTAGGAATAATTTTTTCACTTTATTAATTTGACTTATAACTCCTGTTAGAACAACTTCAAACTGCGTCACTGTGGTTGTGTAATGAACTTTTTCTTTAATTTTCAGTTGGACCATTTCTGCCACACTCTCTATTCACCTCGTGGCTCGTCAGAGTTCCAGTTGCAGCGGGTACCTGCCGAACTATTGATTGCGCGCCGTGCCAGAGGGCGGGCGCAGCGGGCCCACACTGCCTCGAGCAAACAGAAAAGGAGTTATGTTGGGCCTAACAGGCTCTAAGTGACCGAGGAAGCGTGAGAACAGTTAGCCTCCGAGAGGCACAGTTAACATGCTAGTTAACATTACTGTGAATGCATTTAATGACGCCTGTATTTCATACTTTGATCTCTCCCTACACAGGACGCTAATAGTCCCAGCTTAGTAAATACGCTGTCTATTGATCTAGCCGCCTATACGCTGCCTTTCAGCAATGAGTATAAATATGCCGGGAGGGTGAAGGGGGTCTAGCCCTCATATATAGTATATGTGCAGAGGGGTCGGGCGCCAATCAAAGTCGTAAGCCTTGTTAAAGTCGAAACAAGAAACAACCATTACAGCCACGAACATTCGACGAATCCATTCGAAACTGTTTTAACACGATTTTGAAATATGCATCAATCAAACCTAGGGCCGTTTAAGATTAAACCTCAAAAGAAGTAATTTAGGGTGTATTGGCACATTGTATATTTTATACTCTAAAGTCCTGAGAGCAATAGCCAATGCCCCTTATTACGTCAGCGACAAGACCCGTCATTACGATCTTAATTAGGGTATATTATTCTCGAATTCCTAACACATCTCTATAATCCTCTTTGGAGTCTAAAGTGGCAGGGGCATCGTGACCTGCTACAAATACGTGGGAATCCTGGGTATGGACTGGTTCTCAAATATCTTGACCCGAAAAGAGATGCGCTTGATTAGCTTCCCCTGGCTCGTATCTGTGTCGCATGCGAGGGGGCGAGCATGTGGTTAAGGAGGTCTCTGGGTTTGTAAATAGTGTATGAATGAGCGAGTGAATGAAGAATCGTAAATAAGGCATGAATGATGGGAAAATTCTCTCCAATGGCCTTCCTATGATGAAAGGATGGAAAAAAATTCTACACTATTCTATAAACTTAATAACACAAATAATTTAATTATAGGTAACACCGGGTTCTTGTGAAAATCAATTGCCTCTAAAATAAACTATAATTAATTATCGTCACTGTTTCAGTATCATTTGTATATTCAACTGCCTTAAAATTGTGGATTACGGATGTAGGGTTAACTTTAAACTGACTAGATTTTATAAGCCTGAAGTGAATGAACTGAGTGGTTGAAACTATTCTCCAGAAGCTAGCTACTTAAGAGAGAAAAGGCAAAGACCGTTTACGGGACGAGATCATCCTACCCAGTAAGGAAAACAAAGAAGAATCGTCAGTAAGAAAAAAGCAGAATAAGAAAAGGTATAAAAGGGAGAAAAACGATCCGTCCTAGTGTGTATGGTTATGATAGGATCCGAATTGTGGCAGTGCTGGCAATATCTCACGAAGTTGCCACGAATTACAGGGTAGCCAACCCCTCTAATGAATAACAGGGTGGATAATTTGTTAACACTGGGTCCCATAATCTCGTATTATGGCAAACCTGTAATCATGTTGGGCCACCTCCCCACCATGATGGTATTATCAATTATACCATTAGCCTGCCCGGGCAGTCTGCGCCTACCGACCGGCCGCCTCTCTCACGTGACACAGTCGGGACTAGGCTGTCAGCGGGTAGTCTATATCTCCGGCTGAATCTTAATTCGGGTAGACTGTCATATTTCCTTTGGATTCTTGCTACATCTACATTTATTACAACATTTTTCATTTAAAAATTTACTGATTAATTTCAAACAACTCTATAGCCCAGTGGGTAAAGGCCCTCGCTCATAAAGTCTCATTTCAGGTTAGCGACGAATTAATTTTCACTAAGTGCAAGAACTAAATGGTCGAAAACTATATAGTTTATCTATAAGCTTTTAAAATTTAAGAATCGAAATACCTATCAAAAGGGACACCTAAAGCATATCATAATTTATGACCCCATGCTATTCATTATGATTTGCTGCTCAGTATGATAAGAAAATATTCATTTTTAGATTACCTAATAATTTTCTTTATATATTTTTTATAGGTGCTTTTAATTTAAGCATTATTTTAGCATGAAACTACTAAGAAGTGGACCATATTTTAACGCAGATTATTATTCATAATGTCGCAATTTTTAGTTTTAAACTCTACCGGTTATTAAAACTGATAAATTTCTTTTTCTTTTAAGCAAAACACTTTCATATGCATTCAGAAAAATTATAAGCCTCCGTGACAAGAAGTTTCCCAAAAACTGGGGGCCAACTAATTTAAAAACCCATCAACTGAAAAAAAGATTAAAAAACAAATAATAATAAATAAAAAAAAAACTTAATGAAAAGTATAAACAAATATTTCATTAGGTGGTAATTTAGTTCAATCAAAACAAGTTCGGAGGGCTGTAAAGGTAATGTAAAAAAAAAAAGGAGAAAAAATATGTCTGAGGATTAGGTTGATATCTGTCAGGATTATGTTCCCGGACCCGGTCCGCTACCCGAAACAGGTTAACGGATTAGTCTATCTGAATTGAGTTATTATATACCTAGACATATTAACAAGCAATAAACTTAAGAATGTTAAATAACGTTTCTTTAAAGAGGGCCGTTCTGATATAAAATTAGGTAGTATTGATGATTAGTAGTAGAATCTGCGGTTTAACCTATTTAGAGAGGAAATGTAAGTCATCTACATGATGAATGGATTATTCCAATTACAACCTCTAGTTCAACAGGACAATGAATCGAAGGCTATTAAATCGAATTTTTAAACTATTATTATTTATACATCTGATCATATCCTTAACTTATGATGTAATCAATCCTTTTCCTTAAAATCTTCCAGTTAATGGTGGCAGGGTTGTTTTGACAATTTTACGGCGTATTGACATAACATTTATGTCATTTTAGGTTAATCAATGATGAAAATGAAAATTTGACGTCTTTCTTGCATAGTCCATAGAATATATCCCCTATCATATAATTGCATGATACTGTCAGTTCATTTTTATTAGAGAGTAGAAGAGTCAGTTGGTAGATCGGTTTAGGTTGATGAAAGTTAGTTAGGTTTTCATCAAATTTATAAATTGGCAAATCTTCGACATACTACTCGTATGTATGTCAAAATAAGTTATTGTTACACGATTCATGTCATGTCATGTTTAATACATTTTCTACATTATTACGTAAAATAACAACTCTCCATCATAGACCTAAGACGGTCTCCAACAAACTCATTTATGATAGCATTATTTTAATCTATTCTGCTATACCCATGTCTTTAAGACCAATTGGGGTGACTATTGCCCATGGGCTGAGTATTGTAAGGGTAGTCCTGACAAATAGGCACCTTATTACGTCGTTTTTTTTCTTTATAGACAATAGAGGAACTTCGTCGGGGCATATTTGTCAGGAAAGTATCCTGACAATTCAATCAACAGAGGCAGATGTAGCTCTGTTCCTCCATGTCGACGAACAGAGCCTTAATAAAAAGTACAGTTGTAATACAGAGAGGGAGAGAGAGAGCGCACCGTTAATCCATAAATCTTGCTCCATCCTGCACCAGTGTGTCTATGTGCGACGGGGTAAGTTTTTCCCCTGTGTCCTCTTTTCTTCTCTCTTCCTCACTTTGTGGCAAGAGGGCCGGCACGCCCTGCATCTTCGTGACCACATCGGTCTCACGCCATCTGGGATGCCCGACAGTTACATGTTCCTGGTCAGATCGCTAACTCGCTGGAGTGTCCAGAGTGAGCACCCTCTTCTAATGCGTCTATCGCGAGGCTGTGTCACATGTGTGACGCACAAGTCTTAAAGGTAAACAAATAATCCAATAAGTGATGAGAGCGGTATGTGGCTTGTATCTCTTACGAGTGCTCCAACGAAATTTCATAATTCAAGCCAAAAACCTTTAGCAATGAATAAGATACAATATGCAAGAGTAGGTGTCACAAATACATACGCATTAATGCAGCAAATTTTCACAAACTAATAATAACTAAATTACAAACGAAATGAAGGGTGGAGAAGCCATGAAGAACACCAGCATTCATTGGGAGTTTCATTAATAATTTTTAATTTATTGTAAAGAAAAACTACTCGTTAATTTTTTATCACTTTTCACAAATCACGAATAATGTCAAAATGTGCGACCCATATATCAGGCAACCAACCCTAGCTTATATAATTATTAATAAATAAACCCAAAGAAAAAAATGACTGGCAAGATTGGAACACAAACCTTAGACCTCCCCAATATCAAGTCAGGAGCCAAGTGAGCTACCTCGAGTGACGACGATCTTCCCAATATGAATTCTCTTTGGCCAAAATTTCAGGAGGCAGAGTAGCTTAATTTGATATGAAGGCCCTGGTCTAGATATGAGGGGAGTACCAGGTTGCAGTCTCGATCTTGCCCTCTGGAGTCTCCATTTCTTTCTTAGGCAGTTTATTATTAATAATTATAAATAATGTTGGGACCAATACCTCAATATTTCTTTTTTCATTTGAGTGCATATAAGACAGATATAACTAATAGAAGTAACTGGCTTAGCGCAAATATGTATGTACATAAGATCTCTATGATACATCTTGTCAATATGAACCAAAAATAATAACAAAATTTGTTTCACGGTTGGCACCGCGTTTGATTTGTAGAACCTTATTGGCCTGATTGGTTGGAAATGGAAACTATTTAGAACATTATACTGTAGGTAACCTGACAGCTTCAAATATAAATAATATCAGAAATTATTGTTCAGAAAGTATAAATCGAATTAGTGTCATTATTTAACAGAAAAAAAGTTAACAAAATTTTATTACTGAACCGTAGAACATTCAGATGGTCGTATTGTCAGCTTAATCAGCAAAGCGGAGATTTGTTATTGACTTGGACTTGAAGAAGTAAGTAAGACTTTTTCTCCACAAAAAGAAAATTCTTCAGAAGGCCAGTACTGATGAAGATATTGCGAAGTCCTATCTGCCAATAGTGGCTTTAGACTGCATCGGGTAATGAAGTGAGAGATTTACAGCACCAATAAGCTTTTGATGACAGTCCATGGTTGGAATGTTCAGACTGCAGAGTTTAAGTAGCGATGAGATTTACGTTTTAATTTGAATTAATTTAAGATATCTGTCCTTCGATGCGCACTTTCTCGGCCATGATTCTTGAACTGTTTGAGAAAATTCATATGGCAGGTCTGAAATGGCATTGACTACATTGGATATTAATGTTGTATCTGCTTATGACTCTATTATAAAGAAGCCCCGACGGCTAATTTCATTCTTCAAACACAACAACTTAACCGGTAGATTGACAAAAGTAGAGGATTGACGAGGTCACGGGCAGTGGCTAGTGGAGAAGACTGCAGTATGCAGGACACCACACCAAGGACGGGCAAGGACTTGGGAAGTCCAAACAGTATCCTTTCCCAACCTCCAGGCTGACTACTGATGTCCTTCCGTTCTTCCAGGAACCAGCATCCTGCAAATATTTGGCATTTTCTGGCACACAATTCAACTTTCAAACTAGAACGTGTATGGATAAGTGACCTAAAAAAATGGCTAGTGATCCAAAATTTACATCGAAATCGCCGATCAGTTTTACGTAATATATATTCTTTTAAATAGTTCAAATCGTTATTTTGATATAATTACATTCTGGCTTATTGGGTAATAAGTAATTGTGTTCAATGTTCTCATTCATACCATATTTACAATTTTCACTCACTCGCTCATTTATGCAGTATTTACAAACAGCCCAGAGACCTCCCAAATCCGCATGGTTGATACCCCCCTGGCATGCGAAAGAGGAAGCGGACTCTTGGGAATTCCCCTGCGCTCCTACATCATCCAGCTCAACAGATACGAGCCGAAGAGCGCGAGAGCCTTAGACGCACAGGATATGATTGGAGAAACTGGCCATTTCCATGATTCCCACTTACACGTATTTAGGGATGTGTGGCGTAGTGTAAGATGGTTGGATAGGTTTTAATAGAATTTCATGAACTTGGAATAGTTTTACATAATTGTTATTATTAATTATGCTTACCTTTGCTAAAAGGGACGTTAATGCTGCTCCAAAGCAGTCCACAAAGTCACAGATAACCGAAGGACATGTGTAATGGTGTTGTTTGGAGGATATCTAGCTAACTGAATACAAAAATGCTCGTACAATTTTTCAATTATTTTTATAAAACTTATTTTTATAAATAATAATAATAAATAACCTTGGTTTATTTTCAAGAACGCATCAATATTAAAATAAATAATTCCTAGTCAAGCGAGTCTTTCCTTTGACAAGTTATAATTTGTATCGTCATTGATTAATTACTTTGAATATATTAATCCCATGCACATTCCCCACGAGGAACGCAAAAAAAAAAAAAAAAAAATGTTTAGGTCAACGGAGGAATCCAACAATGACTATAAGATACTCAGTGTAGCCGACCCAAGAAGTGGTTAACGCCTAGAGGTGCTTGACTGGTTTTAAAGCATTTCCTAAGAAAAAATAAAAAGAGGAGTAAAAGAAAAAAGGTAATTTATGTGCGAGAAACCACTGAGGCCTTTGACTGGTCTACAGAGTCTCGGCTGTTTGGAAGTTGACAACCCGACGAGATGAAATATGTCCAGTCGAGGAGTCCTTTGTCAGCAGGTGATGTACTTGCAACGTCCGCAAGCTTGGTGCGCACTTGACATATCTTACTTGTGCAGGCAACCAGGTTTTACCTTTGAACTAGTACACATGAACATGTTGTGTTTGTCTATTCGGAGTTTTTGCAATATTATGTTGTTGTAATGTTAAGATAATTGAGTTTTAGAAAATGAGAGAAAAATGGATTAAACTTACAGTTTTCAGCACTAAGTTATATCACATTTCAATGTCGTGTCTGTTTTAAATATAAATTATCTACGAATTTTGATGCGATATTTTTGGGATTTCGTTCCATCCAATAGCAGAAAACATTATGTTTTTACCCAAGCGTTTTTCTTTCTGGCAATTTTTGCCATAATAATTACAATGCAATAAATTATAAGGTGCTACAACAAGACAAATCCAAAATGTTCATACAACAAAATTATGAGTCATGATAAGTACTTAAAAAATACATTATTATATTAAGCAGGGTAACTAAATTGAAGATTTTAGCGTTCTTGCTGACATACGATATACCTTTTATATATACCTTATATGGATCGTATATACCTTTTATATATGATATTTGTTGGAACTTACCCCCGAATAAATTTAAAAAATCCGTAAAACTGTTAATAATAGAGACTTTCTCGCAATCTTTGTTTAACTCGGAGGCTTTTACGTTCCACTTAATGTTACATCGACGTCAAGGTCTAAGTAGCGCCTTTGATTGTGTAAATGTTACAAGGTGTTGGTCGCTAATACATGGAAAACAATGAATGACACTATAAATAATTTTGAAATTAAAACTTTTTTAAAATTGAACATTTATATGGTATGGTAAACATTTAAATACTTGATTGTAACGAAAATACATACTTGATAAATCAAAAAATTTTATCGTTTGGCATTTTAATCCTTTTTACTAATTTCTGTTTATTTGTTTACTCTAATTGGGTTCGTACCACAAAGAAGAAAATGTATGTCTTAACTAGTAACTAGCATACACCTAGTAGTATATACTAACAGAACCTACTGAACTGATTCACGATTGGAAAATGTTTAGAAGGCTTTGTTCATCTTTAGGTTTTTTCAATGATTGTTCCTGTTATTGTACCTTAGACCGCAGCTGCTATCCCTAATCTTTGGAGTTTATTTTATTTTATTCGCATGGTGATGTGTAATTATTAACATTAATAAGCTCAGCAGAAACAGAATTTATAGATTGTTTATAATTTAGATAGCCCTGTTCTTCAGAGTAGTAATCCGGTCTGCCACGTAGGAGAGTACTCTAGATTTTCCGACGTATGAAAAAAGATGGGAAAATCCGGACGATGGGACCGCTGAAAACCCTAACAAGCCCCGCGGTATGAAGAGGACCCCGTTGAAGAAGAAATACAAAAACTATCATTAAAGAAAGGCCATTGAAGCTGGCCAAGGTAGCGAACGTTGAGGAATTTAGCTGTTTCCACGGCAACACTCTCTAAATGGAAGCAGCTCCCTTCCCAGCTATTCCCGACTTTTCTTATTTTATTTATTCCCCCCCCCCTTACTTTTTATAACCCTCCTCGCTAGCTTCTTTTTTCATAGCCAAGTATCTTTCGATATCTTTGTGACGTTTTATTAAACGATGAGAAAATCGATTCAAGATCAGTACACAGCTATCGCCACAACGCGGTTTAGCAAACTCAATGAGACAGTATATATTTAAGCAATACGATTCTAGCCGTAATATATTAGGACCGTATGAGATTTATTTTCTCATCGTTTAATAAAACATCACAAAGATATCAAAAGATACTTGGCTATGAAAAAAGAACCGGCCGAAAAGGGATATTCAACAAATGAAACAAAACATTAAACATTTATTATATCAACCAAATAATATCTTAATAACAGTATCTATAGGCTGCCAAAAAAAAAATTTTTATTAGGATATCATTGAACTTCTTTTCGTATTTTTTTAACCAGCGCAACAACATATTTGAAGGTTGTTTTTTGTTTGCAGTAGACATTTAAAATGTGTGATCGATTTAATAATTTTAAAACAATATAACTCGTAGGAAATTCCTTCATAAGGACAAACAAATGAATGGAAATTGCTTTGCACAAATCACACTTCGGCTGCAACAACGTCACAACTCAAAATAACGCATTTTTTAGTTAATATCACGTTTAGACTGCCAATTTTAGATTCTATATTCATGCAGAGGGACATTTTCTGCATTAAGAAACGCAGCCATTAGAAAGCAGAAGTGTCGTCACTTCAGAGTCAATTTTGCGTTTACCATCTTTTGCGTCTTTTTTTCAAATTGAAAAGTTACGATTGACAGCGTTAATAAAAAAAAATTATTTTATAATTTATGATGTTTAGCCAAATTTTTAATTATTATTATTTTTTTTTCATAGCCCCTTTAAATTTACAAATAATTATAGATCCTCAGGAGAATCTATTTTCAATTATTTTTGTATTTCCTGTAGCATCGCTACACCAAATTTTTAATTTATATATTTTAACTATATTTATATAATGACACAACTTATATTGCCTGGGGATGAACTGATGTCAGTTCAAAACGTTGCAACAAACGATTGATTAATCAAGTTTTGGGAAGGACATTAATTAAAAGGCTTATTCCTCAACCACAATTTGATTATAATTTTTGGCAAACCAGAAAACGTTCTTATTTCAAATATCGCATGTTGGCGGCAATAACATCACAACTCAAAAATCCTAACTTTTCCAGTACGAGAAAAAGACGTACGATGATTAAGCTCAAAATTGACTCTGGAGTGACGACTTTCTAATGCCAAAGTTTGGTACTTCAGAAATATGTCTCTGCATGAATATATATTGAAACATTGACAATCTAAATGTCGTATTAACTGAAAAATGCGTTGTTTTAAGTTGTTACATTATGTGCAGAGCAATTTTCGTTCATATATGATGGTATCTCCTATGACTACTATTGTTATAAAATTATTAAATCGATCTTACATTAAATGTCTACAGCAAACAAAAAAAAATTCAACTACAACAACAAATACAAAAAGAATTTCAAAGATATCTTAAAAAAAAAAAATATTTTTGGAGCCAACAAGATACCGTTGTCATAATATTATTTGGTTAATATTTTAGGTGTTTAATTTTCTTTTTCATTTGTTGAAAAGGCGTTATTAAGTCAATGCATTGTTTGATAAATCATATTGAGTTTTTTTATTTTTATAACCAAGAAGTATTAAACAAACTCACTAAGTATTTTTTATTTTCACTTAAAAGAGGAAAGTGATCCTATCGGAAACATTCACTATATCAAAACCATCTTAAATATCCTAAGCAATAAAACAATTATTCTGCCTGTATCAGCAACTAATTTTTCAAAAAGGAAAACAAATATTTTAAAAATAAAAGTGTCAGTTCCATTGCCGGAAATTTTGTGGCAACGGCCAAATCGCCGAGTTATTTATCACATGGGCACGGAGAGAGAAACATTTACGATCCTCTTGCATATTCCGGAATGCTGTTTTGTTTCAGTTGCAATCTTAAGGGCTATATTTTAATAGGGTATAAATCTAAAGAGTAACAACTGTAAATTCACCTAATGCAAAAAAAAAGGAAAAGAAAAAAAATCAGACGCTATGAAGAAAGAATGGTTCTGTATGGACCTGCAGAGAACAGCTGTACGAAAGTGCGCTCATATTTTGAGAGGTATTTTAGCTGGCCAGAGAGAGGTATTGACAGTAAAGCTTGTACTGACAAAATCATACAATTTGACTTCTAAAGTTTGATACTGATCTATCATAAGATGATATTTGGTATCAGTATAACATAACTACCAAAATTTAGCAACTAGAAGTAATCTATAGTTTGGTAAAATCTATTTCAAAGTTAATATATGTTTACTACACCAAAGCATACAGTTAGTATTTATCTGACTCACTGATATTACATTTTGCCCGAGCTGTACTTGATTTTACGACTACAAACAACAACAACCAAGGAGCTCAGAGTGTTAATGATCACACTAGGCTTTATTATTATAAACAACAACAACGTTCTATGACCAGCGTGTTGATGACCACTCCCTGCAAACTAAAACAAACCCCCCTTGATCCGTGTTGGACACAGGTACATACAGCACGCAACTGAGTGTGGTCATTTTTATTCCAACTCATCAAGTACATTTAAAAAAAGAATTATGGATTCCACAGAAAAATTGATGTCTCAATAACAGATTATCGCAGTTTCGCTTGTTCCCTAGGCAAGTCCTAAATGGTCGTGTGATCAATTTGAGTTTAATTATTTTTGTGTCTAAGTGTGATGTAGTTATTGTGTTAGCTGACCTGTGCGCAAGTAGTGAATATTCAACAAATATCCCAAGAATCGTATGAATCCCATGACATTACGTTATCCTTTTAATGATTCAATCATAACTAGTGAATGAGGGTTAGTTGTAAGCTAAATCAGCTTACTAACCGTTAATCCGGACTAAGTGATTACGAGGTTGCCATTTCAGCCCTGTAAAAATGATCAGCTGGTTATAAATTGTCCCTTCTCTGTTCAGTAGAGGATAAAACAAGGCATCAAATACAACAAACAGTCATAGTGTCACCTTCACCACAGTCATATGACACCTCATACAAATTGTTGAAAAACATTAATAAATATGAACAAAAAGCTGTGAGAACCTAGGTAATAAGCATAACATTTAAAAAGCTGCCTGATAAGTCATATAACAGGATTTAAGCTAAATAGTTTTTTTTCTAATGATTCCCATTTATTGACGAGCTTAGAGCTAGTGGCTCTATTTTTAAACGTGATCAACGTCATTTGTCCCTCTGAATGGGCTGGCGTAGTGGCTGTGAAACGATCTAATAGAATTGAAATACTAAAGGGATATTCAACAAAACTCCAATTCACGCTTGCGATGGTATAAACTTAAAGTTCTTCTCAACTAACCAGATTCCCTCTGACTTAATGAAGTCAGATCACATAACTTGTTTCGGATTTAAATTTCTGTATGTCCCCATGTTAAAGCCAACACGGAAAGTAAGACAGACATATTCGAAAAACATTTTCGATCACAGTCATAGTCAATATTTTGGCAGCAATTGCCCATGAAATAAAACAATGCCTTTTTAATCAATTAGTTTTCAATTTAATAAGTATTTAAGAAACTTTCATCATTAATGATTATAGTATGATAACAAACTGTTTATTTTTCCAGAGCTGAAATGAAATCCTCGTTATCCCTTAGTGTAAGGCTGATTAGCTGTGAGTAGGCTGATTTGATGATGACTAACCCGTATACACTAGTCATGGCTAAATTTTTAAAGGGTTACTATTTAGAACATAATGTTTTATTTCTTATTTTACTATATTGTTTTATCAACTGTGTTTTATGATCGATGTGTTTTTATTGCTTTATCCATGTTGTTTTATCATCTTAATATTGTATTTTCAATGTTATTATATGGTGTAAACACTTTTTTGTTATATTGTGTTGAACCATTGGACCAAAATAAAGCTTTGAATCTTAAATAATTGCTTAGCTGAAAATTGAAAGAGAATTATTTTCATTTGTTATCTTATACTTCCCGTTATTTTGTAACCATATCTAACAACCATCAGGGTAACTGGAGAATATGCATATATAATATAGATTAAATCATTATTATAAGTGGATGTGAAACTCCCTTTGAACCCTACAACCTTTCAACTTTTCCAGGTATAACTGATTAGCAGATAAGAAATTGTATTAGCAAAAAAAAAAATCAGCTAGAGGATTGGCAAGGAGGGATAAGCCGGCTGGAGTATATGTTGCTGGCTCAGTGTTCCCAAACGTCGACCCCGGACACACCAGGGATAATGTGTTTTGCCACGCATTCCAGGTCGGCAGCCAACTCCAGTGTCTCTTTCTTCTCTGGAGCGAGCTCTCATCGCCGCCCGGACGAAGGAGTCGGTAAAAAGTGACTGTGGCCAATCCGCCGCTATTTTTAATGATACCTTGGATGAAAGGACCATTTTCCTAATTCGTCCGAAAAAATACCGTAGAAACATTGTTTGAAACTATGTTTAATAAATTTAAATTTATCACCGAACGGATAGACTTTCTTTCCTTTGTCTCTATGATTGTCTTCCCTTCTTCGAAAGAGGTCGCACAAATGATTCGATCGATCTCTAACTTTAAATGAACATATTTAAGGGAGTCTAAATTATTTTCATTGCATTGATATTTTAAACGAACGGTGATGATTCTTGATAAACAAGTAAACAAAAACTATTTCAAAACGCTCCATCTCAGGGCTACATCTCATTTTGTTACAGCCTCTACTAAAAATTATTTTGCCAAAGGTATTTCGTTTTATGAAACGAAAAGGTTTGTTTCATGGGCTCAGTTCTGTTTGTGACAGAAGTGGTTGTTTTTCACCCTGTACATGTACCACTGAGCTCGAGGTATGTAACTACGTCAAAGTTAAAGGACTAATAAACTGGATAAAGTTATACATTAGAATGCAGTGTCACATGTACACCTATAAATTTAGGCAAATGTACAAACTTGTAAAGTAATAATTAATAGAATAAAAACCACTGATAAAAACTAATTGTATAATTGAAACATAAAAAAGGACTTCAATACTGACTTTGACGTCCTCACTCCCCAAACACGAATTGGGCAGATAGTAACATACCAGTTTTTTAGTAAGTGGCAACTAAATTACTTCCTCGCATAATTTTCACTTCTTAAGTACACGTTTTTTTTTGTCGTTATTTAGTTTATTTGAAGCGCTCCATGCAGTTCTTGGCATGAGACAACCAGTTGAACATACTGCTAGTCGATAAGTATGTGGAATAAGCAATATTCAAAGGCAGGACTAAAGGTCGTTGGCACAGGTATATTGTTCAATATAATAAAACTATTCCTCAGACCCAAGGGCTCCCACGCGGACGTCATAAAACATTGCTGTAGTTATTGCCTGCCATGCGTCACATTCTCCTTTAGTACAGCCACTTGGATTGGTTCACCTGATGCTATAATACTTGAAATAATGCTTCGCCATAATAGTAAATTATATCTTTATACATATATATTGCGATACCATTTGAAATCTCGATGGGATAGCAATCAATTCAATATGTTAATTTACTTTACTATCTTTCAGTGTACCAAAGAACAAAAAATTGTTTTTCAAAAGTATAAAAAAACATAACTGTAACAAAAGTATAAAATATCACATGATTATGTAACAAGAAAGACTAACGGAGCTAGAAACAGGTTCAAAGAGAACTCAGGAAAAAGTAATATGGGAAATTTGATTACGAATATAACCATGACCAGGGGTCGTAAATGAAGTCCAAATAGATAGAAGTCGCAAAAAACCTAGACGCTCCCAAAGCAATGTAAGTGGCAATTTTAACAATTTTTTCTAATTTTCGCCCACTAATATCCAAACAAAATTGCATATTACTAATGAATGTATATTAATAAAATACGGGGAGTGAAATCCAGACATCAATTGTAACTACGACTCTAGGTCGTACTAGAGCTGAGAAATTAAAAAAAAAACAAAAACAGTATCGTTGATAGTTTTAACGATTAATAAACTCCCGACACATATTACATATGATTATTATTATGTTTATTAAGGCTTATATCTGATACTCTACACTACGTAATCATTTATTGAAAAGGATTTCAATTAATTAATAAGCTATACTTAATTTTTATTGGATTGACAGAGCCGCTTGAAAACTATTATAATACAATAAAACTAACCTCTATTAACTTTTTGACATTTTCTTAGTTTTAGATCATTTTATAAAATAAAATGATGCTATACGGTATATATAATATATAAACTGAGTTAAATTTATATATATTTTTAAACAAATATTTGGATCAGTTCAAAACCAAATATCAGTATGACCAACCGGTAATACGGCCCTTTCCAGTACCAAATTATTTGCTCTTGGTTTAGTTCTAGTCTTTGTTTTGGCACGTAGGGATGAAGCAAGTCGAGACTTAATGTTTTCCTCCTCTATATAAAGTGTATTTGTCATCAATGTCATATATCAACAGACCCAAATTCATTCATAAGGTAAATTTCAGGTATATTTTTTTTTTTTTTAATTTTGCACTAGGTATAAAAAATTAAAAGACTACCTCTGAAAGCATAGCTATATCTTATTATTCGGTGGAATAAAGCATAAATTTTGCATGCCTGTAGCCCGTAGGTGTTCCCCGGGCCGGAGAAGCGGCGAAGGGGTCGCCCTTGCCCAGATAATCAGATAACGGCCGGCAGGCAACCGAACAGAAAAAGAAAACGAGGAGAAAGAAGATGAAACCGAAAACCATCCAGCGGAAATTACACAGGTCGTTCTCACAGGCGGGAGCTGAAAGGGAAAAAATTGCTTCGGATCAATGGTATCGAATGTTTTTGTTTAATTTGTTCCGTTGATAGCGTCGATTCACTACGGCAAAAAAAACGAACTTTTTTCACTGCAATTCGCTAATTCTGATCTTTTTTTTGTATAACAATGAAATTGGGCTAATACAGTATACACCTTGCTTTATTCAATTTGTTAAATGTATTTTGAAATGGTAAATTTTTGTATTCAGTTTAGTGTCCGTAAAAAAACAACGGGGAGAATTTGCGTCTTTCTAAAATTCGAGTATGACATTTAAACTGGTAACTTTTATTTTAGTTCAGTTTATTTAAAATTTCACAGCCAAATTATTTATCTTATTCTTAGCCAACAAATTCAAGATAATAATTATTACTAGCCTTCATACCTTAGTCATTACCACTTCTTCACCCCTTTTGACCATGGGAGCACTGGGCACTGACAACTAGTTTCACAAAATAGTTTTATAAGCCCCTCAAATAGTTTACGTATAGTTACTGTTTAGGCTACACCCACGAGATTTTTTCTTTATTTATTTCATTTTGGTTTTGAAAGGGTGCCAGGTATAGTTTCTTGGTATGATTGTCCCTACCTTGCAGCCTGACCACTACTTAATGTAAATTTCAGTAATTAATGCTAATTTCATATTAGAGGTATTCGGATTTCAGCAGTTTGTTATCCTTCTTTAATAATCACCACGTTAGCTCCTTAAACGCCCTATCTACCCTTCCCATACTGAAGTAGGAGCTTAAGATAGAACAGCGGTGAGGTAAGTATTTTTACACCTCTCCTCTGTTTCATCATTTTAAACCTTGTAGAAAAATTCACTTACATATATAAAATCTAATCATAACGAAAATTGTTCACTTACCTCAGCTTTAATAAAGAAATTCTATCCCCAAAGCTGAAACAATTAAAAATATTTATATTATATATATTTATAAATGCCTGGATATAAAAATAAATTATTCTTTATAAAGACAAAATGAAGTAAGCAGTCAGGCGAACGCACTTCAGATCTAGATCTACTAATAATATCACCGTCATTATCACACGATTTTTCATAGTCTTGTCATAATTAATTGATAATAAAAGGAATAATATCGTGATAAATAAGTTAATTATTATCAAAGAGGCAGACCACTAGACGAAGCCAGGGATATAGGTGGGACAGGAGAGCCAGCAGGGTCCTCTCCTAATCCAAGGTAATTGCACCGGCAGACTGGAGGGTGTAAATAATATTGATTTAGTGCCCGGTGCTGGGTGCTCGGTGTTGGGCGCTGGGTGCTGGTGCTGGGGCCTAGGGCCCACTCCACTCCCTAGCAGCAATATCATTCCTGTCCTATGTCTGATGTTTTATCGCCTCCAAGCTCACAGCTCTAGGTTCTATCTTTTTGTCTTTTGTCCCTTAACTACTTCCAGATAGAGGACTTCTCCTTGAATTATATTTTACAGCTCTGCAATAATGTTATACTATACACGAGATCTGGTCAACATTTAAAAAATAAACATATTTAAAAAAAAAAAATCGGAATGCCTCAATAGGCATTTAATGATCAACGAACTATTTCTTACAATGACCGAATCATGAACGGCCAACACATTGTACAACGATCTAGAACTAAGCTCATTCTCCACTGATTATCACAAATACAGTTGATGACAGCTCCAATATGAAATTAATGGTGCTAAAAGATTTACAGTTAAATGTCTATATAATTAATGATGTCTTGACAAACATATTCACCTATGTACAACTCTAAGTGTCAGCCTAAAATTGATTGGATTTTTCAATCAATATTTATTACAAACATTCTTGAAATACGGAATCGATTCCAGGGTGACCTGTTGAAATGTTGTACATTTCGCTCGAGACCTTGTGGAAGTCCATGCGGTCAGTGGTTAGAAACATACTTCCAGTAATTTGCGTCAGTTCATCGAAGGAAAGAGTTTTTCTCTACTGTCCCAAATATGAATTGCTCGACTATAGAGCTCTGGGACACATTCCCCAAGTGCAGGCGGAGACCGAGGTGGTATCAATGAACAGCCGCCCCCAAGGTCGCGACCCATTCATTCATTGATAACCCCCACTAATGCCACCCTCTCCGGGTATCGTATATACAGGCATTAAGTTCTAAAGGTGTCGATAGGAATTAGCAAGAGCTAAATACAAAGCAACCAAGAGGTGCATGTGTTAGCCAGCTTCCTTAATGTAAAATAATGTTTTCATCAATTTAATGTTTGGTATATTTGTACTTTTATCAAATATAATATATTTATTTTATTATTACAATTTACAATTAAGTACAAGCCAACAGCGAAAGTCATTTTCGTTCATAGCGTTATTTCATTTACTCTTAGATCTCTCCATTTATTTTCTTCGCCATATGACGTTCTCTTCTTTCTTGTGCATAGCATTGTTTTTTTTAGAATTCTTTCTCCAATCACTTTTTTTCATATCGTTCCCAGTCATAAATCTCTTCCTATATATGTTCATACTACTTGTTCATTATATTTTTAAAGCTTGTAGTTTTCTTGAACCGAGTTATCTTCAGTCTTTGAGTTTTATTGGTAGCATAATAAGCTTTTTATACCTTACCAGAAACCCTCACTGCTGATTTTTTTTATGAAAGAACCATACCCTGTTAATTTCTCCAAGTTGCTGGCCAGGGAACTGATTTTTCTCGGCCAAGTGCAAGGTAATCGGTCAAAAAGTGTTCGACTGCCGAAGGCACGCCACAGGAAACACAAGACGCATCAACTAGCTAGACATCAAACAGCCATTTTTAAGCAAAGTTGTTCTATTCTCGACTACGTCACCATTTCTCAGTTATTTCAAATGATTAAAATGAATTAGCTATAGCAGGATTTATCGACTCCACAATGACGTGTGTTTTACTATCAATGTGTCCTTGTTACCACTATGTGACAGTGGTTACATTAAGGGGAATCAATGAAGGCACCAGGAGTGCCATGGACCGATCAGTTAGACGATCCTTATTCTTGCTAAGGTGATTTCTTTCTTCTATCCTGCTAGCTCTGCAGGATATTGTCATGACAGTGTTTATGCCATTTTTTCTATGAGCGTCATACAATTTGCCAGTAACTTGTGTCCGTTCATCGAAGGGGTTTTTCTCTACTGTTCCGAAGATGGCTTGCTTGGAAAAAAAGGGGTCTGAGATTGTCAGGATAGCACACATTCTCCAAGTGCAGTCGTAGGCTGAGGTGGTTACAATGAACAGCCACCCCCCAGTTGTCCTAGTTGTCTGAAATTTTTGTTGAACTTATTCCAGGAATGTTCAGACAAGGAGTTTGCGTTCGGACTACTATAGATGTTGAGGTGCCAGTGTGGAGTAAAACACATAAATAAAACTAAAAAAATATTAAGAAGTAAAACACTTTCTTCCTCTCTTGATTTCTATCCCAACGTTTTCGACAGACTATTCCATCATTCTGATGGTAACTTAAGCACTTGCCGACTTAGCTATAAAACATCGTGTCATGACGAGTAGCCTGTGTTTGCAATTGTTGTCTGAAAACTAGTGTTGTCCGCAATGTTTTCACGGCTGTCAAAATCTTTGATTCAGTAGTGGAAATGAACCCATAGGATAAAAATGTCTGATTTCATCTATTAGTCCAATATTGTATTCAAGCTATACATTGTTTTGAGCTGAGTCTCATCCTTCAAGACACTTATTATGGCATTATATGCAAATTATACGTGAGTGGATTATTTTCTGGGATATCAAGATTGTTTGAGGAAAAAAATGATGTTATAGTTTCATGAAATGGACAACGTTTCTATTGTGTGTGTATGCAACAACAGTGTAATATATAACTGCACTTGCTGCAGGTGTTTATATTGGCTTTAGCATACAATGCACAAAACAACAAAATCACTACGACTATTTTTTCCCCTCAATTTCACACCCATAATAGGCTATCTATCTTGTTAGAAGCTGCACACATCACAACTAAAAAGGGGTTATACAAAATAAAAATAGTGTCAACTTTTTTTTAAATTTAATTACTTCTACCCTATGTGTCATTAGCACTACATACATGATGCACTCACCAGTCTCCATTATAAAGGCAATTGATCGTAAAAACACACAGTTTTTCAGCATGTCGGTAATTACTTCATACCGAAGTTTTCTCGGATCGAAGTGGCCGGGGAAGCAACGACGCAGTAGGAGTCGCCAAGACCTGGTCTGATCAAGAACCGGTCTTACCCCCACAGAAGGGATGCTAGGAGTCCTCAAGCTCTCATTCGCTTAAATGACGGAAGGTTTTTTTTGTATTGTTTGTCCGGGTTTAACGCCCTTAGATAGTCGCATTATCCAGAAAAGGGCTGCTGCCTAACAAAATAAAACAAGATTTTATTACCCAGCTCGAATTGAGTGGCTCTACTTTCAAATTGGTACCAGTCAATTGGTTTTCTTTTGTCTCCCTACCTGCTAAGTTGTCTGTACGTCAGAAATATATATTTTTTTTTTTAAACCTAGTCGTTTCCATATTTATATAAGTACCTCTAACGCCACCTGCACATAGACCACCTCTTGATAAGGTCCCTTCTCTTTATACACCTTAAAGGCCATTTTTATATTAATTTTCGTTTAAAATGAAATAATTTATCACCAATATTTAATTATTAAAAAAAATATTAAATAATGAAAAATAATAATAGCTTTTTTATGCTGAGTTGGCACACGCTTAGCAAAGATTTCCATGGACCAAATTTTTTATTTTATAGTTCAGAAGTGAATGAAACTAAGAATGACTAAGAATGAAAGTAAGAATGTTAAGAATATCATAGAAGAATCGTACTATATTTTAGATAATTACTCGTAGCAATTAAGCAGACTTTAAGAAGATTATAAATAATTAATTTTTGATTGTTGTCTTTTATTTAAATATTCTCAACTGTGACATAAAAATTATAATTATTGCGAATCAGCGAATGCATAGCCACCGTAACAAAAATTGTAACAGTGAATTGAAACCAGATTATTTGATAAAGCATGACTCAAAATAAACTTAAATTTGAAGATTGAATATTAACAAATAAATGTGCAATTTGGCATTATGGGCTAATTTATAGCATATGCCAATGTTTCATTGCGTGTCAGTTATATGATATATAAAACGTGCGTACATGTGGTAGTTTGATTTCGTAGATACTGAAAACCTGTTATAACTTTTGATGTTCCAGTTTTGTCCGGATTATGTTTAGCTTATCCGTGATTGGGGTGACATATTTTCAAATTGGTTTACGTAAAAGTTAAGTTAATATGTAAATGTTGCCAAGAGAGATTTCGAATGCATGTCTTTAAAATCAATAATAAAAATAAAACTCAATCTCCTTAGCAGGTTCTAAACCCAGCAATGGCTTCATCAACCGGTAAATTGAGTTTTCAAAGAGGGGAGTTGGCTTGGCAGATTGAGTTGTGATTTGATAGATTTGATAGTTGAAAGTTGTTTTCATTTAGCTAAGTTACCTGACAGGAGTTAATATTTTTTTGTTATTCTTTATACACATTTGTTGTTACCTCCATCTACTATGCAACGATTAAGGTAAATTTAACACTACATCGTGTCAGTAAGTATTAACTTGTTTTTTCTGTAACTATTTCTCTAGATTTTAAATATTTATTTTTAATAATATAAGTATATATTACAGCTTTCAATAATTAATTTCCAAACAATTCTTCTCATACAGAAAGAATCGAACTCTCAACATCTATTTAGTTAGTATTGTATACGAGATAGAATTCAAATCAAAGCTTCTCATTTTAAACGCCCTGAAAGCCACAATGGCACAAAAGCAGTTAGCTGAGATAATGTGTTATAAAACATATGTTTAGCACATCATGCTTCGCATACACAAACCTACGGGCTTCTTGGATTCTGAGGTACACCAAGAATACTAATATCGCCAAGTGAATTATTTAACGGTCGAAGTTTTGCATTTTCGCGTAAGAAAATCATCAAAAAAAAATATCTGCTACCAGTTGAAATGCTAAAGACACTGCGATGAAGAAGAAAATATATAGAATTTTATTAAATAAGAAAATAAAATAAATTTTAAACGTTACAGCCTTCTTTTTTGTTTGTTGACGCCATTGAGGTTCATGGTGCTATTAGAAAACACTCAATTAGCGTTAATATACATTAGTGAGTTTTGTTTACGGTCGATTATAAAATAATGTCATGCAATTACCATTAATGATATGAAAAATATTAACGACTGTTTAGAAACAGTAATAGCACAGACTAATCTACATTGATTGTAGGATAATTATCATAGTTTAGGCACCATTGACACCATAGTCAATAGCTACCCTAATACTATTAGAATACTGTCAGAACCCGACAAAATCAAAGTGGCAATTATCAAGAAAACGAACCATTTTCCTCAATCCCTACTTTATACCGTCAACATTTAAAAGAAACGTTATTTGATTAAACAAGAACACTTTGTTGATCTGGAAATTCTTTAACCTGAATAAATGTCCTGAAAGTGTTCCTCTAACAATATTATCTTATGATAACAAGACATAATATATTGTTGCATCAATGAGGCGTTACTATAATTCCGTTTTTTTTCCCTCAGTTATCATCAATGTTTGTTAATAAAAATCGTAAAAACATTATGACATTTACTCGATGTATTTTGTTAATATTTTAAATAAATAAATATCTCCACGGAAAAAAAGACATTTTATAAAAATCATAACATATAGCTTTTGATCATATTATCTTGTTTTTGTTTAAAATAAGATTTTTTTTAAATAATTTGATTAGTATTTTTCATACCAATTAAATAAATTTGTAACATTAAAAAATTTCATTTTTGAAACGATCTGGCTGAACTGTTACCACCAAGTGAAAAAAAAAACACTTTGGAAACGATGATCTATTGTGATGGACTTCATTGAAGCATTTCAGCAGCTGCACTCCAAACGTACATCTGTCTGCGCTTGTGAACAGAAGATCGGCCCCATTTCAGATGGACCAAAGATAAAATAGCATATCTCTGGGAATAACCGATGTTGGATGTGTGGACTGTAAAAATAGGAATTGTGTAGAAAAATTAGATTCTCAATTTAAATATTAGTTTTTTTAGATATTTTTTAAATTTTAAACGGACAGCTTAGCAGAAATACATGTAAAGATGTATACTTTATAATCTCTCAACCATCTAAAAGTAAAATAGTATCAATACCAAATAAAATGTAAAAAAACAATTTCAGTAATAGACAAATTCAGCAAAGATTAATATGCTACATTTTAAAAATTTTTGGAAAGTCGCAGCTTTAGTATTGTCAAAGCAAAGCAAACAAATAATAATCAGACTGGTTAAACATATACAAAAAAAAAGAAACCGAAAAAAAAAGTATTGTGATTGCTGTATTGCCATCCTGGCAATATATATTTATATTATTTTTTATTTATATCCTTGTTAACGGCTGTAATAGTTGATTCAAGTATCAGTTAGATTGTTTTCCACAATTTATTTGATACTACTTCATCACGCTGTATATTGCAATTAAAATAGAAAAACTTTATAAAATGTGTATCTTATGCAATGTAATCGAAAAAAATTATTATTTACCTAAAGAATTATTAATTTTGCTAGGAAGACTAGTAATAGTGTCAGTGTAGATAACAATATATTTTTGATCTAATAAATATAATAATTGTTTGATTTTGTTACGATTGAATATATATATAAGTTTTGATGGCTGTTTTGATTTATGTAAGTAAATTTTATGTTTCTGTACATAAAATATATATATACGTAATAAATTAAAAAAATTAAGATATGTCATAAACATCTGTCGCTGGGCGTAGATATTAATATTTAATAAAATGAATACTCTAAAATGATCAATATTCACTTTTATGAGATTGTTTATAATGAAAAGTACTAATTTCATATCAAATATATAAATAATTTGGATAAAATAATTTTATAAAGACGATGAAAGTATTTTTTTTCGATTCACTAGCAACATGCTTCTGTGGAATAAATATTTTCTTTTCGATTGAACTAAAAATCGTTGAAACTATTCAATCACTCTAATGAAAATTCTATTTCGACAGTTTTAAGTTCAAAAATGTCACGCTACTTTTAAAAACGGCCGTACATAATATTTTAAATGAATTTCACAGCTGTATATTTTCTTGGTCAAAAGAAGATCGTCTGGCCGACAGACGACAAAGTGGCGTGACGGGGCGGCCATTTTGAGATAATGACTACCCCGCATGCAAAGGTTATTTAATATTTTTAATCAACATATTAAATGCACCATATTACATGCTGCCGGTACAGCAATTACTCTCAAATTGCAAAAACGCCCTGAGAAAATCCGGCTGAGAGGAGGGAGAGGCGGGACTTGATGTTGGGAGGGAGACGCTCCAACCGACCTCAGAAAATATTTAATGAAACATTAAATAGACCTGCGAATAGTTGTGAAGTATTTCAATGAGCGTAATGTGGCGATAAAAATTTTTATTGGGTAATTTTATACATTAATGGTGGACATAAACCGTTTTATGGTAGTAATGATAAAGAATTTCACATAGAACTATATCTTAATTCGCAATCTTAACGGCTCATCGTATTAATTTTATAATACCTTAATTAGTACGTGCAACTATTCCCACATTGGCTTTTATAGTGGCAACAAGTGTGTAAGACACGAGGCATGCATGTTTATGACGCTTTTAGTCACACTGTATTTGTGCACTTATTGTTCTCAAGTACTTTGCAGCGTCACAAGTATTTTGACGGTGTCTAAGGCCATTGTTTCCATAATAAATGAAAATTTAATGATTTTGGCAACTGGTTCACGTTCTGAGAATGCAGTTGTATTTCCACAATCGCCCATCCACATTGTCATGTTCTTATCGTAATCCTTTCTTACTTTTTTCCTTAAAATTTCAGTTCTAATATTTATATTCATAATCGTTAGTTTTGTATGCATAGGTTCATTGTTTTTTAATAAAGGTAACTTCAATTGACAGCTCTAACTAAATATAATTTGGTAACATCATTCATGTTGAAAATTGAATTGATTAATACATTATAAGTATGTTATGATATTAAATAATAATTTCGATAACACAAAAATAATTTAAATAATACATAATGATAATTTACTGATTATACAACATTTAGAAAGTAAAAAAACTGAAATTTTCTGCCAAAAATGCATTATAATTTTTTTTACAGCAGAAAGTTTTGAACGAGTTTTGGTTTCGATTTTATATTTGATGACGGAGCTTCAATGTTATAAATCATATAAATATCTAAAATTATTAAATTGAACATTGTGATGATTTATATTGTTCACTCTTGCCACTTTGTTTGTTTAATTAATGAATTTTACGTTTCTTTAACGTCTTCAATGTTTTCTTAATTTACTCAATTATTAAGGAAACATTGAAGACGTACCAACTTATATTGTCAATATCAACTTTCATTTGTGAACAGATTGTGGATTGTCAATCAACTAAAATCTGTACTAAACGGGTCCAACTATTTTCACGTTTCATTTTATTTTCAATACTTTCCGTTATTGTATGTTATTGCACAGCATAATTCTGAGCCATTTTTATTTATTTACAAAAAGTTTTGTCTATTGTATACTTTGAGTATACTTAAAAATAGCTTTTTGTGACATGTGAAGGTTCTTACTGAATGCCAAATTGTACCTCAACACAATCGTTCCTATTAGAAGAGCTACTTCAAGCCTGAAATTCATTCAAAGCGATATTCATGAAATACAATGTATTTTCATCTGTAGCCATCACAATCACACTTCAAAATTTCAGAAGCATAAGGTCAGAATACTCAATCATAATAAATTAAAAATGGAGAAATTATAATTCTTATCATATAAAATATGTGTCATGTAAAACATCTGAACACTTATTGAGATCAGGTTGCATTGAATATTAAACTGTCTGATGAATTTATCTACGTTTATGTTATATACTTTACTATGGTTTACTTTATACCTTATTACCTTACATTAGTAAATATGAAATACTATTGGAGACATAGAAATGTACCAAACGATTTTTCTTTCGGAATTGAGGAACTTTCCGTTTTAAAATTGATGTTTATTTTATACTCAATTGAAGTAAGATCTCAATAATCCACCTCTTCCACAGTCCGGCACTTCTAGTAATCTAGAACATTTATGAGACCCTAAGCAGCACAGAAAGGGGACGAGATACAAGAGACGCCTTGTCGGTTCTCGGAATATTATGTGATATAATCCAAATAGCAGCTAACAGCGATACAAATGACATGTCTTCCTTGTTCAGTCCCGACAAACTTTTAATTAAATTTTATGACACATTTTATGACATATGCTGTACAATCCCATCTAAAGCCCACTTCATGCAATTGTAATGCTATCTTATTTACCTGTTTCCTCCTCAGTATTTCATTCCTTTCTATCAGAATGTATTTACATTGTGCACATCACACAACGTTTCTCGGCTTTCTTATTTCTATAAATTTATTCTAACTGTGTGCAATTATATTGTATATTTTCGGTTCTCAGGAAAGAAAAAAATATTTCTTTATTTCTTATGTGTTTACAAAAATTTAGAAAGAATGATTTCGAAATTGATTGAATTTAATAAGCGTGGATACGAGCATTTACCGTTTAGTTGTTCCCCATTTTACAGACTATTGAGAGAGAGTATTCAAAGTGAGACGTAACAGAGTAATATTACTGTAAAAGTTGTTGATTTTTTTATTTTATTTAAGGTTTGTCCGGCTTGCTGGTCTTATCACCTCTACGAGTTATCGTAAAGGATGATATTTGTGGTCTGTGCCCTGACCAGAAACAAACGACTGGGTGCTAGAACAGGAGGCAACAGGCATACGAATACCGTCATTAAGCTGTAAGCCTGAGTAGCAAGAGGCAAGTTTCTAACAAAGATAAGTGATAAGAGATAAGAGAGGAAGGCCCCGGGTAATTACAGCGGGGAACTGGAGGAGAAGTGAAGGAATAAAGGAGAAGGGGAACTAAAACTACGGACTAAATCATGGGACGGAGGAGTAGAAAAGAATTAAAGATGTTTAATATGGCCGGCCCTCTGACAGTTGGGTTCTTCAACACGACCATCATTTCCATAGTGACTCCGTACCCTAGCTCTCGCATTATTTACAACCTTACCTTTTTTTTTTTTTTTTAACTGCCTATATTTGTTTCTTTTCATTTCCTTTATTTTTTTTTTTTTTTTACAGAAATATTTGATTATAGGGACAACCTTTAAAGCGGATGAAATTTCAAATGGAGTCGTTGTGTTGATTTAAATGTTCTCCCGGCCGGAGCTAAATCAAAAAACAAATCCCCTCCCTCCTTCCTATTTGACAACACATAATAGATTCCGCTTTTATTTCAATTTATATCTTTCCCACTACTGAATTATTGAGCGATGACTTTTCAACACACCCTACAACAAATCCTCGCTTCTTTTTTTTTATGAATATTTTTGTCTGAGTACATGCATTTTAGACCATCCGCTTAGCTCCAATCGACTTTTTTGAAGTCACTCTCAACACCCTTGATACACATTTTTCATTTTTGACTTCAGCTTTTCCTAAAGATCCTGATTCGGGTTAATATATTTACAACTGACCAACTCATTTCATAAAGAATAATTTTTTTACTAAAAATAATTCTGAAAGGTTTAAAGGTAGACAAACAAAACATTTGCTGATATTCATTAAATGAAGCCTCCGTCAACAGACCTTTGAACATTCTGTGGAATCCCAAAAGCTATTAAACATAGAAAGAAACCATTTACATTTACCAACTTTTTATTTTATAGATTTATCTTATCATTAAACTTTTTATCTTAAATTTTACTTTAAGATTAAACTATTACGGAATATAACTATACCGTTCCAATATTATAAATTATTTATTAGGGAATATTTATAGCTTTTTGCATGATGTGGTTGGCAACACTTCCTTCTGGCTTCAAATCCCAAGACGGTAAATTTATTGAATTCGGTACATTTGTTTACGATAGTATACCCCGCTTTTCTTTATCTAAATGGGAATACATTTGCAAAAAAAATCTCAATAAAAACAAATTATAAAAAAAACATAATAAAGCTGAGGCAGTAACTTTTGTGTTTTCTTGACCTGCTTGGATTTAATTATTAACAGGGTACCTTCAGTAACCGTATTTTGCTTAAGTCACATTTAATAAAACCAATCCATCTTATAGTGTTCTAAAGTCACTGGTGGTGTAGTTGAAGCCAACAAGACTAAACATGAATTTCAGCTCAGGGCCAGAAGTGAAACATCAAATCGAGATCCAAAAATTAATTTTACGATCCATCTATTGGATTGAACTTGATCTTGATGCCTTGACAAGCTCCATTCAAGTATACGATACGATAGCGACGATATTTATAAATTAAATTCGCCCAAATTATTGACCTCGTCCGATTCATTACCTTACTGGACATGATGAGTCCGTGACAATCCTACACACAGCCATCGTTAAAAATATATCATTGCAAATAGAAAATTACAACGGTGTCAGAATTAAAAATTTCTTCCCAGCCTATTTTGGCTCCGCGAGCCGGATTTGGTATTCAAATCCCATGAAATAACATATAATCATTCGGATTTACATAGTTCGCCGCCAAACACATATAATCCGACGGTTATTTCTTTGAGTCGTGTTCCAAAAAAAAAGTCAAAAAAATAAAAATAAATAAAGGCTCTAACAACACGATAAACTAGAATGATCGTTAAGGGTGATTTGATAAGAATTTATTTTTCAACTGCTGTGTATCATTCATACCTGCTCTTCTTTTCATGATATCTTATCGCTCATTCATTCTAAGAGAAAAAAGTTCAGATGTAAAATAAATTAAATTATTTTTTACATTCAAGGTAATTAATTAAGTGATAACTCTTTTCCAAATCAGGAACAACTGATTGTGAACATATTGGTCCAAGCTGTCATTAACACAAAATAATAAGATCAAAAAAACTCTTCTGGCGACATAATTTCCGGCTCTAATTCGAGCCATCACTCATAAAGGCCCAAACAATGACACCATCAATTCGCGATTCGAAATTAAGTAAAAAAAAATTGCTAAGAAAACAGCAGCTGCTTGTGTATCAATTATTGAACTTTTTTTTTCTTCTTCTGGTGGGCTCTAACAGATAGGACGCGAACGAAGAGATAAAACAAAACAAAATAAATTAAAAAAAATAAAAGAAAGGTAGAAAATAAAAGCCGTTTATTAAGGTAAAAACATTTTGTCAATCTGTGATTTAGGAGGGGATGGGGGCCATCCATCTTTTTGTTTTTTGTTCCTTTTTGTTCTTCTTTGCTTTGTTTTTGTTTTCTCAATTAAAGGAAACATACGACCAGTCGATCCCATCGTTAACGAATCCCGTTCATTTCTCAGCCGTATATGTCTTGCAGTGATTGTTGAAGATTCCGTTACTTAAATCACTGAAATAATCTTAATACTTCATGCTGATTACAAAAATATTCAGAAAGAATAATCATTTGTAACGGTAGTGTATTAAACATCTTAAATATTTTGTAAAACGTTTGCTGGTCAAGAGGTATAAATACTTTATTGTTAATAAAACCCGTTTTATTATTAATGAATAATTGATGTATTTCCACAGTTTCTGAATCAGAAAACGATTTAAAAAAATTAGAAACGAGATGTCCATACTAATATATGTAAATTGAAATCACATTCATGCGGTATGCAAAATACGAAAAAAAAAAACAATTATCAATCTAATTTAATTTCAACGCGATTTTAATGGTTTATAGTCATTGAAAAGAATATAAGAGAAGGTTACAATGTTTACTGTTTTTTAATAATTGAGTAAAAGAAAGCCGAAAAAGGCGCGTTGGTGAGAATAAAAACCAAAGGAAGAATGCCCAAATTAGTTGTTAAGAGATAGAATTAAATTGGATAGGCATGGCTATGCTATTACGGCGAGTTAGACACAAACTTCTAAATTAGATGATAATGGAGGTGTATAGGAGCTATCAGCGCCTGGACCTCGTCTTCGCTGTCGGCTCCCCTTATCATGGATGGTCATGCTGGCTAACCGTTCAAGATAACTAGACGTAGCAAGATAATCTACGCTCCTCTGTTTGACTTGTCGACGCAGAGATAATGATATGTATACGGCGGAATTCCCAAGACGTCCAGTCGAGAATTTCATGGCGCATTAAAATCACCGTTTAGCATGGTCGGCATTAAAGTCACCGAGAAACAAGATATCCGACAGTTTTTTTAATTCTTCCAGCTTTTACGTTTCATTGAAGCTAATTGAAATAAAGTGATTATGTTTCGGTTCGTAAACGTTGTAAATCACAACTGTGGGAAATAGGATTTCTTTGATCGTGTACCGCTTGTTTGAAAATAACGGTTAATTATTTTTATTTGGCATGAAAATTTAGAGTCGAAAATCAATTCGACGCGATAATAAAAACATGTATTATCTTGATGGAGTCCTGAGTTCAGATAACGATTCCACGATGAACACAAGCAAGCGTGTAGACAGTTGAAGAGATCTATTATAAGTTATGAGGGTTGAAATAAGGTAGCACTTACTATGAACAATTTGCATCCTCCGGTGACGGGATATAGAGACAGACTCGTCGGTCACAAGATGATCACAGGCACATACAGTCACAGATCACTGATCACCGTGAGAGAGGACAGAGAGGCTAGGACCGCTCGAGCGATGGGCAGTGACTGGAGGTGGGGGCCTCAGAGCCCCGGGTCCCCCCTCCAGGCCCCCACCTCTAAGGACCACCTCCATTAGAATACCCCCAGCGGGGACCTGGGTTTGGGGATAAAAACCACCTCGTCATTAGACCTGCCTACATCAAATATTATGTTTCTGGAAAGTTGGAAGGCACACCGGGCATTTCTCGCCCCTCCGCTTTCACTTCGTTAATACATAAATTAATTATGACGACAAGTGAAATCACCGGTAAGCCTCAACAAGGATATTTATTTCTGAAAAAGCCGCTTTTCAAAGCTTAGTTAAATTAACCAAGCCAAATTGAAAAACAATAAGTGTGTTCCAAATAACAAAAATCATTCATCTTTTACAAAACCTTTTACCGTCCTCTTTCGTGATTCGAATAAAAAAATTCTTCTACCCAAATTTATTTTAATAACTGTTATGAAAATGTTTCTTACTGGAGCAAACAATTATGAAACTATGCCAAATTTAGTCAAGCGCTTTTTAAAATTAAGAAGAAATTAAGATTAATTTCATCGATTAATCGTCAATTAAAGGTATAATTTTTCTCGGAACATGGAAATGTTAATTCATATACTTACCCAGTATAATGTAGCAATCATTTAGTAGCCCAAATTAAACTGAAAGTTATATAGCATACAAGTATTTTAACAGATTTAAATGTCAAAATAATTTCATAAAACTTAATTTAAACATTCTTGTTTTAAACATACTATTGTGTGTTAAAAATTAAAATAGGATGTCTATTGTTTTAAATAGTTATGCATAAGTTCAGTTGTTAGTTTAAAAAACACACAGGTGCTCCAGACATTGATTGAAAGTTTAGAACCTCTCAAACCCTAGCTGTTAAAAAACATGTGCCAAAATGAGGAATTATTAGTACAAGTTTCTGAGAGTTGTATAAATATTGCATGTTTTTCTCCAACTGTCTCACTTGGTTACCTCTAACAATTATTGGATGATAAATAAACGGGTTTTCTAACTCGTAACGTTTTATTATTTTGGTTTTCAGCAGAACAAGTTTTTCATTAGTAGCAGCTTGACGGAGAAACGGGGTTTCGTTTCCCGACCCCACTTTACTTTAACCCCTGCTTCTAATGCGTGGTGGCATGATTACCTAATTGTCATATATTATCGAAGTAGGAGCATATAAAGAACATGTCAATTTTAATTCACTGATTTCACTATGGTATCAATGATCAGTTTGTTTGAATATATTATTACTTTTATTCATCCTCTTATAAGTATGCTTTCTTATAATGTGATTTTGACAACACATTCACGTATCCCAGATAACTAGCTTAATTATAAACTGTTGAATTCAGTTAGTAAATTTACCTGTTTATACAGTATATACAGGCACATATCGGATGTATTAGCATCTGTTCGTAATCAATTAATTTCAATAATTAAAAACAAATAATAATTGATCAAATGTTAAAACAATTAAACAAAACTTTGAATGATATTTAGTTAAAAGATTTAATTACTTTGAGACATATTTTTTGACATATATTGTTAATAGTTTTTTTTTTTTAACCACCCGACATGAGGGCTGTTTGCTACTAATTTCCAAATTATCATCATTGATATTTGTAGAAGAATACAATTTTTCAGTCATTTACCTTTGCTTAAAATTTACTAAACATACTACCACTTTTATTGATGATCTGGTGCCGGTGTTGAGTAAGTATATTAAGAAACGAAATACCTTTTGTCTCTCCACAGCTTTATTAATTTAATAGCCGAACATTTTTTAAGGAATATGCCATCGTTCTCAAGTGTTCGCGCTAAAAGAAACTATAGCACTTGCCGGCTTGGCTTTCAATCGACTATAGCTGGTTACGATCATTTGCCAGGTATTTTATTTCTTACTAGTACTGTTAATTGTACTAATTGTCAAAGATTATTTATTTTTGAAGTAGTTGCATAAAATCTGCCAAAAATGTTAAATATGTTAAGGTGATTTTGATATGATATGATGATACGATCACATTTGACTATGCGTGGTGAACCATTTCTTTGGGTTTTCTTTTAAAACCACATTATGATATATGAAACTTATGTTAAAGTCACATTAACCTGTCTGCAACTATAATGAAGTATCCACAAAACATTTAATTGGTGTGCTTCAACAGTTTTATTTTGTGATTATTTATATTATACATATGAGACACCTAATAGTTATAAAGTGGGACATTTTTTAATCTAATATAATTTAGTTATAGTGTACTGTAATTATTGCTTAGTTTTGGAATTTTTTTAAATTACTTATTTGGCGTAAAAATTATAAATTGGAACGAATAATTGAGTTACATGTTTGTATCTGTTCTGCGAAAAAATCTATTTAAAATGATCGCAGCTATTCAATCTTGGTATACTCGTATGCTATATTCAAAAACTGTAAGGACAAAGACGAAGACAAAAAATACCGACAAACCGGAGTACAGCGCACCCCCCCCCCCTCCCTCGGCACTAATTGAACATGCCCTGAGGCCTTAATTAGGAAGGTACCACTAACACGACGTTGACGGATAACCCGATATCAGTCACTGACTGGCCGATGGGCACACGGTCATCAGTCATACGCGATATTTGGCAATGTCCTAAGGGCGACATCTGAAGAGGATTCCGTCAGTGGGAAGGAGTACATGGAAGTGGAAGAGTACATATTGGCATTTTCTGGCGCCCTTGAGGGAAATCTACCACGTATTGACCGAAATAATGACAAATATAATTTGTTTTATAGACTTTATAATGTTTTATTAAAGTAGAACAGATTAGCTCTTTAGGTGATATGAAGAAATTCAAGCTCCTGCCCAGTGAAAAATACTTAAGGCAATAAATCCAGTGTAAATTTTGTCAAATGGCTCGTTTACTGTCCCCTTGATAATTCCATGAAAGGCATCTCTAGCTTGAGAGTTGTAAGCACCATTTTAAGTTGAATACTATACTGTTTTTTTTTATTTCGATGTAAAGTTAAACCCTTTCAGACTTGTAGAGAACTATAACATCATTGTATTCTACGTAAACATTAATAAATTAAAAACAATAATACAAATGTCCATTTATCTTCCTTGGATCACCTACTAGAAGGCTAAGCACGTGCTTGGTGTAAAGGTGGATTCTGTCATCCACTACACGTGTAGTATTATATTTGATTCCTGCTAGCATATATATTACTATGCATACTATTTGTTTGTTGGTGAATGTATTATTAATAAAGGTCCAGAGCTACACAAAAGAGAAGGCTGATCCTGGTACCTTTATAAAAGAGGCCAGAGAGAGAGGACTAGAATATTCAGAAATAGCACAGCGGCTTAGGGGCCCTGGGTGACTAACTGCCCCCATCCATTGCTAACTGTTTTGAAATTATAACTGCCGTGTCAACTCTAATCCTTAAAGGAGTTTAGCCTAATATCTTTGAATAAATCACTGATGCTAAACTGTACCCCCCCCCCCTCGGACAATCCTCTCTTTCTTCCTTCGCATTGTCCTCTATTGAAATAACAAACGACTCTCGGGGCAGCCAATCGCAATTACTGTATTACGTGACAGTTGAGTAACCTTTCAAATTCTGGCTCTTGAATGACAAGTCTACGGTTAAACCAGACATTAAAATCGTGAAAACTAAACATTTCCTTATAAAAACCAGTACTTTAGCACTTAACTGTACAAGAAGATTAAAAAAACCTATAACATTAAAAAAATTAAAAAACAGTATCATTTGAAAGTTTGGATCCAAAAAATAGCACACTTTATACAAAACATTTGGTGACCATTGTTTAATTTTTTCATACGAAAATAAGCATTATTTAATGTAAACCTTTATATATAAGATATTTCTTAAAAAATGTTATAATTACACGTGTAATTATGTGTGTAAGTGTTGTTACACTCTCTCTGGGCTACCCGCGATTTATTTTACAATGTGTGAGCGCTTTCAGTGGCTGTACCGCCATTTCAATATAATATCTGCAAAAGGTCTACTAAAAAAGGCACCATAGTAAAAAATCGTTTAAAAAACATATTACTGGAGGGATCATACAAAAAATATTATTTTTAAATTATATGATTTTACGTTAATTTCTTTGATAGTATGTCTTAATCCATTCAGGAACAACTCGAATTGAAAATTCAAAGATTTTATTTAATTTTTTCAATCATTTATATTAAATGAAGCATTCATTATATACGAATTTCATTGTACACCAGTTATAAGAATTAAAATGCTTTATATTTTATTCTAACTTTATCCTAACCAGTTTTAAAAATATGTTTTGAATGAAGAGATTTAATATCGATAAATTTCTGTAAATCAACCTTTTATTTATAGAAAAAATGCTTAAATATATCTACTATTTTGAAAATAAAAATATTTTGTCCATTGCGAAGAAAAATTGCTTCTCGATTAGCAATTTCATGACGTGAAAATCATTAATGAAGCGCATACCACTGGCTTGTCATTTATTCTGAACAAATGGCTCCTAGCCTTTACTAAGATTCCATATTAAAGGGAGTATGTTTAAACTTGACAGGAAGTTTTTTCTCATGAACTTATTAAAAGAACTTTATTTTTTTAACTTTTCATCTTAAATTTATCAACACCCTGCACAGATGATTCAACTGTAAACATAATGGAATCTGCATTCTCAATTCCCATCCCCTCCACCCAATATGACCCCAATGCTTTATGTTTGGAGTTCTAAATGTTTTGTTTGTCTCTTGTCCGGGCGTCATACTAGGTAGGCCATGAAGCAACTTCAAAAAATAAGACATAAACCTGCCAAACGATATCTAGATGCGTTTTTTCAATATAAATTATTTCAAACTGAATGCTTAAACTATGTGTATGTGTATAAAATCTCAACTACATCTAGATAGTAATATATTCCGCGGTGAATGACGTGGAATGCGGAATGTTACGCCTGACTAGCAGGCATAAGGATCCTCCCTCCTCCCCCTGCCTGAAACCTCCCATGAATGAACTTTATTCCAACAATAGACAAGCAGAAAATATTTTCTCCCGATCCAGGGATGAAAAAAAGGCATCCAAATGGCATGATTTCGCTTCCCTTAAAAATCACTCAAGGCTACCTGCTCCCTGGCCCTAGGCCTCAATTCAACAGCTATTCAGTGTTTGTTCATCGTGAATGACCGAGGCTTTAAAAGAAAATATGTAATAATTTGTAAGGAATTTAGGCTTTTATTACATCCTTATCGGGTTTTAATAAGTGGGCAATTCAGTGTATTCGATTCCGAGAGCCGTATTAGATTGTAGAGTTTAGAGAGTTCAATTTATTATTTATTTGTTACAGTTAAGAATATATAGATACCTTCACCCCCACAAATGTGGACGATACTGTTTTTTTCTCAAAAAGAACGACTCAATACATCATCAATCAAATGATCAAATCATCAACGACGTTACACTAATTCTTCAACACAACATTAAACTCTTGACCTAGTGTAAAACACATACTTAATTTAAAGTCTCTGAAAATAAGACCCACACTCTGTCGTGCTCCCCATTCGATATTCAATAATTAACTTTTGACTCAATGAAGCATACATTGCGAACAATTAACAAGGAACCAATATACAAAGTTGGGATGACAAGTAGAGATCACCGTCAAGTATTAGTTTATCATTAACAGAAGTTCAAAATATTGATACTGAAAATACTTCAAAGTTGAAAATATACACCTACTTACTAAAAATCATTACTATTACATAAATAGTGATAAAAAAATAATTATATTATGCTAAACCGAGACTTCTACCCACAGTTCAATAACTCTAAATAATAACTTAAGCATCTCTTTAGGTTAAATATTGCTAACTGCACGCATACTTTCAGGTTTCATACCTGCTAACTGACATCAAGAGTTGTTGAACGTTGTGGCATATCAATCCTACAAATACTGGCAATGCTCAATGACCATTTAAAGATGTTGGAATCGGCAATTACATACATTGATAGGAAAGATCGCTAGCTGTACATGAAATTTCAACGTGCGTGTCATTCACGTTCATTGTTTGTTGATTGTGAATTAAATAAATAAAAGCTAAATCAACAACATTTGATTACTTATTATAGTTCGTGACTACATATCAACAAATAATTAGTTCGTTAGTTACCATGTTAGTGCATCGTTTTCTCAATGAAATTGAAGTAGCTCTTCTTCAGAACGAAAGAAATAAATTCAACACAATAACTGTGGTTAGGATCATGGTTTTGTAACATTTTGTTGCTTAAACCATTCTCATACCAAAAAAGATTGAGAAGTCGAAAGAAACCTCAATTAGTATTGCCAAAACTCTGTAATAATGAATAGTAATAATAGTGAACAACTGTATTGTGTATAATACTATAATAATCTTATAATCTTATATTGTGTCTTATCCTTTTTACATTATGATTATTATATTCTATTATGGTATCCAATAGTTATATTAATAACTTTTTTTTTTTTTATAATACATCTCAAGAAGTAGAGAAAAGGGAAATATATGTACAGACAAAATTCTCAATCAAGCAGTAATTATCAAACCAATATTATATCGACAAATAAATAATGGTTTTAACCTCTGCCATAGAAACTTCAATAGAGCCACTCCTCTTAATATAACCTAGTTCCGTGACCATACTGTTGGTTGGCCGTAGTGGCATGAAAAATGTAGACTGGACACCACCAATAGTTTTAATATTGATGCCACTTTTTTTTTTTTTTTTTTTTAAATACAACTTTATTCTGATAAAATTTCAATATGTCTGATTGGGCTATAAGTAATTGTGATAAATGAGCTCGTTCATACCAATTTACAATTTCCATTCGCTCGCTCATTCAAGCGGAGTCTTGGGAAGTCCCCCCCGCTCCTACGTCAGCCGCGTCACTGGCTTGATGCCCCCCAAAAAAAAAAAAATTATTGAACACAAGGAGTTTTTAAGTCAGTGATTCTACTTATGGCTACTATTTAACTGAAATAAGCGTATTAATATAAGTTATAAAAGCGTATTAAGATACGCCATTAGTTAGTGAAACATAGAGCAGGGTGCCCACAATTGAGGGATTATAAAGAGAAGACATCCATGGACCCGCTATCTGTCAAGCCATAAATCCACAGGTTACTGAGCAGGTAGGACACAGGTCCTGTGGCATTTGCTACCTGCGGGCTCGGATCGAGTGGCAATGTGCTCTCTCGTCTGGCCTCTCAAATATTAATATTATATTAATAACAACTACAGGCTTATCTGTAAAACATTACATATCTGCAAAATTTATCTCTTCAGCTATTACAGGCTTACCATATATACACACTACAATATATAGCTATATTTAAGAAATGAAATGACTTGTTCCTCCACGAAGTGATCAAACGCTACAATTAACAAAAATGTAATAAGTATAAAAATAAGAAACAGATACCACAGAAGTCGAATTTATATTGCAAAATACCATTATAGACAGAACCATAAACAGAAAATTATTAGAAGATATAATCTGTAAACATCTAAGAAAAAATATGTTAAAAGTCGTGAGTTCAGTTAGTACTGGTGATTACCTAACTGCCATGAGATATGCTGTGCTCTAAAAGGGGATCAGCAGGTCTTATGACCGATTGTTAACATCATGTCTTATTCATACTGCAAAAATTGTAGAAAAGGTCAAAATGCTTAACGGAGTATTGAAAGATGAGATAAGATAGTACGAATAAAAATAAGTCGAGGTCGGTAGTACAATTAATGCTGGAAGAAGGATTCTTTTTGGAGTTCCACAAAGTGCTACCTTCAGCCCTGAAATTTTTACCGTCTTCACTCAAGATATAAACTATTCCTTTGGAAGCACCCATGGCTGCAAATACTAACGCTGTTCTTTTAGCAAACTAACAGGAAGAGTTTCCATATGCAATAAGCCTTTGCTTACACCTTCATGCAGGTATCAATGATCTAGCTGACTGGTATAAACAGTGAAATCTAAAACTCAACCTATTGTTATAATATGAACGACTTTCATGATTTATCTGTTATGATATATCTACTTCTTACAAAAAACAGGCAATGGAATTCGGTCATAGGATTTTTAAAAAGAAAGCTTCAGCAAACTTACTAGATTCTTTACGACAACAAATGAATCAAATACTCTTCTGGAATACTACTTTCAAACTCATCACTTTCATTAAGAAGAAAACTGTCACGGGCACAAGATATACTCACTACTCGCGATACTTATATCAACCCATGAAAAGGAAAATTGCAATCTTCATGGCCTGTACATCATTACCCAACCTTCAAATAGCTCCCTCCTAGCAAAATAATCCCTTTCTCTTCTATAAATTGCATGTTATTTTATTTTTTTCCCCCATTCCTCTTTTTGAGACCTTTGGAAAAGAAAAAACCTATACTTCATTAATATATCAATCAATGTTTGTCTGTAGTATATGAGATGGGTCCAATAACCTTAAAGAGTCCACGAAAAGGTCTAAATCTTTAAAAGCTGATAGTTTGGTCAGAAACAGTTAAATGAGTGTAGAAATGGGCTTGACTGCAAATAACGGGTATATTTGATAGTACAAGATTGCTTTCAACTGACTGATATCAATAATCCCAACAAAACTAGGTATCGTGGCATCTACAGTTCACATCTTACTACCTAACAAGAGTTTGTAGGGATGATGTTCTGTCTCTTGACTAAAATAATAATTTTGAACAATAAATTCTTCGAGTAATGCAATTTAAATGCATCTGATTGTTGTTGCATCTGCTTTGGCAATAGTTATCGATCAAACCGTATTACGGAATATCGCGGTTAACAATACACACAATTGTTTGATTGCAGACATTTATAGGCATGTACAAAATGAGGAGACTCTGGGGATCCAATACTGATAAACAGACTGGAAGGGCATCGGAAAATATGGAGATGAGCGTAGTATTAGCGAGTGCACGCCATGGGTCTCCTCCACATAGCCGATCTGAGACAATGCATTAGCAGCGGTACTGCAAGGCATGATTTACGACGAGACGAAAGAAGTGGCTACAGGAACGAGAGACACGCAATAAAATTTTTTATAACGCGCCACCTCAGCCCTGAGTTTATTGCCTCCTTAGCGGCCCTAAGCAGACCATGGGTGCACATCTACTTCTCCTGGTACTGTTTACAATGCCTCTACCTCTGTCCATGGCGAGGAAGGGCCCCCAAAGGGTGGTCTTCGGCAATAGGTCCTGCTAGTAAACCTGTAAATCTTCCTCACAAAAAAAAATGTTTGTGTCCTTAAACTGCCTGAAATGATTTACATGGTAAGGGCACAGACACTTTCGTCGAAAAGACGAAATTTATTATAGCATGTTTTGCTTATCTTTAGGTATCCGTAATAAATTAGATGGAATGAATCTGTGACTCTTGTCAAGTTTCAAAGGTTATTTAATTTTAGAAGTGTTATGCCCTTTCCCTACGTGTTCACCTCCAACTCCAAAAACCCATAAGAGTAAATACCCAGTCTACGGGCTAAGTATTAATTAGGCATAGGAGATTGGTAGCAGTTATCAGGGCAAAAGATGCTATCATGACTTTAGTAAAAATATAGTGAATTTATAAAATGGTTTTATCCAAGCAACGAAATAAACCCAATTGAATGGAAGTATATGTAAACTGGAAGATCAGATTTTGATGCCAGAATTTAGCATTATTATCCTATATATAATTTTGAAAAGCTAGATGCAAATTTATAAGATTTTAGATGTTCTAGTGAACTCTCGTTTTTATGGTGTGTGTTACCCTAGTTACGTATACAAACAGTGATAAATTTTCTTAACAGTACATCATTGCGTAGTTATAAAGTCGGCATCTAGGTGCAAACGATTTTTTGACAGGAGGATATTTTAATTCTTCAAAATTTCTATCCCTATCAGGCCTTAATGTTTGAGCATATAGCTACTTTTTCTGATAAATATGATGCTTTAGGAGAAAATCAATACAATTATCTACGACAATACAATGCTGGAATAGATTTAGAAAAACAAATTGAGATGAAGAGAGATGGATGAAGGAGGGTTTAGAGCCAGTTTATTGCAGACTAAGTCTTAGAGTTGCGTTTTCATTTAATTGCTTTTTGTTTAAAAGTTATGTCCGATTTTTAAACGGTTCATATTTAATTATAATTCTCTTTTATTTAATTATTAATTTTAATTGGCCCCAAAAGACCAAAAATTCCACTGCAATTACGTTTTGTTTTTTAAAATTATTTATAACATAAGCAACGTTAACAATCTGCCAAAAAAAAAAAATGGTGGGCTCAGCAACCGAACGTATTGCAAGAGCTTGTGTGTTGAACCAATGCACATTTGAAGTAGTAGTGTAGCTCCAACCAAAATGTTTAAAAAAATTGAAGGATACAAAGGAGCATGGATAAAATAACACTAACGCTACAGTGTCTCTAATAAGGCCATCACTGAGTGGAGCACAAGAAAGAAATAGTCAACCACGTAATGAGGAAGGAAATCGGAGTTAGTAGAAATCAGGATGACGTTACTAAAGAAGATGAGCCACGGAGATCAAGAAAAAGGTGTTTTATGTTCAAAAAAGGCAAACGAGAAGACAAACATTGGAAATAGAAAGGCGATGAACTCTTTGAGAATTTGATTTATTGAATTTATGCAAGTGTCCTACCTTTGTTTCTATGTAAAATTATTTTATATTTTACAAAAGGTAACATGGAGACTCCACGAAAGAGGAATAAAATCTTCACTGGTACATTCACAATAAAAAAAATCGCATTTTAAACATGTAAAACATATTTGAACAAAAAAGTTGTATTACAATGTTGCGGGTTATATGGTTGCATTTCATAATTTTATATATCTTTGAAATTTTATTAAATTTACCTCATATCTGCTAATTCTAATATGTAATTCGTCACTTAAAAATCAAAACATCGAAACTTTTTCGACATCAGAAAGCTAAAAATTTAGCGAGTAAACATAAGACAAGTATGGCACACTTGGAGCTCGGCAGCTAACTGCGAAACAGAAACTGATGTGATTTCTGTTTTAGATTTACTTTTTTATTTTGGGTCCATTTTTGCAGATTCGGTTGTACACTGCCTCTAGACGTCCCCTGCTCGCAGCCTAAGTGGACATACCTCCGACTGAGGACACTAAGTACCGACCAAGAACGAAAATGAGAGGCTAATTAATGTGCGACTCCTGTAGTTCCTGGGAAGTGCAATTAGCGAGCGAGCCGCTCCGCTACAAAGGACAACAGGAACAAGAGAACAAGACCAAGAGGCCCCATCTCTGATTGACTGACTCCTCTCCCCCCTTTCCTGCTAATAGAAGAAAAGTATCCCCTTCGGCATTCCTGTCGAATCCTCTGCCAAAAACGATCAAGATATTGCAGTCTATATGTGTTATCCGGCCCCTTAGGGATTCCTCCTTACATCTTAACCGTCCTCGCTTTATCGGAAAAGTTATAATATTTTAATTGTACAAATCATAATGGAAAATAAATAAGAGTAGGAAAACATTCTCAAATGTAACATATTTCCTTAGGAGAGTCCATTGATAGAAGAGTGGAATAGTTTGTTGAGAGATCGGTTAATGTTGTTAAAAGTAAGTTATTTGTTTTTCATCTATTTTATTAATGAAGAACGTTTCAACATACCGTGTATGTCTGCACCAAGTCCTAATATCATAAAAATAATGTAGGCACTGAAAATGATTATAATAATTAGTAACAGTAAAACGAGCAGACTCTCTTAACATTTATCTTTCATTAGCTGTATTGTATTTATGTTTTTTTTACATATAACTGTTTCATCAATTATCTATATGGCTTTTTTCTTCTGTTACGTATTAATACAATTCATATTAGTTTAATATTAGTACAATTGATTAGCAGCCCACACTGCACTTATATCTACATCCTTTTTATACCTGAATAGTTTTCCCTGACATGTTTAAAAATGTTGGGTAAAAAAAAGACATGCTTAAGCCTGCTTGTCTACCTCGTAGGTTTTGTATTTCTTTTGTACCCTTTATACTAATTATTACTAATCATCTTTACATTAATTTTGCGATATATTCTTTCCTTGTAAGTAGTGCCTGGTGGTTAATAAATTTGACAAAACCTTACAAACTCCTTTCTTCATCTCAATTTGTTTTTCTAAATCTATTCCAGAATTGTATTGTGCTAGATAATTGTATCGATTTTCTCCTAAAGCATCATATTTATCAGAAAAAGTAGCTATATGCTCAAACATTAAGGCCTGATAGGGATAGAAATTTTCAAGAATTAAAATATTACATTATAATACACCAGACCAGAAAGCAGTTTTATAAAGTTCCCAGGTATAATCTTTGGATTTCTTGATTTAATCATTGTCAGCTACTATTATCAGTAAATGCATAGTGAAATCACCAGTGAATAGATAATACTAGAACAGATTTGAAATACATTACGGTTAAAAAAATGATTTACATCTCATGAATTAGGAAGCCAAGAGAAAAACCGGCTATTATTCGAAACGTTTGCTGTATATTTCTTCTTCAGGTTCCCTCATCCATTTCCAATAAAATAAGGGAATACTATCTCAATGATAGGTAATAAATTATAATTCGCTAATATTAAAAGACATCTAAATATCATTAGTTATGAGGGAATTAATCCTTTATATGGTAATAATTTATATGGTTATTAGGGGAAGTAATCCCCATTATAATATACCATTATAACAAAATTCGCACCTGCCGAGAGGTCTCAGATGTGTTTTTTTTCTTCTTTAACCAAATCGGACTGTCACGTTGGGATATTATTTCGATGTATTTTATAAATGGAGAAAATAATTTGAATGCCAAAAAAAAATTATTAATCTACGGAGTATTTATCACAGAGAGAAGGCTTTGGTTTAATTCCAATTAGCTGATCACTTGCATTGATATTTAAATGTCAGCCTAACAATTAAGCCAAGTTTTTGTCTAGCCTGATCAGCCCATTAGGGGAAGGAGCCTATGTGTGAGTGATTGAGATGTGTTTACGTGAATACGTTACATCAGGTAAAATAGTGAACATCAGACTTTAGATAATTTGATCCCAGAGGCTGCGCACATTCTGGAGAGTATTCCCTTACTATGGACATTCTTTTGGTGGTATTCATTTTGAAACATAGTTATTTTTAAATATTCAAGTTCTATTGAGACATTGTAGCCTCAAATCGTTTTGGATCAACTTTTAAAATTATTAGAAAATTATAATAAATAATCAATTTTAAAATTAGTTTCAATTTTTTATTTTTCCCGAGAAAACTATTAAATTATCGGTATGTCAATGCGTTTTGGTAACAAATTCTAGACTATTGTCTAATATGCACTTATTAGTATAAAATAAACCAGATTCTTAGTTAATTAGCTACTATTTGTGAATAAATGCGAGTGCAGTAACTTTTAGTTGCAGCAACAAGTATTGAATAGAAGAATAATTTTTGAAACAGAAAAATTTTGAAGAATTAAAATATTACATTATAATACACCAGACCAGAAAGCAGATGAAAGTTCCCAGGTTTCAACAGTCAGCTGCTATTAACATTAAATGCATAATGAAATCACCAGTGAATAGTTGTAAATGTATAGAATGCATTGTTGTAGATGTATAGAACAAACATAATAGGACACTGAGTCAGTCCTTAAGACATACCTGCATTTATTACCACCTACTCGATTACCTCTCTTGGCCTGGGGCAACCTTTCGAACGGCGAGTGTGTTATGTTGCACTCATGTGGTCAGCATACAACCCTGCAATTGATTACTGCAACTATATTCTGGCAATACACCGGAGTTTTGTAATCTAAATTACAATTACCCAATCACAAATTACACGAAAATGATCCGATGAAAAATTTGTATGAAAAGTAAGACGGAAATGATTAAGCACATCCTCAATGGAAATGTTGTAAAAATGACCTCAGTTTATAGCGGTGTATGTGTGAATTTATCCATGTAGCAATCTAAATGAATTAATCCAAATCTATAGCAATTCCTTGACCTTCAAAAGTCAAATACACCAAGTAATGACCTCATTTAGCCTATTCAAGCAAAGCGAAGAAAAAATAAGTGGGATCGGCACAGGAATGAAACAACTTGCTGCCATGGAAGGAAATCGAAAGAGGTTGGAAAATCTATGTGTATGGACGCAACGACCCTGGGAACTATCAAGACTCACAGGAAACCACCCTCGAGGAGGTCTAAGTGAAACCTAGGTTCCCCATAGAAGTGCTCGCAAGAGAAAGATATTGCTGGCTGATGATTGACTTTTTTTGGGGGGGGCCTTACCTACAGGACCACTTTTTACCTCAGGTTTTTGAACCAGACAAGTATTATGCTGACAGCATAATAAATCAATTTGGCTAAAATGAATAAAGCTGTTTCTAGGCCCAGGGGGCATTTTATAATAAGGACTAGCCCAAAACTAGAATTAATAGAACAAAAAAAAGAATTATTCTTGCTATTTTTCTCAGTTCTCTATGCAGCGAGGAGGAACTCAGTTATAGGGACAGATCAGCAGGCTAGGCAGGTCTATCTCTAGTCAAAGTCGATTCAGTCATCCTTGGTCAACATTCCACGTCGTTTTCAACATTCATGCAACGTTGGGGTAATCTAAGAATTATGTTTTAATGTACACTGCAGTGAGACTGTTGTTTGTATCATTTTATTAATATTAATTTTATGTATTAATAAATCTTTCCACTATATACATATGTATGGCTTACTGTATATTATTTAATCGAGATATATTTAATATAGTATAACTATTTAAAATTTGATTTGGTGTCAGCTCGTATTCTCAATCTGACTTTTGTATCAGGGACAATCTCTTCAGATAAACGCGCTTAGAAACGTTTTTGACCGCGTGCGTGTTATAACGACGCCTCCCTTTGCTAAAAGGCACAAAACGTGAATGGAAAATATGAAAAAAATGAGACCGAAACCGATCAAAAGTGTCAATCGATATTGAAATTGTTAGTAGTTTATTCCCAACCGTTTAGTAAAAATCACGATGTGCCCCGGGGTTATCCCATGATAGTTGGACTTTTTTTTGTTTATGCAATTTTGTGCCTAATCGTTGAATTAAGGATATCACAACAGTAAAGACATAAAAAAACTTTATTAATAAAATCAACTCACAATTTATATAGCAAAGCCTTTGTACAGGAAAGCTAACTGGGTGAAATGGAGTGATGTTCTACAGAGTTTAATAAGGGCTGCTTGTTTTTACCTGGCAATGCTGCTTGTTTTGTGTCTAACTTCGGTCGACTGTACTTAAGGCTACCTAGGGGTGTGTCTTAGGTAAGTAAGTACCGCAGGAAATCCTCGGGTCGGTATTGTTACCTACCCTTGGCATCAAGCCAAGCCAACCATTGTCGTGATAAAGTGATTGAACCAATAACTACAAAAAAGCTCGTTAAAATATACGTGGCTACTGATTTGTGCTTGAATCAAATAGTTTATTGTAAATGACCTAGCAAATAGGGAGAAATTCCAATTTATTTCCTGCACCAGAAGTAAAAGTATACATTACTAATGAGGTAAATGAAAGTGAACCTAATCTGCGTTACTGCTGCCGGGTAGAGTCAGATCAAGATGCCCGGCAATAATTTGCTACATTAATAGCGGCCAGAGAAAAGGACGGAGGCCCCCGGCTACCACAGGAACCCCATCGATCATGCGCTCTGTCCCCTATCGATAACGGTGCCGGGGTCTGTAGTAGATTTGTCCCCGGAGATAGAGATCTCCGAAGCGGCCATAGCAGCATAGGCGCCTATCTGTTACAGCGCAAATTACAGCCAGCAGCTATGGTGGTCGCCGCTTCCATTCTACGGGATGGCTCATTCGTCATCTGCAGGTTAATGTGGTGGACGTCAAAGGGAGTAGTCCGAACTTGAGCATCAAGCTTTCATTCCCAAGTTATTCGGGATTGTTCACATACACTAGAAGGAAGAGCTTGATATAAGGTTAGCTATCTCGCCCAAATCCTCTGTTACAAGAAAGGTCCACTAGCCAATGACATTACAAATCATAGCTGTGGGAAATTCGGAAAGGATCTCTTCCATTCTACCTCCTAAGTAGGATCCAAATGACCACACTTAATTTAAATCAATTATATACCAAATTGCGCGATTTTTATGGTTGTTTTTCCAAAAAAATAGTTTTATATCTTTGGAATTCTTTCTTGGGTTACCGCTTTTAATGGGACCTTAGCTGTGGGGAAAAAGAATATCATAAACATTGATATTAGATTGCTTTTTCTCAGAATCACTGAGCTGGGAATTAAGATTAAGGAAGTGAGACTGATGACACCCCCCCCCCCGTACTTATAATATCATTATCGGATCTTGCTTTCTCAAAGAGAAGTTGTGGCATACCTTCATTTGAACCATGTCATTATAATTACTTTTATTATCGTTTAAGTGCTAGTATCGGGTTTACACAGGTGGTCTGAAAAGGTTTCGACCTCAACATGAAGATGATAATAAAATTAATAAAAGCTAAAATAAAAGCTTTGTTAGGTTGGAAACTTTTCAGACCACCCTCGTATGTCAAGTAAATAGCTTCTAATTTTGCCTTCCCATAAGTATTTTAATTCTTTTTTACAAGGGCTTTCAGCTGCCTACGCTGCCATTCTCATGTCCTTCAATAACTCCTTAATAGCGGATCAATGTTAATGAAGCAAAATGTGGCCACATTACCTTTAGCTTCTGGCGCAAGTCTGTCCACTAGTTTCCATCCCTATTCCTGTATCCAAGACAGTACGCTATTTAGCCTTTCATCTCGACAGCAGACTTGAAACCCACACACGAGACTAAAAAGACAAGAACTCTTTGTACAACTGTACAGACTACTTCGAAGGACATCCCATCTCTCAATAAAAAATAAATTACTAATTCACAAAGTGATGCTAAAAGCCATTCTCAAAGTTATACTATAGTACATAATGAATAGAGCTGTGGAGGCAGCAAATAAGTCGAGCATCTAATACTATCTTTTAAATCAAAACTCCTGAGAACAATCAGCGTCAGGTATAAAACTCTTCATAACGATCTTAACGTACCCTACAAACTTGAACTTATCCCTTCCAAGTCCTTTCCATCAAAACTTATTCTAATTCCCTAGCACAGCCATTACACTGTCCCACACATCCCTATAATCCTCCTCTGATACTAAATCGGCAGTAGCCTAGAGGCTTGCTATAAATACGTGACAGTGGGAGTCCTGGCAAGGGTTAGTTTTTCCAATCGTTTCCTGAGCGTCTGTGGCTCTCACGATCTTGATCAGCCTCCACTGGCTCGTATCTCTTGACGCGGTTGATAGAGGAGCTTCCTAAGACAACGATGTGGACTTGGGAGGTCTCCGGGCTTTTTGTAAATAATGTTTGAATTAGCAGGTGAATGAATAACTGTAAATATGGTATGAATGAAAACATTTATCACAGTTACTTATTATCTAATAAAATGCGGATTGTAATTTTATCGCAACAAAGATTGTTGAAACTAAAAAAAAATAACTCACTCTTTCATCATAAACCACCAGCTTTCTAAACCAAATCAACATTTCGGTAAAATAGGATCTTCCTTTTGACTAATGGTCAATTATTTTTGACAGATTGGTCTTCAAGTACTTAGTTAATTTGATGAAAATTAGTTACCAGTAGTCCAAATAAAGACACTATTCTACCTAATTTTTAAACAATCTTTTACAGTTTTCTTTGGACTAATTAATTATATTTTTCGTCTTCCCGTCATCATACAATTACTAATTAAACAGGGAAAGTTTAACAATCCAACATACATTTTTACATTATTAATAAATAAAATAAGTTGCAATACAAGTGACCTTCAGCAGAAGGGTGATGCAAGATATCAGTTGCAAAAATGACTGCTCGTGATCTGGTGAATGATGATCTGGCCAATTGGATTTGAGATTGAGAAATGTTGGACCATTTTGGTCATGTCGGAAAGCATCCTGGAGAGCCGATGCTGTTTTTAGGGTCCAGTGACGATTACCGGGGGACAGAGCGGGTTTTCATAATTAGAACTGGATTATTAAGGGACGCTGGGGGGGGGGGGGGACATGTATGGGCAGGACACCGTTAATAGAGGGATCACGTTTGTTTCTTTTTTAGTTATCAAATTATTTGAAAATTTTTGTTAAATGCCAAGTTTATATATAATTAAATCAATTTATATTTTTTCAAGCTTTGATGAAGTATACTTCATTACCATTGAGCGTGCTGGTCATTTGTATAATGACTATGATTCTTCGAATGAACCGACCTAAGATATTGGCTCAGCGTAGGATATCTACAAGGATATTCTCCAATTTCGGTTGGGCTGTTTCTTTTCTTAAGTGCTATGGAATAGATTTCCCTTTGGTTCCATGTATTTGTTGGGATATTGGTTTAGGTTAATAAAAGAAAGATGTAAGATTTTCATAAAATTTATAGTTATAGACGACGTTTCAACATACTATGAATATCCGGATCAAGTCAGGTGGTTCTAGAATAGACTAAGATGGAACATCTTAGTAAGAAGTACATGGAAGTAAGATGTGCAAATCTTAACACTAGTTGCGATACTGACGACTTTTAAGCATTACTTATCTGACTTCCATTCGCCAACAAGTTCTTACGAATACCTGATCCAGGCCTGTATAATATTTTGAAACATCGCCTTAAAGTAATTTTTATAAAAATCTTTCTTTCATAATCCTAAGCTGATACTCAAAAACTTACACCAAATCAAATCTCTATTCAAGGCTCCATATACATATGGCTGTGAACTACTAGTTTATTTTTTAGATTTTGTGAGCAAAAGCCAATGATAATCAAGCTGTCACTTAATGACTGGCATTAGTGTGTTTATTGTTACAGATACGTCACAAAAACAGGCCTTCGTTAAATGGGAGTTTTCAAGAGGATGTTCCCCGGAGACTCATTACAGTCTCTGTCGAGAGAGCTGGCGTGGAATGCCGGCCTGGGAACAGACGGCCGGTCCGATGTAAACGAGAGGAAATCCGACTCGGGCCTAAACAGTATAAAAAATGTAAAACATTTTGATTCTAATCAGCGACAGAGCCAACTCCTCCGGCCCCCCTACGACGGAATGCCCGCCATGCCGACCTGTGGGATACCCACTCGGCCGCAATTAGACACAGCTTTAGTAATTACCACTACAACGAGAATGTGATCCTGCAAAAACCGACAGCGTGCTGCGCTTCTCGGAACCCTTAGACGTCGCAGCATTCGCAGTGTCCATCCGCGCGCATTCTTCCACCAGTGTCCCGCTGCCCATGGCCTCTTTAGCACTTAGTGTTCGGAGAAAGCTAGCAGGAAATCCAATCTGACCTTAAAGACAATGGTTTGAATAGAAGTAATCGTTTCTCGTATTCCCACCAGAAACAATTTATAGTTTCTTGGCAGTTTTTGTGGATAGCCGATCACCTTAAAAAATGTATCTTAACAAGATGTGTTGTGAGGGTAACTGCTGAAGAAAACATATACTCCCCGCCTTTCTTATACCTAAATACTGCAGGAAGTAATAATAAATAATAATACATATGTAATGTAAAAAATCCAACAATTCGTTCTATAATTCTTTATTATGCTAAAATTACAATCTGCTTCATGAGGCAATAAGTAATGAGATAAATTTTCTCATTCATACCATATTTACAATTCAGCATTCACTCGCTTATTCATACAAAATCAACAAACAGCCCAAAGGTTTCCCAAGTCTATTACCTCCCTTGCCTGCAAAAGAGGAAGCGGAATCTTGGGAAGTCCCCCACGGTCCTCCGTCAGCCGTGTCACCGATACTAGCCAGTGGAGGCTGACGAAGAGCGCGAGAGACACAGACGCTGTCGCACATTTATAGCAGGTCACGAGGCCACTGTCGTTTCACTCTCCGAGGAGGATTATAGGGATGAGTGGTGCAGTGCAATGAATGTGCTACAAGATTAGGGTGTTTGGATAGGCTACTATGGAATTTCATAAACTTGGAAGGGATGAGTTCAAGAATGTAGGGTATGTTAAGATCGTTGTAAAGGGTTTTGTTGCTAACGTAATAAGGGGCATTTACTATTGTTCTCAGGACTTTTGATTGAAAGGATTGGATACGCTTGATGTGCGACTTTTTTGCTGTCCCCCATAGGTCTATTCGGTATGTCCAGATTGGTGTAAGTATAAGTTTGTAGATTAGTAATTTATTTTCTATTGAGAGATGGGATGTCCTTTGAAGTAGTCTGTACAGTTGTCTGTTTAGTTCGTGTCTTTTTAGCCTCATATGCTTGTTCCAGGTCAGCCGTTTGTCGAGATAGAAGCCTAAGTACCGTACTGTCTCGGATACAGGGAGAGGAATAGAATTGAAATAAACTAGTGGACAAGACTTGCGACAGAGAGTGAAGGTAATGTGGGAACATTTTGCTTCAATAACTTGGATCCACCATTGGTTGCACCAATACTCGATCTCATCAAGGTGTTTTTGAAGGTTATTGGATGCTATATCGGGGTCTGGGTGGAATGACAAGACTGCAGTGTCATCTGCAAATGTGGCCAAAAAGGTATTAGGGGTAGAGGGGACATCAGCGGTGTATAGTTTATAGAGGATGGGACCCTGCCCTGTAGAACTCCTGCTTTTATGGGATAGTAGTTTTTTATTAGTAGGGTGTTTAGGAACAAGGCTTTTGGATTCAAAGTAGACGTTTTAATAGGAGTTTCTCAAATATTTTTGAGAGGATAGGGAGTAGGCTACTTGGACGGTAAGATGGGGCGTCATTGGGTGGTTTACCGGGTTTGGCGAATAGGAAAATAATGGAATGTTTCCAGAGGAGAGGTAAGTGTGTCGTTCGGCTAATGCACTTATATATGTCGGTTAGGAAGATTATGGCTTTAGGACGGAGTTATTTGAGAGTTTGAGGAGTAAGGAAAACATATTCAGGGGATTTTCGGTAAGCTAAGATTTCAGAAGATATTTGACCTCAGAGGGGTTAACGGCTTTTGGTGGAAGTGAGAGTGGTATACGTGAATTGAGGAAATCTTCAACAGTTGTGCTGTGAGTATGGTTTGGAGGAGTGAAAGTACGAGAAAGATGCCGTGCGAATTCTTCCGATCCTTCCCCAACTGCAGCCGACCTCCGGACCAGAGTAGTGAAAGAATAAACTGCATCGTCTAGGTCTTGGGATGTTTTCAGGGACACTTTGAGGTCTACGGAATCTGTAAGAAGCTGGCGGAAGTGGCCCCAGTCAATTGGAGCCTTAATAAATGAAGGAGGAGGCAGTTTGTGAATTGGCCTTAGGGAAATGGTTAATAATAAAGGACTATGATCGGAGGAGAGGTCATTGAGGCGCGTGAGTGAATAGTTTAGTGTTCCCAAACTATTGTAGAAGAAAAAGTTAAGGAGATCTGGATTTCGGTTGGGATCTGATGGCCAATAGGTGGCTTTGTCAAGAGAGATAGTGGAGCAATGTTTTCGTGTGAATGCAGACTACAAAGGACGTCCTCGTGTATTTGTGGATCATGACCCCCCAGTTAAAGAACTTTACACTTAATAGACTTTTTAAAAAGAATTTATTTAAAAGTACAACGAAGTAAACGGTTTGTAGATACGACTAGGTCTTACGTCTAGGTGGGAAGAGAGTGAGTGACTGAGTGAGTGAGGAAGGGTAAAGTCTGGAGGAGGTTTATATAGGGAACAATGATTCAGCGCCGCTTCAGCAAGGCCTGTGTCATCTGGGTCAGCTGCGCCAGCAGATCATTGCTGCGCCAGCTGCTGATGCGATTTGTTGATATCCATAACCCCCCAACAAAGATTACCGTAGCCAACAATCGCAATAAAACATAAAATTCAACAGTGACAAATAGTGGCAGTTTGCGTTTCATTTCTTTCTATACTTTTTAAAAGTATTTTGTTTTTTTTATGAGGCCAAGTCCTCTAATATTATTTGGATCCGATCCCTGCAATCCATCATCCTCCGCGAATCCGTACCCTTCCCGCTGATCTCAAGTTTTAGCCACCACCAGTAACCGAACTTCCGTTCCTGCCTCCCTGGCCATGCTTATCCGTATGGTAATGCTTTATACTTCTATCTCCTCTCAGAGGGATGTATGCCAAAGGCCCCATGGTCTCCTCTAATCAAAGTGGGAAGTGAAGTCTGTGGTGACTACTACTAAAGTGAAAAGCGACATGGTTTTGGGTAATCGGACTTTTCACTCCAAAAAAGAACCAAACCTTATAGGAGGAAGTTCTAAATTGTAAAGTGTAAGCAATCAAATAAAGTATAACATACTTTCATTCCAGAGAATGGCTTCTGGGAATCCTCCCTACCATATACGCATATAAGAAGCAGATAATACCTTAGAGAGCAGAGGGGCAAGTGAAATGGAAGCGGGAAACAGGCCGGGTATTCGGTCCTATTAGCATATCCAGTGTGGGTAATTAGGAGGTAATGGATGCAAAGTATCCAGCAAAAAGGCATCGACACTCCTGTATTTCCCTTCCTACAGCAGCCATTTTGTACAACTCATCGCTTCCTCTCTATAAGCCAGTCACATTCTTTACTCTACGCCGAGGAACAGAGTAAAGATTAGGTACAATAATTGTAACTGTAACATAAATGTTGTGCGAAACCAATGCCCTTTGTTTGTCGTGCTCTAAAATAATAATATGTAAAAATATCGTGATTATGCGGGCAGCAATGAACTATGTAGTCGACATGCCTACAACAGCTAATCAAGAATTTATATTCATAACTTAAAAGACCCTTCTGGAAAAACTATCTGGCTAATTTTACAATATTTTTTTTTCGATTCATTTTTTTTAATTGTTAGATAAATGTGACATTTAAGAATTTGGGTGTAATTGAGGTTGTAAATGTAGAAACCCGATAATTTGTTTAAACAAAGTATAGTTGTGTTATCACCCCATGTTATTAGAAATAACAGATAAAAATATAAGGACAAAAGTGATCTATATGATACTTATGGTATTTATTTATTTTTCATTGCTTTATTTACCTACGAAAATACGTCAGAACGAGCATTGTGTACGATGCCTCTTAATTTCATATTGGTGCTTTCTAATCAAAAATAAATGTAGTATTGTAAAATATATTTCAAAGTATTAGTTCTGAATATCACACTGTATCAATTAAAAAAAATATTCGATCACTTCAACAAGAACAAAGAATAATAATTATATAATGTTTGAGATCATCGAGCATACAATACTTTTATTAATAGTGTCATCGTTAATATAATTATTCGTTTTTGAAAATTCACTGGTGAGATGTGGTCTAGATAGCACTATAACCAACAGAGACCGAAGATATTTGTCAGCAGAGACTTCATTAACCTCTGGTGTTCGGTTTTCTTCGGTATTTACGGCGGGTAGTCCTTTCAGCAGACCCAGGTAGATGTTGCAGATCCCGAGATTACAAATGATGGCCAGAGAGACCAAACAGTCGCCAAAGACAGATGACCGCATCCAGGTCTTGTTGTTTTTGCTGACCGGCGAGGAACAATGGGCGAGATGAATGAGCACCAGCCGACAAAAAATGATATCTCCTTCAGGAGCATTAGCTCCTAATGGATATTGATCGGCTCATTGTTGACTGTATAACTGCCTAATGACTGAGGGAGCTAGTCGTTTCGTAATTGTTTTCAGATATTGCTACTCGACTCTGAATGGAGGGAGGGCGGGGGTTGCTGCGAGCAAGAACATTCATCAACATAAGATTCTAAGACATAGAGTAGTTTTAAGCCATTGACTGTGTTTGGGATTTACCCTGCCCCACGAATTTAGTAACATACAAAATAGTAATATGTTTAAACAAACTAATATTGTTTTATCAACGAAATATATAAAATAAAATATAACTAAGATACAAATTTAACCAACATTACAATTAAATAACTAAGACAGTAACGATAAATTTACCTAGAAATAAAATATCATATCAATATAAAAATAAAATCGTTGAAGAAGGATACTTTATGGAAAATAAATCTCCACTATGCATTTCATTTAATACCCCCACAACACCGAAATTTACTGCATAGAGACTAAAACATTTATTAATATCTTATTAGTATTATCAGACGGTTTTAATAGGAACAGTCCTTTTAGAATACCGCATATAAAATATCACGTACAGATATTTCCACCAATTACGATTCTTTATCGTCCAGTCAAAACTTTAGTGACCTATTTCTGGAGTTATATTATCGTTAGACCTGTTAAGGTCGGTATAAACCGAAAATCCATTGCCCGTTATCGAGGGCATTTCCCCTTTAATATTAAAGAAGACATGGGGTTCTGAGTATAGGGTCACGAAGAAAACCTTCCTCTGTATAATTTATCAGTTGCGTTCAAGCAGCAAGCCAAGATTTAACCATTGTCCTTGTTTTATCAGAGGAGAAGGATGTAGAGATCAGTCTTTCTAAAAGACTTCCAGCAAGAAAGTTCTATGGAATGCATGGGTAATTGACAATCTACAAGAAACTAAGTACCCTACGGTTGTAGCAGCTATCCGCCGTGGTATGCGTAACACCGTTGGCAAAAATGACGATACTCCGACGAGGAAGACAGAATGGCTTTAACTTGTCGCAAGCTTGATTCATTTCCTTTACGTTCTATTCTCATGGTTGGCCTTTGGAGACGATTTTCATGAGTCGGAAAAGATGGAACATAGAAGTGCATTGAATGAATTATGTAAGAAGATGATTTATCAAGAATTAAAACTAGTTTAGACAACTCTTAACTTGATACTTAATTATACTTATTGTGGCTATTATTATTGTTCCACGGAATCTATAATAATGCGTTGTAGTTTTTACTTCTAGGCAAATTGGCTTTTATTGGGTCTTTGTTATGATTAACTGATTGAAAGCATCCCGTGATTAATGGGAAAAAACTGCGGGCAGCCACAGAGGCAAGGCAGGCTTCAACATCAATCTGGACTGAGCTGAGGGAGAAAGAAAGCACATGCAGAGAGAGAAGGAATCCTGGACCGGGGGTGCCACGCCTCGGAGACTGCCTATAAAACCCAGGCTCGGATGTGGGAGTGAAAGCCGATTTATCGGCCGCTATTTCCTAACAATAAAATAGCAACGGCCAATTGATTTTATTTATATTTTGTAGGGCTGCATTAAAACGAGGAATTGAAGTTTCCGCTAGGGGGAGAAACGACCTTTCTTCTAAACAGCACAGCACCGATGCGATGTTGGGTGTAAAATATTATATAGTGAGGATAAAACGGATACAGCACTCTCCCCCCCCCCACGCACACATACACAACACAATCCCCTGCTTAGACATTCCAACCGTCAAACGGTAATGTATTTGTGAATCTAATGTTCCAACTTATATGTCTTTCGATGTTAAATATTGATGGGTCCAGTAATAAAGCATTTTGGACTGTAAGAAGTCGATTAAAAAATAGATATAAATTATTTTGATGAAGGTAATTGTCGGGTTGCCACTAGGGGAGTGCCTAATCACTCTAGCCCTGGTGACAAGTGCGGATTGTTTGAGTTTATAACATGGACCATTGTTCCATGTCGGCGTTAATATCTGACTCCATTTATGATAGGTATGAGTCCCGACAATACACTGTGTTCAAGAGAAGAGGTACAGAGGTTTCATAAAGAATAAGACCAGTTTTCAGAGTTTGGGCGGGAGACCTGCAGCATCACAGGTACAAGTCGGCAGAGGGTCTGCAAGGAGGCTGAAAGGCAAGGTACCAGACGCAGAGGCGCTGAGTAGAGATTGGGTGACGAGGAGTCTAATAGGCTGACTTCCAGGCCCAAGTGGCCCTGGCGTAAAGCGACACCGAGTAACTGCGGGAGAAGAGAGATAAAGAGTAGAAGACTGAGTTCCCGGGCCAGTGGCCCGGGCGTAAAGCATTACCGAGTGGAAGCGGGTGAGGAGACTACGAGAGTAGTAGACTGAGTGGGGTTACAGGGCGAAACGCCCTGGTTTAAATATTATTTCCCCTTCCTATCGGAAGATGGAGCCGGCCTGAAAGGGGTATGTTTATGATGGCACACCTGCACCTCTGTCACAAGGCGCGTGACCGGAGACAAGGGTTGCTTAGTTTATGGCGGTTTATGGCATGCTAGGGACTCACCCATTACGGTTTATGCTAGGCGACCCTAGGTCTACCGGGTCTGTTTTATGACGGCCAGGTGGCTTTTAAGCCGGTGCACCTGCTGTTACCTGACTTGTTACGACTGCCGGCCCATGCGTTTATTGCTAGACTTTAACCATGATTCACATTATTACAATACATTATATATGCACCAGAGTATAGGGTGATTTAACTTACGTAGTTAGCGGTCGCTACAGTAATCAATCACGTTGTGCATTCAATTAATATTGAGAATTTATAATCTCTTTAATCCAAATAAAATAAATACGTTGTCTGCCCTCTACCTTGTATTTTCTAGTTATCAATAACATTTCAACAGTATAGCTTTTACCATCTTTTTGGAGCACCAGCCTAATACAGTAAGCCGTCTTAGTAAAAGTACGTTTTCGCTGGGACTGACTGCAGGAGCGGTTGGCAGTGACTTCAAACCTCGTGAGCATTTGACCACTGTTTTGTGAAAAATCTACGGGTCAAATTTCGTTGGAACTTCACGGCAGTCAACAGTTGTGACGTCATTGTGCCAGCAGTCACTGCTAACCGCTACGGCGAGCAGTTCCAGGGAAAACGTACCTTAACTTCGTTCCTTCTTAGTGACGATTAACCTGTCAAAAATGCTAGCTGAAATAAATAAACAAAATAGTTCACGCTTAAAAGTCCTAAATAATTAATGGCCAGACAACAAAAAAAATAACTGGAGGGGAACTGTTTTGAATAAAACTTGTAAGGAAATCAAATTTTGAAACACTATTGAAAATGAAAATCTTAGATTATACTTCGCGTGAAATGTAGAATATACCTTTCTGAATAATATAAAAAATAAATAATTTATTAGCTGTAAAAGTTTCTCGAAATTTACTAGCTATTGTATTCCAGAAACGTATAATTAATCTGGGACTTGCGCAGAATCATAAAGTACACTATAATTTACTAGTTCATGGTTATTCGTACTTGCGTTTTCAACAAAAATAACGTTAATGACTTGAAATCAACTAATTACCGTATTGAATATTGGTGTTGATTATCAAATCAAAATTTACTTTTAAGTACTTGTGTATGTTTGTAGTTTTATGTTGGAAACTTTTGTTTGTATAAATATACCAGAATCTGTCCGTTGTTACATCTATTTGTACACCGTCTGAACTTTACTATGCGAATGACCAACTTGTCAAAAACACTATGGCAAATAATGTGATCACTCGGTTTCATGTTTTGTTATTAATAATACAATATTATGAATAACAATAATCATTTTCTGAACATTTAAAATACCATAACTTTAATTTAATTGTAATTAAAACATATTTGCCATAGATAGAGGTGTTGTAGAATATTCCTTTTCAAATTTCAGATTTTAAAACCATTATAAAACATACACAGATGAATGACGATTCTTTTGACAATAGTACCTGTTTAGGTAATTAATAATTCAGGAAAAAAAGATTTACAATGGGTTTACACAAATGTGATACTAACAAAAAACGGTAACGTAATTTATTGCCTGCCTTATACCCACTTACTTTGCTATGGCCCAATGTTTAGACATTTTACGATACTGTTCAATTTAAACGAGATATGTTCATCGTGTGAGGTGCGATCCGTGATTTCGCTTAACGTGCCAAAAAGGCCGAGGGTCACGGATACAAAGGGAGAAGTGCAAGAAGCGGATATTCCGGGACCCTCAACCTCCCACCTACCTGCCGTTTATCAAACTTTCCATCGCTGCAGATTATAATATATAGACGTCAGTAGGCGATTACCTGAGGGGAGATCTTTAACAATCCCTATTTATTCCCTGCCCGGTCTGACAACAATAGCGAGCATTCTTCACAGCCAGAGGTGACAGAGATCCCATGGTCGGCATCAGTACCTGAGGACCTTCTTCTCCACGAGGATTAGAGCACCCGCACCTGTCATCTTCCACACCTTCCTCTTCTCCATCTCGTCATATATAAAGATGAATTTCTTAAAAGGCAGTCAACCTTAAGTTTATAAGTCTTTATATTGTTTAGGAAGCATGTAATAACTTTCCTTCACTGTAAGGAATCAAAAATCTGAGTACACAATAAGAGTTCCGTGAAAAATGATTTCACTCCATGACAAAAGATCATATCAAACAAAAGATCCCTGTATTGCAAACGACCACAGTACAAGTGCTGAAAAAAATCTGAATCGAGCCTCAAAGAACGCAAAAAACTAGAAGAAGTATCAACACTCCAAACTTCCAGACATTGTTTTCGACATTATAAATATTTTTATAGGTATATGCATAGGTACCTTTATTTACGCTATTGTGATTTTAGTTTTAACGAACTTTAAGAAAAAAATGTTTTCCAACTATTAGCTACAGTGAGATACTCCCAAATTCTGAAAAAAAAACCAAAAACAAAAACCATTAATAACTCCGATTAAAAAAAAAAAGTCCATTTTGGACTCAATATGGTGTAAAATATTATTTATCATACTACAAATGTTACTAACTAAGCAAATATTATTAACTATAATTTATATATCGTTTTTACAATCTCTCTCCCGAAAAAATTTTCAAATCCCCTTCCCCGAAATTTTCACGAAGCAGAATTTGTACAATTTTCAGTTGTACAGTTCAAGTAAATATATTGAGAGGTCGCATATGGCATGAATGAGAGCATTTATCTTAATTACTTATAGCCTTATAAGGCAGATTGTAATTTTAGCACAATAAAGGATTATCATATATAATATTATTATTATCTTTAGTATTATTTATACGATACATTTTTATACATATATCATTACTACCGTTCACTTACGTTATATTAGTAAATGTCACGATTTATATTTTAATTTAATATTCTGTAATAGTGCATTTATTTATTAATTTGTTTCTTTGTCCCTTATTTTTGAAATGCATTCATTTATTGAAAGTTTTTCTGGAATATTTTAGTTTTTTAGCAGGGGTATACACTTTATTTTATTTAACTTTTTCTCTTTGTGATGTACTATTTATTTTTGATTAGACAGAATTTGATTTATTAGCCTGTGCCGTATTGCTATTCACAGGGGATCCAGAATAAAGCTATTTTTCCTATTCTGGTAATGTAAGTAAAGAGTAAGGTTGATGATTGTCGTAGAATCACACAATATACACAATGTTGTCTAGGAATAATTGAAACACTTTCTAAGTCGTATAACCGGTACGCAAGTATGCGAATCCTTGTGTAGTTAGGATGCCATACACAGAAGTCACGGGGAGTTGTAACATCCATGTACAAGGGTCCCATTCCGCGTATCTGTTTATCGCTTGTTGAGGGATTTGTTAAGGGAATAATAAAACAATCTAACCAGAGCTGCTAACATTTTTTACCGCCTGACCGATAACAGGACTGGGGACAGGGGAAGTCGTAGAAGAAGAGGGGACAGTAAGGGAATTGCCAAGTCCCGCTAGGAACTAAGGCCGTAAGGACGAAAAAAAAAAATATAGAAAAGACACCGTAGCTGAGGTGGTTGTTAGGTGTCGGTAAATTCTCGGAAAGCGGCCCTGGGCAGTTGTTAGTAGAATCCCAATGAAGCCTAAGTGCTCTTGGGCTGGCCGGTTCGGTCTTTAGTGTGTCGTTTCTAGTAGCCAACAGTGCATCCTCCGCTCCTCCCCGCTCGGCGGTGAATGGAGGTGTAGGCCTCAGGGGGCTTCTTGTCCGTACAGAAAAAGGAAGTATAGCCCAGGCGTTCGGTACACCGGAAACATTATAACAATATGTTTAGCAGATATTTCTAAAAGGCTTATAGAGGAAAGCAAATGTTTTATATTTTATGGGCAAAATATTGATAAAAAAGACTCAGTAAGATTCAAATAGTTTATTTATAGCAGATCACGAGTCCACGGCCGTTTTAGTCTCCGAGCCAAACTTTCTCACCCTATCATTTAGCCATAGTCACCCCTAGATAATGTCATTCATGTTATCATCTTTCTTGCACAGTATATGATAAGTCCATCCTTTAAACCTTTCTCCCTGTTATATAACCATAGATTATAATATCAAACATTCACTCACCCCCTACCATAAATGTGTATTTATATATCATGAAGTAGTAGAAGAGACATTCAAGTTTCTAGAATAGAACTGTTATTATGTTATAAATTGTTTTTTAAACATTCTAACTGTGGAGTACAGAATTTAACTCGACAAAGTGTTTGAAAGGAATGTGATAGGAAAAGGTAAGATTTTGGGACATGATTTGTTGGGGTTAGATGATTTATGAGAAGAAAGAAACTGACTTTAAGAGAAGAAGCTGTGAAGGAACAGTTTAATTATGTCGTGGTCTATGGGCATCAGAGGGGTCCTTTCTAAAAACTGACAAATTCGAGACAGAAAACAATTAAGGAACGCATTGAGGACATATTGAGGAAAACAGTTGTCAATCTGTCGGGACAGGAGCAGGATATAGGAGGCAGAGATATCTTGTTGATCACGTTGACAGAAGTGAGTTTATAAACTCAACCGTGTGTCAATCAGGGCAGCTGGCTAATCCCTCTTATAGAACGGTCGTAGCGCCAATTTCACAAAGACCTAATTCCTTTTTTTTTCCCACAAAACTTTCACAACTTGTTTAATTTAACGTGTCAAAGGCAAGATTGGTCATTAATCATTTCAATACGTCGCTACCGTTTTCGTCATATCATAATCCAAGAGTAGTGTTTCACAGTTTTTACTTATATCAGGCAGTTGGCCAATTGACAACATAATCTTATTTTACTTTTAGCTAAAAGTATTTTTTGATACTTATTCGAATTAGCTCGGGGTTGTTCATTCCATTGGCGATATAATCTGGTATACCCGAAATCTTACAAAACATTTTGGCTTAGATAACACACACGTTCTTTGTATGATCTTATATAATATATATATATATTAGGATTTTCATCTATTTTTCCTTCGATTAATTTTTTGTTCATACAAGTGTCAGATATGATCTGAAAGTGAGCAGTCTGGTCTCGAAATGTCTTAGATGAGTATGTACGACCTGCGACGCTCAAATTTATGTTTTATACATAGGAGTGTGTAAACTAACAGTTTATGGTATACGTCAGGGTTGATCTCATTTCAAAGTCAAAAAGATATCTTATCTCCTATACTGGACTACAGGGAAAGGAAAAAAAGAAGCAAAAAAAAAAAAACTAAAACAAAAGACTGATGTACGCTTTAATATAAGCACTCAGATACGGGGTCTGGTTTGACTGACTGCGGTCCGAACGCCCATAATTTACCTGAGGACACTGCGTGATTTAAATGCCGTTGAGCCAGTCGCATTCTTACCTCGCATCCTTCCATATAGATCTTGTCACATACACACACGGTCACTGTATAACATCTCACCGATTATAACAGTTACATCTGAAGCAGTTATATAGTTCTGTTACCTGGCCGGTAACAGATACATCATCCTAAGACGAATACATGGATGCTTTTGTGCGATTCAATGACAGCGGTCATCGAGCAACGGATCCGTTACATTCCTCCGGTAAGGGTATGAATATCTTTGACATGCTGACTCACTCATGGCAGAGAATGTTCTTGCCTTGTGTATAAAAGGTATTCCTGTATCAATTATGTTAGTTATGTTGAAGGGAAAGAATTCCTTTAGCCTTTAAGATCCCTTGAGGATGTCAAAAATAGAGCCAAATCGATGTTACAAGTCAAAAATAATTCGATGGCTTTGAAAAAGGAAAAGCAACGACCTCTCTATAACTATACACAAATGATACAAAGGCAATGTGTTAATCTGTAACAATTTGAGAGGCCAAAGACGGTCTGCCAAAAAAACAGGTTAGCATTGTAATTACAATATTATGTGGGTTTAGAAAGGAGTAAATACTTACTAGTAATAAACGAATTGGTTTTAAAAAGTGAATGCCAGTTTGCCAGCCAGACATGTCCAACAACCCAGAAAATGTGGTAAACAATGGACTTGCTGTGCGGTTCTTGGAAAATAACATGATGTATGCTAAAAGATAATTACTTCATATCTCTCCAGTATAGAAGTGGTCATTCACATACTTTTATCAAGAAGCATTTTTCTTACAAATTGATTCAAAGTTACTGGAATGTTCATCAAGATCCAGCCCATTCCAGCACAAACTTTGAGTATTTTTCGAGGTTCGTGTACAACACATTGCCCTTTTGGAAGAGAACGATAGAAAAAAGAAAGTAATCAATTCTATCATAAGCCACCTTAGCATATTTCTCTAACATTCCATCAATCCAGCAAATCCTGGAACATCTATCATATGATATGGAAATTGTATTATTAGTAGTACGTATGCTGGACGTCCCTTGCTGAGACACCAAAGGCCGTTAGAGGAAATAATTCCTTAGTTTTGACATAAAACGGAGAAAGTTGTGTGGGTGAGTGACCCCTGGGAAACAATCATGCGCTGTTACAAATCAATGTAGATGATTGATGGCCGTTGGCTAATAGATTGAGGCAAAATCGGAGCCTGTCGAGGAAATGGGCCATCCTTCCTCTGCCCGGGCCACAATCGACACCCCGGCAATTACCTTCGGGCCTGTGAACCACTGTCCCAAATCTGAAATCGCTTTTTCTGCACTCCTCACCTAAATCTCTCAACGTTTATAAATCTAATCGAGCTGAAATGTTTTTATTTATGAGTAACTGAAGTAATGTTAGTTGTTTATGATAATGTTTTGAATATAAAAATTAAAGGTGTCCATAAGGGCATCCAATTATTTGGAGCAATCCAGTACTTGTATGTTGAGCTTCTCGTGGTCTCAATTTTTCTTGCCCTGATAGTCTGTCTAGCGATGTTACATTTTAATTTCATTTTGATGTTTTGAAACCTCATTATCATTTTGTCTATTTTTGGAATTTAATCATATTGTAGAAATTCAATATATGGTTTAGTAACGATACTAATAAATTGCATGAAAGGAAGCAATGGTGAAGGTAAAATAAATCGTCGTTTCAAACTTGAGTAAATTCATTCAAACTCACGAAAGAGGACTGACTTATCCGATTGATTAAATTAAAAAGTGAAAATAATATATGTGTGTTTGTGCTTAGTTGGCTTAATAATTATTAACCTGTTCATATATAGATCTAGAGAAGATAATTATTATTAAACTGATATTTCGGAAATAATAACAAAATGAAGTTCGAAATATTGATTTATTCCATCAGATTCCCAATATATAATATATTCCCCCGGAGTATATTTATATTCCATGCAATAACAGGTCACCTTGCGACAGAGGTGGGATGTCATTAGCTGGCTATCCATTAAAAATGGATAGGCATCTCCATTTCTCTACTCATTTTAGTAATAAAATAGAAAAAGTACGACACAGGTCTTAATGCCTATCGCACTTGCTAACTTCCCCCAACGTGTCGCTTCGTCTCAAATTGATGATATATAAATGGGTCCTCCGGCCAGCTCTGCTGTACGGTGCCCCGCTATTTACCCACTTGACTGAATATACAGCCAAATGTCTCCAACATTTCCAGAATGGGATCATGCGAAAAGTGGTCCCACATACCTCTCTCGAGAGGTTGAAGAACGCTGCCCTACACCCGTTGCTTGTTGTGTCGTCGGTGGGTGAGTTCATCCGCCGGAGACACATCTAGTTTTTTGACTCGTTGCAGCACCTAACCAACCCAGTGTTTAACACGAAGTTGGAAAAAAAAGAGGAAAAGTTAGGTTAAGAATTAGTATGCAAGTTAGTTTTAAGATTGATCAAAAAGGTGAGCCCCATCACCTTTATTAGACAGTTTAGTCCAGTCACGTATAATGTATATCATTATACTTGTTTATTCATTATATAATTTTTATAAAATAACAAAACCTGTATATATAATTATCTGCAAATTTAAAGGGGCTATGAAAGAAAAAAAAAAGAGGTGGGAGCTTGCCTCTAGCCTTTGTATTTCCTAAAAAATGTTTAATTCAACAACCTTTATTGCGATAAAATTAGAATCTGCCTTTTATTAAGCAATAAGTAGCTGTGATCAATTTTATCATTTATGCCATATTTATAGTTCTTCATTCATACAGTATTTACAAACAGCCCAGAGACTCCCAAATCCAATGTGGTTGTCACCTCCTTCGCATGCGAAAGAGGAAGCGGAGTCTTGGGAAGTCCCCCACGCTCCTCCATCAACCACCTTACCGGTTTCAAGCCAATGGAGACTGACCAAGAGCACGAGAGCCACAGACGCTCAGGACATGATTGGAGAAACTGGCCATTGCCGGGGGGACTACCACTTAGTAGGCCATGAGGCCTTAGTCCCCGAGGAGGAATATAAGGATGGATGGTGCCGTATAATGACTGTGCTAGGATATTAGGGTGGCTGGATAGGTTTCGATGGAATTTCATGAACACGGAAGCAAAGAGTTTAATTATGCGGGGTATATTAAGAACGTAATGGAGGGTTTTGTCACTGACGTAATAAGGGGCATTGGCTATTGCTCTCAGGACTTTAGAGTATAAAATATACAATGTGCCAATACACCCTAAATTACTTCTTTTGAGGTTGAACCTTAAACGGCCCTAGATTTGTTTGATGCATATGTTAAAAACGATTCGTTGAATCTTCGTGGCTGTAAAGGTTGTTTCTTGTTTGGACGTTCGAAACTGATCGATTCAACGTGAAATATCAACTTTATTAACAAATATCTCAAAAAATAATCCTTGCTCAATCCAACAGAAATATTAACGTTGGAATTAACTATAATATAATAATAACTCGAACTCTGAAGTAATAGCATCTATGAACCACTAAAGTATGTTAGACTGTTCACAGTAAGCCGTGAAACTAGATATGAATGAATCTTCACCACATCAATAGGCACCTTTTGACATTTAAAATATGCCCCCATGTTCGGAGGTAAGGTCTGTGAATCAAGCCAAGTGATTATTGGATACTCTGAAACGTTTTCCATCAAACGTGATGATACTCCAACATTACATGATTTTTCCAATCATCAATCTAAATCGATTTATTCCAAAACTAACATAAAACCATCCAATTATATCTAATTTCGCGGTTTAATTTACATTAGTGCAATTATTTCTGAAGTTGCTTTCCGTATTATGAATCAACCAACGTAAATCTGTCTTTATTCATTTTAAACAAAAAGCAGTATTCATGACGATTTTTGACGTCATTTTTTTTTTTTAAATAAACTAAATTTATCCCCTAGAATAATGAGTAACAATTCAATAAATCGAATATAGTGAACAAAATTGTAATAAATACAACCACTTTTATTTATTGATATAACAAGGTACGTAGCCAACTTACATGTGGTTTTTGACTAATATTTTATAAAAATAATATAAATAACTTTATAATTGTATAGAATTTTTCACTAACTGATACATTTACACATTATAACATTACTCAAATATTGTAATTTAATATACATACTTGTTATGTGCCAGTGTACACTGTATGGATTTCGGTGTGAATATAATTAATGTCGGTCTGTAATATAATTACAGAGGGGATATCCTTGGTACAGATAAATTCTTGCAACACAATTAACGATTGTAATTTTCTAATAAAGATCTTCTAAAAAAGATATACATACATAAATTTTCTCTAGAATTTCTGCGTAACATAATCAAAAATGTTCATGCAAAAAACCAAAAAAAAACTTAACAAATAAATTGTTTACAATCGTTATATATAAATTTCTCCGAAAATATACTGGCAGATTTTTTAGCGATACCTGGTCGGGGATGATATCAACGGATACCAATCTCTTATCTTCCCCAGAGCGCACTAATGGTATCCAAACCCGTAGATACCTGAAGCAGGAAGCTGCTCTTCGGAAACCCGCGGAGAAGACACAGGAGCATTATTGAGGTGCCGCCGGGTCTGCCATTCAGCGTGTCAGATCCCTTCCGAGAAGTGTCCCGCTGAGCCGCACCCACGCCCAGGTAGCTCCTAGCAAGACCCTTTCTGTTTGTTGCATTGGGTGGCCCGTTGAATAGGACCGCCGTTTACCGCCCCCAACGTTTTCACAGCGCTCTGAATAGGTTAAGAGGATTTAGTGAAAATATTCTCCCTCCCCTTTATCGAATAAAACCGTTTAGGGCAGGTCGGTTCTAGAGTCAACAGCTTAGAACGGCCTCTGCAAACACGTACTTACAAAGAGGTGCTACCCTGTTGGTTGGACATTGTGTAACTGGGACTGACGTTTTGTGACGGTTTGGGTCTAAATACAGTACCACATGTTAGTTTGAAGAATACCTTAGCGTTTAGAAATACCAGTTTTTCAAAAAAATCCTAGCTTGTGCAGCACGTGATTATAAGAAAAGAATTATCTGGGATTTCCTTTCTTCTGCAATGATTTCATGGTATGCCTGTTAATATATTTTTTAAGGTTAGTTTTTTTAATCAATAATATAATATATATAAGTCAACTAACGTAAAGGACGGTGACAAAGTCTTGAAGAAAATATTTACTGATTATGTTCTGTCAATATAACACGTAGGCAATGTTAGCCTGTTGGCAGTTTGCAAGACGTGGTCTTTTGATACGATGGTTCAGCTGGTTACCATGGTTACCAGTTACCATGGTCAAACTGGTTGTCTGCTTGAGCACAAATATAATGGAGTTTTTTCCACTGGCCGATTTAACTCCACTCGGGATAAAATAACTTGCGAAATTGTTCTTTTGTTGACAGGCTGACTGATAAGTGACTAGAGGGATGCAAACACTGCACAGCCACAGCACCCATGATTCTGATGGCACTTAACAAACTAACACTATACAAAGTATTATATTTTTATTTCTTTTTTACTGAACAATATTTATGTGATCGCTTTATAGACTTCGTAAGGAAATTTATTTGTTCAAATACGATGTTCTGTAGTAGAGATACTGAGTAAAACGTGAAAGGTATAAGCACGGTCGGTAAGCTGCACTGGAATCATACAGCAGATTTTTGAATTAATGGTACAAATTCAATGTCAAATACAATGTTCGGAAGATGGTCTTGATCTCAATGTAAGAAGACCAAAGTATAGTCAGTAACCATGAAAGCAATCATTCCAACCTTCATTTCTGCTGGAGTATGTAAACCGAATCAGGCACGTTGGATTTCAATTGAACAGTGACAGCCAAAAGTGAGAATATTGAGAATGAAGTTTCAATATAACACAAACCTATCTATTCGCTATTCTATTATGTGGAGTAGATGTACTAGATTGCAGAAGATTAATTACAACAGGATGAGGCAGAATAACTCTTGGATGGAAAAGGTCCACCATTCTCAAACATAAATATGCATAAATAATGATCCAGAGAAATTGCCAACTACATAAATAAGGAAATTAGAATATTTCAGACATCTAAAGAGATGGGCCAGAATGCAACCAACAAACATTTAAGGGAAAATGGTAGACGTCCCAAGTTCTTGCCCAAAGATCTATTCTTGATATGACACAAGCCATTGGAAGTCGGCCTTCCTCTTAGGCTGACGGATCTTAAGGTTCTTGATCAACTACGGTTCTTAACAGCTGAATAAACAAAGTATAATTGTGCCACAGCATAAAGGACTATGCTGCTACCGGGAAAAGAATGTGGTCTCTATTTTACCTAAAACTAACCAGAATTCCCTGGCGCATATAAATACGAACAGCTGTGTTAAGCAGATAGGACTTTGGTCCTGAGAAGATGCAGTAGGTATATATCTGTTTGAACTAAGTACATAGCTTTTGTGAATCTGGAGGAAAATTAATATATTTTGATTAAGAAAAAATTACTAGTTCTTAAACCAGATTAAAACCACAGTTTTTACAATGCCCAATAATTTCACCAGGCTATGAATGGGATAAAGATAAAAATTGGTAGATGAACCAACCGTCAGTGTCAACAAGTCGAACAGTCCGCCTTTGTTGCCATAACTGGAAGTGGGTAAAGTCTTTGAGTTACAAAGGTAATTAAGTGAAATAATTCAAACGTCTAAAGAAAAATAAGAAAGGCTCTAGACGAAGAGAGTGAAGCTTGGAAGTCTTGATGTGCAAGAAAAAGAGCTTTGCCTTGATCGGTTAAAGAGATATGAAAGATATAAAGAGGATGACGATATGGCCTTCAGACGTAACTATTTGATTAAAGACAATTAACAATGGGCCAGGACAAAGAAGGCTGTACTGGAAATAATCCTACTCCCCCCCCTCGAGGTCTTCGGTTTTTTCACACAGAGGCGCGGCCCGAGTTCTGGGAAAAGCCATCGGAGGATTCCGGTGTAATTAGAAATAAAAACAATTAATTACTTTTAATGTGTCAGGCGAAGGGTAAAAAAGTCAAAGCAAGAGTCGGACCATATAGCCCGCTTCAAGTACCCGTCCTTCTTTTCCACGGAAAGGAATCTTCTGCACTTCTGCAAGCCTCTGGAGGAAAAAATACAGAAGAGGATATTTGCGCAGCGGCGAAGAGGCACTGGGAGAATGGACGGCACCTCGGCAGACTCATGCGTGCCCTCGCTGATGGATGGCCAGCCATCTTCACAATCCACTTTTCTCACATTTTCTCTGGCATTTTCACGGATGAGTCTATATTGCCGAAGCAGCAATTTAATCCCGTCTGGATCACATTGTAATATTTTCTACACCCAGGCAGCCCGGCTTCGTTCCCCTTAAAATAAAAAACTGCTTAAGCTACTTAAAAACAGCGTATTTTAATCTCAATATTAGCCTTGCTAGACTCTCACTACCTTCCTGACTCCATCCGCCTTTCTAGGCATTCCACACCCCATATCCTTCTCATACATCCTTCAAATAGGTGTCTCCCCTTAGTGAAAGGCACTTTCCAGCCAAAAATAATTTTCCTTATTTTTCCCACATTCCTATTTTTATAAGTTTGAGAGCTTAGAAAAAAAAAAAATAAATAAAAAAAAAATAATAAAATCTCAATATTAAATTGAATTGCATCGAACACTAGTCTGAACCTCCGGTGGACCCTCACCACCTAGATCACCTGCACCTCAACAGAGGTCTCTCACACCTTATTTTTTTCACCTAACCTTCAAATAGGTCCCTCCTAAAAAAAGGTTCCTTTTATCCAAAATAATTTATGTTTTATTTTTTCCTTATTCCTTAATTTTACAAAATTGAGAGCTTTGGGGGAGTAAAAATCTCATAATTAACTGATATTTTGAATTAGAATTAAGCTGAATCCAATCATATTTATGTATTGGTTTAAGGCCACTGCCCCCATAGAGTCCATACTAAGTGTTATATAAAATGTGTTAGATGATTTTTATTAATAGAACACGCGAAATCACTAACACAAAAAGTAGTGTTATGAACACCTAACCAAGTATTTATATTAATCCAAGTACTTTTTCACACTTATACTACGTATAAGATCTAGTAAACAATCAATGGTATTTCTCTAAAAGAGAACTACTGGAAACGCTCATTAAATCAATTGTCAACGATAATGATCTATTTGAAAACATTCATACATCTTTTTCACTAGACTTTACACGGAAAAGACAAGGTTATTTCTGCATTACCCATACATTTTTTACACTTATGAAATAAAAAAAAGGAACTAAAGTGAAATTGCAACTCATCAAAAAAATGATCTCAGAAAATGAATAGTGATAAAATCTGAATTTACTAAATCGTTTTATTCTTTTCCAACTGCCTTAGTGCCTTTTTGATACGGCACGAGGCATTGGAAATCGGTCTTTCTCTTAAACTGACGGACCTTAAGGTTCTTGATCAACTACGGATCTTAACTGCTGAAAAAGAAGGTATAATTGTGCCACAGCGTAAAGGACTATGCTACAACCGGGAAACGAATGTGGATGCCTTGTTCTAACATATCCAGTAACCGCTAGCTTATGTGAACACGTTCTGTGGCGAGCCTTGCTTGCATCCTTCAGTTTTTGGGTTGTTGATTTTTATATATTCAACAGAAATGTCTAAATCACTTCAGTTATCGTTTTTCCCAGACTTTCTTCAGAGCCCCAATCTCATCTTCTCTTATTGATCCATTCTTGAACCGACCCTTCCAGGCATTAGTCTAAGGTACTTCATTTCAACTGTTACTTGTCTACCTAAAATTGATTTTAGAAGTTATCTTTTTTATTTTTTAAAACCATTAAAATAGTGTTATACCAAGTGTCCATAGGGCACTGTTTATTTTTCTCTGACACTAGTCTAGTGTGTTTATATGTTTTTGTGTAATTTACCGTGAATTATTTAAAATAGAACACATAGTGATTGTCACATAAAATATTCAATGACTAGGTAAACATGCCTATTATTATTGATTGATTCAAGTTTGTAAACAAGCAAAAAGTATTTCTAGCATTCTTTCGTTAATAAATCAATACGAAATTGATATAATCATTCATATGTCATGAAAAAGAAATCAGCAACCGGTAGAAGTGTTATATTGAGTTGCGATAATGAAATTAATTAACATAAATAAAGATGAAACTCAGAAATGCTAATAGATTCTAAAACATCTAATAATACACATACATATTTTCCCTTCATGGATATTCCAAAAATAATTTAACAGAACAACTATATTGGTTGGCAAGTAAAATTAAATAGAAAGATTGGAATATTTTTTCACAGAAATATATTCAGCTGAAGAGAAGATAAATTGCCAAAATAGGGCAATTTAGAAGCCACATCTACGCCAGTTGATGAGAAATTTTGGTAGAATTAAGCATGCCAGCATGTAAGACCGAACAACTATAGTAGTATAATCTTTATTGTGCAATAATTACAATCTGCCTTTTATAAGGCAGTAATAATACAGATAAATGATCTCATTCATACCATATTTACAGTCATCATTCACTCGCTCATTCATACAAAAGGACATGATTGGAGAAACTGGCCATTGCCAGGACTCCCACTGTCACGCGATTATAGCAGGTCACGAGGCCACTGCCGTTTCAGTCTCCAAGGAGGATTATAGGGATGAGTGGCGCAGTGCAAAGACTGTGCTACAGGATTAGGGTGGTTGGAAAGGCTACTGTGGAATTTCATAAACTTGGAAGGGATGAGTTCTAGAATGTAGGGTATATTAAGGTCGTTATGAAGGGTTTTTTTGCTGACATAATAAGGGGCATTTACTATTGTTCTCAGGACTTTAGATTGAAAGGATTGGATACGCTTGATGTTCGACTTTTTTGCTGTCCCCCATAGCTCTATTCCGTATGTCCAGATCGGTTTAAGTATTTGTAGATTAGTAGTTTATTTTCTATTGAGAGATGGGATGTCCTTTGAAGTAGTCTGTACAGTTGTCCAAAGCGTCTGTTTAGTTCTTGTCTTTTTAGTCTCGTATGTAGGTTCCAGGTCAGTCGTTTGTCGAGATGGAAGCCTAAGTACCGTAATACAGAACAACTGTGAGATAATTTGTGTTCAGGGAGCTTATATGTATACAATGAGCAGTTGGCCATGACACTTAAATAATAGCTGCCAGTACTTACCTATTTACAATTAATAAGTAAAAGACTCAGATTGTGCACTTAAAATGAAGTAGAATTAGTTGCGATTATTTTATACAGTGAGGTTATAATTTATAACTAGCAATAAAAGTGAATTTCAAGTAAATAAAATTATGGTCGATTTTGTATGCCTTAGTTTCAGCGATGGATTTGTACGGAAAACGTGGATACGGACATTTTTTTTCTCAATAATTCCTCTTATTATTTCCATATCTCGAATGAAATGCAAAAAGTTATATATTATTTTCTATTTAGTTTATAGTTGCAGTCACGAGAGATAATTATGGAGCCAACACAAATCATTCGACTGAATAAGTGGACAATAAAGAAATAACAGACTCGCGAGTAAGGAACTCAATCAGTCATGCATTTATTACATTTAAGAAATACGTTAGGTCTGTAATTTTTTGTACAAAGGACAAAACAAAAATAATGACAAAAATATGTTTTTGATAGAGGATTCACAAGCTTGTGTATTAAACGAAGGTATTTTATCGGGGATCATTTTAAGAAGCTTGAAATAAAACTAAAAATAATCAGCCGTGGTAGGTATGGTATTGAAAAGAAAACGAGTGACTGATTCTCCTGAAACATAAATTTTACAATAAATTTCAAGGTGACATTATTACTTTTCGCCACCTGTCGGATCTGCTGGGATTAATAATCCAATCGTTAAGGAATTCAATGTGGTGGATAGATAAATTATTCACCCATTACATTACTAAAGATATCAAGCATATATTATTTCTGTTTGAGACATGTTTAAGATACCTTATGAAACTCTTAATTCAAAATTTCGATCTTTTGGACAGTATTCTTCTTGTCTTAGGGTAACACATCCTAAGACGTGCTAAGAAAAAAATAAGTAGTAGGATAAATCAAATGTTTGGGCAATTTATTAAATAATTGTTAATAATTAACAGCCAAAATAAAATTACTGGCAAGATTTGGCCTCAAGCTGAGAATTTCACAATATCTAGTCGGGGGCTACCAATCAATTAAACTTCCACAAGTGAAGGCCTGCCCAATACGACGACCAGGGACGATCCTTGCAAGCAATTATTTTTTTTTTTTGTTAATTATTAATAATAATAAATAACAGCGGGACCAATATCACAAAAGAAATGTCTCATATTAAATAAATCAAAAGTTAAATAAAAATGTCATTAAAAAAAAAGTTTTAGTTGCATATTGCTTACTTACGCCATAGAAGTAATATTTTTTGACAAGCCGACTTTATGTATACTACGTTGTAACAACTTTAAATATTTAATTTAAATGTTAAGTTATTTTTTAGTTCGCACTATGTTACGCCATATTGTTCGCTAAAATTCAATTTTTTCAACAAATAAACAAAAATATAAATAGCTAAAATTGTGACGACGTAATTCTCTCGATAACGTTAGATATGTGATTTTACAGGCACAAAAATTTTTTTTTTTTTAGTTCTGTTTCCGTTGGAAGTTAATTTTGTTTTGTGCGTCCATCAGGAAATAATCAAACATTTAAATCTGTAAAATTCTCTGATCTGTGAGTTGAGAGAAGCGTGTTAGTCAACAGAGGTGGTGGTATAATAGTTTTGCAATTTATAACCGTTATATTATATTTAGCACATGTGCAACGTAAAAAGTGTGTTTATGGAGTACCTACTTTCAAAATTTTAAATGGATTGCCTTGTACATATTTGAAAGTAGCCCCTCTTAGTTTGAGATCGGCAGCGACTATATGTATTTAATTCAATGATCTCCTCTTTAAAAAAACAAAACTGTATTGTCTTTCCACAGCTTATTTACTCTGAAAACTTTCGGCTGCAATATTCCAAGCTTAGGAATGTTATGTATTTTATGATATACTTCTACTCACATATATATACAGATTTTCTACTTAATCGTAACTATATACATTTAATTGTCTCCGGTCTTAAGGACCTTTTGTCTTAAGATCAATAATTGGATAATTCTGCGAACGATTCAAGAAATTCTACATCGTATGCAGTTTGTTACGTGTGTTTTTAATTTTTTTTTAAGAATGGGCAAAAAGAGAATAATTTAATTCCTCCTAAAAACGCTGAGTGGAGATAATGGGGAGTAGACATTTTGGAAATATCTCTACCAGCGGTATGACTAACTGTCCGCGAGATAGGATCGCTTGCCGGGCATTTTTGAGGAAAGACTGAAGGGATCAAAATTTAAATCACAGTCGGCAATAACGCCGCTCAGGGCCCGCATAAATATCTCTATATAATGGATTTAATGGCCTGGCTATAATTACGGCATCCGATCCTCTTTCCGATCTCCCGGGGGATAACGATGGCCCGATCCACGAATGTTAACAAAAAACATATTCCAAACATCTTAACGAGTCAAAAGAAAATAAGGAATGACATTTGGTAACTTACTGAACATATCACAATATTAATTTTAATGGAATACATTACTTATAATTAAAGTAGCCACTTTTACCTTTAATACCCCCCCCCCGTGTTTTCCCTCAAAGGGCTGCGTTCGAACCAATGACTTCATACTGAATAAATATCCTTTGAACGAACTTGATAAACGGTTAATTAAAATTTTTGTACTGGCTTTTACTAAAAAATGATTTTTGTAGCATAACCTAAGAATAGTTGACTATATTAGAAAATCTGTCATTAAATTCATTCATACAGATGTAATACATTTAAATACCTAGAGTTATGATTATTAAAATAAAAATAATCTATATAGATGTACCCACATGTGGAAAATAACCTGTCTAATATAATATTAAAATTCCAAGGTATATTAATTGAGATAAAATAAAAAGAGTAAAACCATGCAGTATCATAGCTGACACTATAATAATAAATAAATGAAACTAAGTTTAAGAAATATGACAGATAAAAAATAAAAGCATTTTGGATACTGTTTGAACTATTACTTCTACTCATTGATTTGTGTTGAAAAATAATTAAACATATTAATTTTAAAAAAATAAATAAATGTATAAGTTAGGGGACTTTTAAGTTATTATTGTGCTGAAGGGGATGCATCCAACTTCGATCGCTTAATTTATTCTCTATTATATTCATTAAATTTATTTATTATATATACAAGGCAAGAATAAAGTTTATTTGTAATTGTGTCCTTGTCACACTGTTCCAGTCACTGTTATGTATTTGCCATATAAAATTCTTTTCTATCTATAGATCTATTAATTTATAAGAATATAATGTAAATATACATTTATTTATGGGTAGAAAACAGAAAATAATTACTAAAAGAGTAATTTCTAGTAGTCCTTAACAATAAAATTAATGCCTTTATGTAACTTTAGTTACATTTTATTTATTAATTACATTTTATAAACTATTGCTTTATATTTTTTCGGCACTTTCGATGTTTTTCAAAGGAACAAGCTAAAAGAATGCAGTCTTAGCTTTTGGTCTGATTGAATTGATGTAAGCTATACAGGTTAACCCTTGATCAACAATTACGCCTAAGTAATTTAATTGTCTGGGAAAACTATTCAGTATTTCCTATATTAATTTACGTTTAGTGAAGAGAATTGCTTCCATTTTTACAAATTTTCTTATACTGTGTGACAATTGGGTTTTGAAAAAAAAACCTCTCTCGCATATATTATATTTATATATTACTCGCATTATAATAAATTTTATTATTGATATTACATAAACTGCTGACTATTCAGGCTTCCTAAGGGACTAGAATCCAGACAAAAAAGATACATTTACATATACATACAAAACATTTTAAATTATAAATTTTAGGATAGGACGCAATAAAAATAATGAAGCAGCCTGTTAATAATATAAACTTAAATTCATAAAAATGCAATCCTATACACCAAATTGATAAACATTCTGCAAAAATAAATAGCAAAGCAATATTTTATTGAAAACTAACTCTGTTGATACGTAAACCATTTACAAACCTAAGGTTTATAAAAAACCCATGGTCCCGTCGACAGTGACCGAGGCCCAGAAGGAACCCTGTCAGGGACACTGATCCCGTGGTAAAGTGAAGTGCTCACAACAGGGATTTTGACCGGACACTGTGGTTTAAGCCAACATCTGTCCTCGATAGATTATCCCAGAATCCCTTTTGCCCCGGAGGAGGAAACCTCCTACTTTGGGGAGAATTCGTCAAACTAAAATTTTACACGTTAGGCTGCGGTAGAATTCCACTAGACAAACTTAGCCATCAAATGGAGGTCAATTCTTGACTTTTTTAGGGTGGGTAGATTCCTGCAGGTGTAATACAGGATAAAAAGGGCCATAGGGTTAGTTGTTGATAATTCTTATAGGGGCCCTTCTCCACTACATCTATTGGCACCCTGTAGCTCTTCTAACCCTAAGTGAAAATCAGAAATTGCCTAGAAATATTTTTAATTATATGAAAAACTACACAATCCCTAAAAAAACTCCAAACATCCAAAACCATACCTGGTATCCAGAAACAACTTTTAGTTTATTCAAGTTAGTTTAAATTTCGGCATAGAAAATGCATCTTGATTGTGTTGCATCGCTACGCATATGTCGTCTAGGAGTCTATGGAGACAAAGCCTTCAAAATTACAATAAATGTCCATTTTGATATGCTGGGAGACAGACGGATGTCCTTGACAGACGAGAGCTAGTCGGTGTGAAGCGGCAGAGGCTCCGATAGCGATCTCCTAGCGAGGCGGCGCTCGCCGCTGGTGGTTTTTTATCCGGCCAGGGTCCCCACTCAAATGGTAAGGCATGCCAAGGATCTGGCCAGCGCTTTATAGGGCACCTGTAAGTCAGGTTGGGACCAGGCTAGCTACCACCAATAGTGGACTGTCGTCGGCCTCTAGGGGGGATAATAGCACTGTCTCTCTCGGCTCTGGAGGTGCTTGTACGGGTTCGAACTGACAATTCCTGCCCAAAACAACCTTATCACTTTTGATAAACCTTGACAGCTCATACAAACCTCATTTCTGTATACTATTAGTTCTAACATGGATATGAATAAACAGCCAAAACCGTATTGTAGGCAAGGAAATTAAGTATGAAATGCTAGTAGGAGATGGACTTCTCCTCAAAAAAGATACATCCAAATCTATTTTTTTTTACGATATTTGTACTAGTTGACGTAAATATCACTCATTAGCCAAAACCGTATTGTGAATAAATAAATTAAGGATAAAAATTTAGTACGAGATGGTAATAGGGATTTCACCTATGTAACCTTTATAACGTACATGTAAGTATACATGTCTACCCAAAAAAAACATAATTTTTGAAAAAACTTTATATATAATCCAAATCTCTTTTTTTTCTTTTTGTTACGGTATTTGTACTAGTTGACGCAAATATGACTAATCAGTCAAAATCGTATTGAAAGTAAATAATTAATCAAAATCAGGATAAAAATTAACACCAAACATATACACTGACATAGAAAAAGTTGCAAAAAACATGACCGTATTGAGTTTTTATAATTACAGCCAATTAAACTCTCAACACAAATTACATGTTAGTCCTGCGCGTTAAGGTAAACGACTTTACTACCACTATTATGTTTTATGTGGCTAATTTTATTTAATTTATCATGCAACAGATGTTGTGAACACGATTTTAATGAGGTGAAAGCATGAAAAATAAAAAAGTAATTAATTGATGGAATCTGCTCGTTAAATTGGACAGTAAGAAATGTCACTAAAGGGTAAATAAAGGACATTTAAATCAAGCAGAACAGAATGACGAACTAAACATGTGGGTTGCTGATTTTTAACAAAGCAACGAAAATGATCATTCATCTATGTATACTGTAAACTATGTATGTTGTATTTTACCATGGCGCTTTGAATTGTGCTTAATCAAGCCTAACCATTTCGTTCACGATTTTGGACGGCAGGCCAAATGGGGATTCGAGAAAACCTCATCTGGAATTTAGAGTCAAACATAACGAAATAAGTGGGGTACTGACGAATGACAGTTTCGCAGAAAAGCTTGGTAATCAATGGGACGAAGCAGTAATCTGTATAATTTTTTATATTTTCCGTTCGCCTGCTTTGCTGATTTGACTAAAATGACAAACTGTCATTTAGACCAGAGCATTAACCATACAGACAGTGCAACTGAAAGATACAGCATATAAAGAACATTGAATTACCCTTGCAATGGTTTTTTTTTGGCAGACTACACGAAAATTGAGAGGATCAGAAATAGTATTTTTTGTTGCTAATGAAATTCATGCTTCTATTTTGGTCCATTAAAAAAGTAAATAAATCTAAAACTATTTTATAAATAATTGCACTGAAACAGAGATCGGAACAGACTACGTGCTCGGCAGGTCATGCTCAAATTCGCCGATCACAATTGACTCGTTGACTCGGGCACCGATCCGATCTGTATTGTGCTCCCCAATTGGAGGTCCAATTTGTCATTCTCTTTGCCGAGGTCCTTCCCTCTCTCGTCGCTTTTTATTTCTTCGTCTTGTCCATTTGTCTCTTATCTTGTATCTTCTTTCTTGACGTTGATTCCTGGATGCTCCCGTTCCTACATACATGGAAATTGCATGAAAATCATGAGTCAATGCGCAACAGATGTTTTAATCCAAAGTATGTTTATGTACACAGAGGATAAAGACCGAAGTCAATTTCTTGGGTTTATTAATTTACTTTCAGTACAGCATTCATTCATTACTTCTTTTCCATTGTTTTACAAAGCATGCATTCATTCAGCTGGTTTACAGTTCTGATTGATACGAAAAAAAAAAAAAAATCAGATTATCAACCCATAAGCATCGCTTAACACATCTTTATCCCTTTTCAGATGTATATGTTGTGGCTTTAGAAAGGTGTTAAATGTACGCAGAGCCCAACACGGCCTACAGGCATCGCGTGAGTACTGAGCCCCAATAAGGCTAGAATCACAAGAGGTGGTTTTGCCCGACTTGGTGACTTCACATGGTCCCGTTCTCACGGGAAATGAAAATTGCTTCCTATGCAATGCAAGTCATCATTAGTGATTCGAGCAAAACTTCCATCCTTCATTTCAGACAATTGAATATTTCTTCCTTTTCGATAATCATCTTCCAGGATTTCATTGAACAAGTACTGGGTCCCCTCTGGGTTACGACCCCATTACACTGTCCTCCCCTCTCAATGGCTTCTCCACCCAACTTTTTCATTTTATATAATTAAGAAGATTCTGATCAGACAAAGATTTGGTCAAAGATTCGGTTTTGCGACAGATATTACATGTTTACGACATCCATCACGAGGAAATAATTACATTCGGATAGTGATTGGTTGTTCCAAAAACTTGGGGAACAGTTCCCCTACCATTTTGTTCCATAATAGGAACGGGATTTTTTATTCGATTCGCTCATTATTAGTTCCAAGCAGCCTTGACATTTTGTTATTACCTGACAACATTCTAGAGAGTTATCTCTAGAACTTTTTAACCATTCCTAGATCCTGCCTAGATCCAACTTCCAGTCGTTCCAATCCAATCCGGGTTGTTTGTACCAAACGCAGACACCCATACTTATGAAAAAATATACAATATCTACTAATTCTGATAATAACTACTATTTCTGTTAGAATTTATAGCTATAACTTTATTTTTATAATAGATTCATAGTTAGATAAGCTATAATCATTCATCCAGCTAGAAGAAAGGTTAGATACTTTCGAGCCGAGAGTCACCGCCTGGTTGAACCACTGAAAAGGAAAGTGTGATCCTGGAATCTCAACACTGGAAAGGGGTCGGTGAGGAAGATACGATGACCAATGCTAGTCTCACTCTTCTTTAGTTTTACATAGTGCCACCAGGAACTTCCAAGGAACACTAATATCGTTACTCGAAGCCATTGATATGATTTTGTTAAGATAAAAAGGTGCCCTATACGTCAGTAGTTTCTATGCTACGGAAAAAGCCACTGTGATGACATACTATTACCGAAGGCGCCAATTTTCCAAGGGCAGCTCCCGAAAATAGCTCACCCAAAAAAGGAGCGGATCCATGGAATAGTTGCACGGATGCCAGGCTACTTCCTCACTGTAACAATGGCAGTCCACCATGAATATTGCATGAGCTCGTCGGACGGTCCCCAAGCCTTTTCTTTAAGACATTTTTTAACGTTTAGTCATTATCAGTTCTGCCCAATCTCTTAGAAATTCGAAGGTATCCTGCGGTTCACCGGTGGTCACCATTTCCTCTTCCTATCATATCTTCGCCCTTCCGAACAGTTCTTCGAAATGAATATGTCATGCATGCTAAGGCACATGTAGAGACTATATCAGCGTGAGTCATCCATATACCCATCCGGCTATAATATTATAATATTATTAATATTAATATAATTCTCGTTTCTCAACTGGTCGACAGAGTAACGTATGATTTGACACGGAGTTATATAAACTTATTGTATTGGGTTCTATTAAATGAAAGGCCATAGAAATTGTAGACTAGTCCAAATCCTGGTTTGTTTCACTAGCGATTTTTATTTGGATTTCATTTACAAAATCTTTTTCTTTTTTAAATAAAGGACGTATAAAGTGAACAACAAAGTCTAGGAATAGTCCTTGCGTCAGTTAAATAATCTTGTTCGAGGATAGTATTTTAAAAAACTTTATTATGAATAACAATCAAAACACTGGTATATATACAAATATGAATGAATTACAGCACTAGGACATTCCTTGGCTAAGGCTAAAGCACAAGTGTGGGATCTTTGCCGGAGACAGGTAGTCTGAGGGCTAGGAAGGGTTGTAAAAGAACAAAGGAAGGGTAGACCATATGTCTCAACTTAAGTACACATTTCAGCTAAAAACGAATATTATATAACTGTCGATGCGGGCCTCAACATGAGTTTCATCAACAAAAATCACCTTTTCAACAATTAACAAAATAGTGAATAGCTTAAATGGTCTCTCTATAATTGTTTATTCATATTTACTATCTGTTCAATGTATTAAGGTTGTTAAGTTCTACTTTACTTATGACATTGTCATAATGTTGTTTGTCCGTAGCGTCCATAGTACCAGTTAGTCAGCTAATAGCCGTTCCTAGTCCATTTATCAATCCACGTCTTTGTCTTCTATTATGATTTCTCAGTAGGTCAATTTTATTCTTGGTTTCATGTATCATATCTACTATCAGAGGGTAGGTTTGTTAAGTTATTATAGAGTAGAGTATATTTTTTGTATATTGGTTAGTTCTGATTATAATAGGCATATGTTTTAAAAGTGGTATGTTTTAAATATATTTTTCAATTACTTTTACATTGTTTAATGTGTAGTGTAACATTCCGTTAATGTTAGTCAGGTCATTTACTTTCAGAGTAGTTTTTGCAGTCCATAGAATTGTCCGAATCAGTGTAAGTGTCTTTATTGTATTTATTATTATGTGAAACATATTTTCGATGCGTCAGATATTTCTTGCGAGGTTGTTTAATATTTTAAGCATGCGATTTCTTTATTTCATTTTTATCTCTATATTTTACTACTGGTTTATAAGAATTATCATGCTTTCCGTGGGTAGTAGTTTTTATCATTAATTGTTCATTATAAATTGTCGGAATGTCTTTCCGATTTTGGTTTAGTTTTTCTATTCGATCAGTCTTATCTTTTATTATTTTTGTCTTTACAAAGTCATTTATTAGTCTTTTATCATCATGATGTTTTTAAACATATTGTTCTTTTATTGATTTATTTTTTTGGTTATTTTGTCTAGTTATTCCAAGTGGTTTTGAAAAGTTAATAGTCCTTTTTTCCTTTTTTATGATTATTTTGTGTTTCTGTATATTTACTATTTTGTCGTCATTTACTACACAAATTTGCTTATTAGAAGAGCGTTGGGAATAAGCAGTCGCTTCATTAGAACATAAGTCGTCTTGTATTATCTGTTCGTCTGTTTGTTGAGGAATAAGTTGCTCTAAATCTATAGTTATTGTGTCATATTCTGGACTATCTTTTACTGGGAGTGATTCTATTTCTTCAATGTCCATGCCATCATCACTATAGTTAGTTTCGTCTTCCTTATTTTGAGTGTATTTGTTTTTTTCTTTTTCTGTTGTTGTCTTATTTTCCGAGTATTTGTGGTCTCTTTTTTCTTTTAATTTAATACCGTTTATTATTATTTCGTCATTATGACATTTTATTTCGGCTTTTAATTCCTTCATTGTTTCGTATCCTAACAGAATATCTAAACGGTTGCTGAATGGATACATTAACCTTTTTACCTTTTCACTAATTCCTAACAGTGGGTATAAGTCTATTGTTGCACTGTGTGTACCTTCAGCTTTTCCCGTCGGAGTTTTAATGACAAAGTCTTCGCGATTGATTTTGGTTCCCTCGGGTAATGCATTTGGATTAAAATAATTGTTAGAAGCTCCGGTGCCAATTAGCCAAGTTTTGTCTTATTTATCTTTAATTTTCAGTAACGAGTCCGTGTAATTTAAATGATATTCTGGTCGGGAGGTTGGTTCTCTGTCATTGCGACCGAAGTCTAAAAAATGATTTTCTTTTAATTTTACCGCATTTTTTTAAAAATCGTTTTAAACGTGCGTAATGCGTAACTAAAACGTAAACGCTATTATAGCCGTTATGCCATCGCGATGGTTCTCGGTGTGAGACTAACCCTGGAAGAAAGCGGGCAGCGTGAAGGTGCACTGTGGGCGACAGAGGAAGAATGCCTGGATTCCAGCCACGGTATAATAGCCCGAGAGACTATCTCGCGCTGTTTATCTGTAGGGATAAATTGGGCAAAGATCTCTTGTCAAAAATGTTTATACGTCGTCTGACAGCCTTGTCGGCGACGAGTCTTCGGGACGCTAATTTGTTGTACCTCCTCAGCTATCGTCCTTCTTTTGGTTTTTACTTTTTTATTTATTTATTTTTATGTTGTTGTTTTTTTTGGAGTTGAGGATCGTAAGGAACCTTTAATATAGTTCGGAATGGCTGTACCCCAGCTTATCAGACGAAGCGGCGGTTGTGCCTGTAGAGTGGTATTCCCGACTTCAAAGGAAATATACCCTGCCTAGCATATATTGTACAACTCGATTTGATAACTCTCCAAAAAAAATAGGATGCTAATTGCCGTCCGGTTAGGGTTACTATGGGAACGCTGTCTTGAAGACTGTTTTTAGGGTTCCTTGTTGTTGTTTTTTTATCAGTGTCAGAAATCCTTATTTTAGGTTAATTATAAATACTTAAGTGTTTACCCATGCCTGAATGTACGGAATTTGTATGTTTTTCGGTTTATTTTTAAAAATGAATTTTTACCTAGCACGGCATGAAAAACGAAAAAAGTTTCAAGAATTCAGAAATTACTGGGTACTAGACTACGATACCAAATGGAAGGACCTAGCATACTCATTCGAAAAAAGAATATTTTTTTTTTAGTAGTTTAAAAGGCACAATGCTTGATGCGCTAGTTTCACCTAGAAAGCTAAAATTTTGCATGGAATTTCAATTCTCATTTATTTCATTGTTCGATAATTTTAATAGCTTAACAAGTAAAAATTCAACTTTTCCTCATCAACGCAAGATTTTTTTTTTTATGAATCCATTGAACTTTTTGTTGCTTTGGAAAGATGATCAGACCGGGTTATTGTCACTAGTGTTTATTTCTTGTTACAAAAGTGTGAGAGGCGCATGAGACAGAAACCCTCTGCCGCAAACGCCCAGCAGACTGTGAAGTGTGCACGGGTAGATAGGCATGTCCAATGGTACCAGCTGATGTCCGGGCACCTGCCCACCGCTGTCATTAACTACCCGTCTATGGAACAGGTCTCACCAGACGCTGCACTAGTTTGTTAATAGATCAGCATTTGCATCTTGTGAATCGTATCAAATTTTTATGAAATAGAGAATGATAATCAGTCAGACGCAAGGGAACGACAATTAGAAGTGCCCTCAGAAAGGAAATGGCATAAGTCTCTGTTTAATTTATTTATTTTTACTTATATACTGTACTAATAATTGCCAGTGTGTAGCGATGTTTTACAGGTATATAAGGAATCATATTAATGGCCTCGATGTACATATTTTTGAGTTATCAATATATATATATATATATATATATATAAGTTAATGCTTACCGGCTTTAGAATTAACAAAACAAAGGGAAAAAAGGTACAGAGAAACAACACGCTTGAAAGTTAGAACTAGACTGTTTATTTCGAGTCTATAACCCTGTATATTTACATTCGGGATGTTTACATCCCGACGTTCGGGGATTAAGGTTGAGTACTGATGCTGCCCGGAGCTTAACTCCCCCCTGCCAGTTTACGCACATCTCCTCGTAAACTATGAAGTCTAAGTCTAAATTGAGGATGACTTAGGCGATATTACGATCACTCTCCTAATCGTACTAAGGGAGCGAAGGCCAGCCCAAACAGTACACAACCTGTAATCCCTTACATTCGGTCGTATTTATAAGACACTTATAGTCCAAATAAAACGCTGCTTCTAACACTGCAGCCACTAGTGACAAAATAAAAAAAAACAAAAAAAAATTACATGGCTCATTACTCACAGAAAACAATGGCATCTTACACGCTACGCAAAGTCGATATTTCTACACAGCCTGTGTACATTCTAAAAAAACAACAAAAAAAAAAAATACTTCTACAAATGGTACAAAGTGTACGTATGTATACTATACCAAATTTGGCTACGTGCAGAAGCGAGGACACTCCAACTCACTCATGGCCAGCACCCTTCCCCCCTGGTGGAAGTTTTAACTGTTCGACGTGGACGGTCCTCCGTTTCGTCGGAGGTCTTGTACTCTCGATGGTGACGATGTTATGCTCCCTGATCACCACCACCTTGAATGGACCCTCGTATCTGATCGACTCTTTGCTCCGATTAGAGCCAATTTTACGATATACAATCGTCCCAATTTTAAGGTCCCCTATTCGACCCCGGACTTTGAGGTTTACCCGAGAAACTCTCTTGACCTTCTCCCTCACGATTTTGTCACGAACTTTGCCCCAAAGTTTTCCGAGCTCTAAGTGAGCACTTAACATTTGCTCCGCCATTCCCTCGTCCGCCACCGTCTCTGTCCCGTTCCGGCGCCTCGCGCGCAGTCCGAAGAGGATCTCGAACGGCGTAAACCCCGTGGTGGAGTGGATGGAATGATTGTATGCCGCCACTGCCTTCGGCATCGCCTCGTTCGCCGGCAGACCCTTTTCTACCTGATACACCCGCAGGTGGTCACTCAAGGTACTGTGCAACCTTTCGATGCCTCCGCGACTCTTAGGATGTCCTGGGGTGTTGAGATGCCACACGATATCAAGATTTTTCATCTCCGTCCGAACGTTTGCATTATCGAACTCCCTACCCCCATCAGACGAGATTCGGTCCGGTACCCCATAAAACTGGAACCACGTTCGTAATGCCTGTAAGACGGCGTTGGATGATTTGTCTTTTACGGCGTACGCCATAGCTACCTTACTGAAGGTATCTATTGTCGTAACCCACTTATACCCCTTCCAAGTGAACGTGTCAATCTGTAGTTCACTCAGTGGCGTCTCTGCTGTGGGTGTTTCCTCCTGTTGTCCCTGTGGTGGGTGTCGATCATATTTAGTCTTAAGACATATATCGCACGTTCCTAAAATCTCTTGGATCGTCTTTTTCATATCCCACCAGAAGTACCGTCGCTGTAATGCTTGCAAAGTCTCCGGCGCACCGCGGTGGTTCGTCTTCCCTTGATGGTAGGCAAGCGTTACTTCCCGCTGCCGTTCCTCATCACGCAGTGTCTGGACCATAGACAGACAACGAACAAACGATCGATCAATACCCAGTTGTTCTGTTCTCCATAATTTCTTGATCAGATCCCACACTGTCGCGTTGCCGACAAATAGATGGTAGGTCTTCCCTGGTCTGGATGCATCTTTCAATGCCTGGCAAATTTGGTCACCCTTGACACCCGGTTGGGACCAGATTGTCGTAATACTATTCTTGCCATAGTTTTCATGAGTAGCTCGCATCAGGCCGGTTGTTTGCGTCTTCCAAATAATTTGTCGCCGTTTATCGTTAATCATACCCTCAATCGTCTCCATTTCCACCGGACGTTCTCCGGCAGATTCTTCCGCTTCTTGGTGTTCGCTCCCATCGCTATCGTCCCGCGTACCGCGACTTCCATCTTCCCCGGGCGCCCATTCCTGGATAAATTGTCTGTGATCCCCGGACGTTTCCCCTTCCTCGACTGCATTTACGGTAATCGCTCGAGATAGCCAGTCCGCCACTACATTGTCCTTCCCTGGTTTGTATACAATTTCCAGGTTGTATTGGGACAAAAACTCCTTCCAGCGTGTCACCCTGGCTGATGATTCCTTAAGCTTCCCCACCCATTGAAGAGGTCTGTGGTCCATATGTACTCTGAATCTCCGCCCGAAGACGTATGGACGAAAATGGTCAATAGCCCATATGATGCCAAGAAGTTCACGCTCGAGGGCACTGTACCGCGCTTCCGTGTCGGTCAGTCTTCGACTCGCGTACGCCACTGGTCGTTCCCCCCCATCTCCCTCCTGCGACAGCACCGCTCCCAATGCATACTCACTTGCGTCGGTGGTGATAGTAAATAGCTTCTCAAAATCGGGAAACGCCAGGATTGGTTCCTCTTGCAGTCGAGCCATGCATTTTCGAAGGTTTTGCTCCATAATAGGTGTAATCGCTATCCGCGCCCCCTTCCGCAGCAGGTTACTGATGGGTACGAGATACTCTGCCATGTCTGGCACAAAACGCCGATAGTAATTTAGCGTACCTAAAAGTCGCCGAATGCCCTTGACGTCTTTCGGCACCGCTATCTTTCGAATTGCGTCGACTTTTGCAGAATCCGGCTGGACTCCCTCCCTCGAGATGGTATGCCCTAAGAAGTTGATCCGATCCTCTCCCAGCGATGATTTTTCCATCGACAATTTTAACCCGAATTCACGCAAACGTCGAAATACCCTCCGGAGATCTTCGATGTGTTCGGATTCTGTTCGGCTGAAGATCAACAGATCGTCCATATAAATCTGGCATACCGCCTCGTCTATCCCCCTCAGGATTTCGTCCATCAATCTCTGGAAAGTAATCGGAGCGTTCTTCAAACCAAATGGCATCCGAGTGAACTCATAGTGCCCCCTCTCGAAAGTAAACGCTGTTTTGTGTTGATCGGTAGCGCTCATTTTGATTTGATGGTACCCTGCTTTCAAATCCAAAGTGCTAAAGATTGTGGCTCCATTCAGTCTGTCGAGAATGTCCTCAAAACGGGGAATCGGATACTTCTCATCCGTTGTGTTTTCATTTAATTTTCTAAAATCGACGACGACTCTATATCTCTCCCCCTCCTCTCCCGGTTTACTCTTCTTTCGTACTGCCCACAGAGGACTATTATAAGGGGATGTGCTATCAACGATTATACCCTGTCGTCTTAAGCTGTCGATTTCTGTCCGGATATGTTGGCGGAGTGCCTGCGGATATCGTCTCTCCTTCACGTACGTTATTCGGTCAGATTTTAATGGGATTTCATGTACTGTCTTCCCCGTTGCCCCAAGCATATCACCCTCCACGTAAAAAATATCTCCGAACTCCCTACGTAAGCTTTCCCTCCAGTCCACAACTTTCTTGACTGCCCCTATCCGCGCACTCCCACCTCTTACGGTCCCTTGACATTGATAAGTAACCCCCCCCAACTTGATCCGCCACTCCTTTCCCTTGTTCTCTACAAGCGCGCCTACCCGACCCAATAAGTCACACCCCACTATTATTTCATACTCGCGCGGCATGTACTCCACAATATGTACGTTAATATCGCCCTTTTTTTTCGCCCATTTCTCTAAATTCACGAACGCCTCTCCCACCACTTTACAGGGCCCGCCCAGGGTAATTAACTTGCACTTACATACCTTGACCTGGAGTGCCCTCTCTCTGCCATACAGCCGCTCCAACGCACCGCGTGACATTATGGTATTGGTGCTTCCTGTATCCACCAAGCACCTCTCTCCCCCCTCGACTCTAATTATTGGCAACTCGCACAGTATCCCTCTCACTGTATTACACTTTAGGGTGCGGTCGCCACTCTGCTGCCACCCTCCTCAGGCTGCCACACGCCGCTCCCATCTTCTCGAAGTAGTCTTCTTTCGCTCATGCTCTCGGCTCCTGTCGCGAGCCGGCTCTTCTTCCGTTTCCGACGTTCCTGACGCTCCTGAAGATTCATTACCCCTGGGTGATATATTTCTTCTTTCCCGCATCGTTTGCGTATTCACTTCCATGGGTTCTGCCCTATGAACATCTCTCCTCCGATACACGTAAGGGCAATGCCTAGCGATATGCCCCTCCTCACTGCACTCGAAACATTTTGTGCGGGGGCACTGTGCCACTAAATGACTCGTCTTCCCGCACCCATGGCATTTTCTCTCTTCTCTGCGGGGTCCGTACCTTTTTTCCAATTTGATTTAGGGACCCTGGTTCTTCTGTACACTATCCGGCTCCATTCTCCCTCATCCTCATGTATCCTCGATTCCTCCTCCCTGGCGCTGGTGTCAATCATGACTTGGGCACATTCGAGGAATGAGCGCTCATTAGGGAATACCTCTTTTCTCCCTGTTTCCTTCGCCAACTGTACCTTTAGTATAGTAGACAGAAATCCCATTCTGCCCTCTACCTCTTCGATGCTCATTGTCTCTCTCATTTTCTCCATTATTTGATTATAACGGGTTAGAAGAACTGCGGCATATTGGCCGCTACTCTGCCTTGATGATTTTGTTTCCCGGAACATCTGGAAAATATCTTCTTCAGGCGTCCATCGCCCCCCTCCATATGCTTTCTTTAGCCGCATCTTCACCGTTTCCCACGACGTCTCCTCATCCGCTTGGATCTGGTTGAGAATCCTTCTCTTGACCCGACATATCAGGGCCGCTCTTAGTGACTCTGCATCCCTGGGGTCCAGAAGATTTTCCTCCGATTTTGCTAGAATTAAGGCAGTGAGGCGATCTCCTCCCTTCAGAAAGTGGTTGAGTTCTCCTAATTCGCCAGTGAACCATTCCAGCTCTGAAATTGCATTTCTCAGATCTTGAGTGTTCATTGCTTTCACTCTCATCAACGCAAGAGCGGTAGCATGAGCTTCTGGCAAAATGCCCACCCTTCTCGTTGCTACATGTTCCGCGCCATCCGCTACGTTCAGAACAGGTGGTCGTAGCACGCCTCCTTCTGCCATTCTTTCTTCAATTTTTTATTTAACACGGCAAAAAGGAAAAAAAAAAAAATCGAACAGACGTCGCTTACTTTTCTTTCCACACCACGAGTTCACGGGTTTCGGCACCAGTTAATGCTTACCGGCTTTAGAATTAACAAAACAAAGGGAAAAAAGGTACAGAGAAACAACACGCTTGAAAGTTAGAACTAGACTGTTTATTTCGAGTCTATAACCCTGTATATTTACATTCGGGATGTTTACATCCCGACGTTCGGGGATTAAGGTTGAGTACTGATGCTGCCCGGAGCTTAACTTATATATATATATATATATATATATATATATATTTTAACTGTACTCAAAGTCGTAGCAATTTTACCTTAAGCAATGATTTTTTTATTTAGGGGCATGATAGTTTGCGCGATAGTTCGATTTTCTGCCCCGATGATACTAAAAATCAATGAATCCTATAAAAAATAATAAGCAGAATAAAATCTTGGTAATTCATATCACGCTTATTCGTACAAAAACAATGTGTTTCGTTCCTCCCGGTAATTCGTAATGATTTTCGTACCCAAGAACAACACTCATATAATTCGTAAGTCTCTCTTGACAATCCCGTTTATTCGAGAAAAAAAAAAACCCTTCACCCTTTTCAATTCTCTTAATTACGTTTGTTGTATTTTTTCTTTTTACATAGGATTCGATATCTTTTATTTTTACTTCAGCTCAGTGCGGTTTCAACATTCAACGAGTTCAAAGCGTACCTATAAGTCCACTTGCCCATTTGTGACAAAAAGGAGATAAAATCCATTACCAATGACTCAAAAAAATCAATGTGGCGTCATTTTTTTGACTCGTCGTAACATCTTACAAACCCAGTAGCACTATGACTCCAACACCCTTCCCACATCGGTGGCAACAGACTGTCGAGATTTAAGTTCTGTTAGATGTAAGTTAGTTTTAAGTCTATGATTCATAAGGTGGGCCCCATCACTTTTAAACATGTTTAGACACTGAATGTATAATGTGCATTATACTTTTGTAACAGTCACAAAACTCAATGAAAATTATTAAAAATTGTATAAAATGTAGCCAAGCTACAGGACATGTATTTGATAATACTTTAAATAGATTCATTTTTGTAGAATCTATACTGATTTCCATAATTTATAACAGCAAGGGGATATAAAGAAAAACAATTATTTTGTAGTTTTGAATTTTGTATTGTACACACATGGGATTTTAATAGTTGATAATCCTGTTAATTTTAACTCCATTTTTTATCCCTCAATAATTTGTAATTCTAACATTTCGAAAATTTCGATAATTCGTAATAAATTCTCGGCCCCATGGCGTTACGAATCATTGAGATTGTAGTACATCACAAATCAGTTGATTTAGTTTATAATGAATATAATTTTTTTTCGTAGCATATTGTGCAGGGCATACATAGAATTAAAAATCTTGACATGCTAAGTAGTAATATGTAAAATATATATTAGGGTTTTAGGGGAATATAATCATAAAAGACAACCCAAAATTAAATTAATCCCAGTTTTTATTTGGTATCCATATAATTTTTTTTTTTATTATATCTATAGAACAGCTCTAAGGTAAAATTCTTCACATAGTAGCAATCAACGGAGCGTGCCAGAACTGCTGTTGAATGTTAATGCTAGTAATAATATTTCCATAAATGTTGGCATATCATTCAAGATGGAGTAATTAGCAAGATAGAAAATTAATCTGAAAATTAATAAACATTAACATAACATCTTCAACTGAGGCTAGATGCTTGATTCATACCAAACCTATATATGGTTTATATGGACCTATGTGGAAAAACCTGATGGAAACCTAACTGCCATCTTATCAGTTCAACACCTCAAAGAAACTAAATAACGGCCTGGAGTTGACTAAAGGATAGCTTAGCAGAAGTACATAAATAAAAAGATTCCGTGTTCGAATCCTTGCCGTGTTCATTTGTTTAATCATTATCATTTATTTGTATTATATTTTTTCTTTCTTCAATGTACACATAATTTTTTGTGCCTGATGTCATTACTACTAAACCATTATTATACAAGTTGTTGTAACCAATGAATTTACAATCTGATGGATTTACTCTAACTTTGAAAAAACAATTATACTGGGGTGTGATAAAAAAAAGGAATAGGGCATCACAGAGGTGTCCTTCGATGAAGAATAGTTGCGAGGAGGAGTACGAGTGGGGAAAATTTATAACCGGCAGCCAAGCAGACTGGGAGTAGCCAGAAGCTGCATTAAAGTCTTATAATTTATCGTCAAGTCCTTGCCATAACCGTCAGGAGCATTGGGATGGTCGAACGGTAGGTACTTGGCACATCGGACGTCTAGTAGCCAACCTCAATCGGATGAGTCGTAAATGATAACGGGTTGGAAAACTGCGAAATCCTCGCACTTATTTCTTTGGATTAGCCAAAAAAGGAATTCAAAGAAGAATTGGTTGGTGTCTATTTTTTTATAGCCATAGACCCAAGTGGTCATCAATGTCTTATGGTTTTATAAGACGTAGTCCAGTAGTCTACAACCGCTTAATCGCATAGTTCGACCCCCGAGAAGCCGGCCGATATCCTAGCGGACACCAGGTCCACGTGCCTGGTGGAGATTTCGTATTCTTAGAGCACGGAGGATGTAGATAAAAAAACATGCCTATATCTAACCCACAATAGAGATACACCAGTAAGTAGCGCTGATGTTTACACCTTTTTGTTCCCGGAAAAAAACCAAATGCTCCTTGCCTCCAGAGTCACAATTGCTCTTAGGACCCAATGCGCCCCCCAAACGTCAAGCAGCAGAACCCAGGGTCTTCTAGCCTAAGGCAGCTCTAACCTTCCAGTATATATCTCGTGATATTCAATAGTGCGTGACATTTATTTAACATTTGACATTATTGTAGACAAAGTTTCCTCCATATGGACCTTCAGGCCTGAACTTGTAAGGAATAGCAATAGATGAGGAATTTCATCTCTGTAAGAATTGTTCATATTTCCAAATATCTAAGAATAACTTATTATGTCGAAACAAAGTTAAATCGGAGATATCATATGTCTGATTAGAGATATCATATAAGCCGTTAAAAAGGTGCCAGAAAGCATTCGCGATTAGGTGAAACAAAAATAATTAAAAAAACGTCACAACTGCTAAAAATTTGTGAACACGAATTTAGTGACAGTTTTAAAGACCTTTGTAATTATATCTATAAAGTCCTAACACTAGTAATCAGGACTCGAAGTTACACAATTCACTACTCTCCTGACTTAACATAACAGAAAATTATTAATTTTTAACTCACCTAGTTACTTAATAATTAGCCTTCGTTAGTTTTCACAAGGACATAAAATGTAACTGTTATGTAAAATATCATGCCCTTACAGCCAACACGGGTAGATTTAGATTTGTGAACACGATTAAGTAAACAAAATATTCATATTTATAAATATAATCACCTTATTCTTGAGAACAATAAAAAAAATTAATTTATGCATGATAACTTTCTGAAAATTGTTAGCTTCAATATTCAAGACCGAGTATAGGGGCTGAAATTTAATAATTTCTTTAAACATTTAAGTTTCAGAATATATCTTAAGTAATACCTTCAGTATACGTCAATAATATTTGCAAGCAAAACCCACTGCCAAAAATAATAAACATTAATTCATATTTAGATACATGAATTTTAATAAATTTTATTTTTTATTTAAGCGGAGCAGATTTATTCACAAGTAGAAGAACGTTTTTCATTCCACTTCGTTTCGATACATACTGCTACTTCAAAAATTGAATTATGACCCTTACAACCATACTTGACATCGTACACTTGCTCTTCCTAGCATTAACCAATATTACAATGCCAAACTGAAGCACATAACTTCCATAAAATTATATAAAACAGAATAAGTAATCTACAAAGTAACCCTATTAAATGGATAGTTTTGTTTATCATAGATGCTTCTTGCCTACTGTAAGTTAAGTCCAGGTGCCGCTAGTGCCCAGCCTTAATCCCCAAACATATATTTTCTGTATATAAGTTTACATGTAATACCTATAGATAGAGGTATCTTGGAATAAATAAAGCAGTCTTGTAACAACGTTCTACCTGTTCTTATTACCAACCTTTCTTAGCTTGTAATTCAATAAACGTTAACTGGTGACGAAACCCGGGAACCGTGGAGAAAGAGAGTTATCGAGTGCGGGCATAATTTTTTTTGTTTTTTTTTCTTCTATACGCGAAAGAGAGAAGATGACTGAAGGAGTGTTGATACAGCCCGTCTTGAATCTCGTAGAGATTAACATACATCATACATCCTCCGTAAGCCGCATCACCGGATACTAGCCAGTGGAGGCTGACCAAGAGCACGAGAGCCACAGACGCTCAGGACATGATTGGAGAAACTGGCCATTGCCAGGACTCCCACTGTCACGCGTTTATAGCAGGTCACGAGGCCACTGTCGTTTCAGTCTCCGAGGAGGATTATAGGGATGAGTGGCGCAGTGCAATGACTGTGCTACAGGATTAGGGTCATTGGAAAGGCTACTGTGGAATTTCATAAACTTGGAAGGGATGAGTTCTAGAATGTAGGGTATATTGGAATTTAAATAATATACAAAAATCAAGTACAGGCCATTTCTTGGAAAAATGTTTTATTTATTTTTCCGCCGAGTCAATGTTTTAGGAGTTAGAGAGGGCTAAAAAATAGGAATAAAATCTTTGGGCTTTTAGAATTTATCTGCAGGACATTTGCACCGAAAATCAGAACTACATGATTTTTTTTTTTCTAATGGTCTTATTTCCTTCTAGACACTAAATAGCCCATTTCCAAGAAAAACCTCCGGGAAAAAGAAAGCCGAAGGCCGGCCGGCTGTGATACGTTGAGTACATAAGTATAAATAAAGGACTTAAACGAATAATATAAGAAGAACATTAGTAAAAAAATGAATAAATAAGAAGCCACAGTGGATACAAGAATAAAAAAGTGCTGTTAAAATAAATATTTAAATGAGATATTGGAAAGGGCGGCGATAAGTCAAAGACAGTTATGGCCGCCTTTACAAGGTTATCTACATTTTCGGCAAAAGGAACACTGGCAGGCGGTTTCTTATTTTATTTTGCATTTCCTGCCCTATCTGTGTTCTCCACTGGCTAATTATAGGTGCCGTTTTGCGGTGGCGGGTCACTTAACGTGCAGGTATTTTGCGCACCCTCTCTGCCCGAAAATCTGATATCATAGGAGCATTTTCGATCTGATACTGCTCAAGCTAAACTTATAATAAAATATATGAATAGGTCTCAGGAGATGCTCCGTGTAATTTTCTTTATAATTGGTCAATAAATCGGAGTGATGAGATTGTTACGCGGCTTTCACCGGTAGTCAGGCTAATCTCCCCACTTTATCTGCATAAAGTAGGAAAATACTTCCTTCATAGAGAGAAAAAAAAAAGTCATGTTTTTAATATGATTTCTGATACTGAAGTATTGTGGCAGTACCATCAGGCGGAAATTCAAATAACAAAGTTCATTAAACATACTGACCGCAGTTAAATTAAAGAATTAAATCACATTCACGTAATTATACCAAAAACCTTGCAAATAAACAGCTATTTCCACATTTTGCCTGCTGATAACAGTCACCGAACTCCGAAATCGTCGAAAATGAGTTAACGTATTTATACCCTGCATGAGTAAAAAAAAAAGTGGTGATGGAAAAGAATCTGAGCAGCTGAGATTGAGATTATATTGTCACTGGTACCCGTTGGTTTATGGTGTATATTATATTGGGGAAGGCAGAAGGCACTCAAAGGCTATTGTTTTTAATAATGGCACGTCATTGGCGTTCAGCTATTCAACTTTGTGCCAATAGAGTTGCAACATCTTGGTTAAAGACCATCTGCATGACCGTTGGCAGTTGTCTTATTTGAAACTGTTGCAGATAAAAGCTATAATCACCACAGTTATTCACTATAAAGTACTCACATGAAGTATAAACAAACAATTAAATATCAGTCCTCCATAGATGTTTGTGCAGGACTGACTCTTGCGAGGCAAGATTGAAGATACGCTGGTGTGATTTGAACCTAAATACACCACCTCTTCCAATCTAACGCCTCAATTATAAATAAAAAAATCTTTGTGCGAACTAGATTTATTTACTCAAATGTGAAACTCGCAACTATTTCGACAAACCCCCCAAAAACATCATTTGTTACTAGGAAATCAAATGATATATTATATCAAGTATTATCAGCGAGCCCCCTGTTGTATATGTTAGGCAAGTATAGGGCAAATTCTAGCTTGTTATTGAGAGGGGTCAGCTCGACTTCTTAAAAATTTACTAATAATTAATTAATAGTTACACCTGATTAGTTATACCTGACACCTGACTAGTACCGATACATCTGAATAGTAGACCTAGGCTGACTAGTACGCTTGAATAGTTACATATTCCAAACTCTACTCCAAATCATTGTGTAAGAATGGAAATAGGTCATATTCACAGAAAACCTAAAAGATTTTCAACTATTACTATCTTGGTGGGTGAAAATTTAAATGATGGCAAATGAAAGTTTAAGAATCTAACACTCTCAGAGTCGGTTAGTAGACTTTACAGCAAACAAAATCCACTTCAAATAGACAGAATCATTGAAGGAAACTTTGACCAGGACTGTAGAATCTCAAACCTGAATGGACCAAAATGCGAATGAAATCTTCTACAATTATTCAAGACTTTCGACTAAATTTCAGAGCAACCTAATTTCTGCAGTTGTTGACGCAGCCATATAACTCCCGGTTCAACTCTTTTTACAGAAATATCAATATGATGGGGTTGGAGGGAAATTATTTGCGCTATGAACTAAACTATGAACCATTACACATGCATGTTTAGCCACTATGAAATTCGGAATCCTTTATTAACAACCCACCCTTTCAAATCTGAATCAATAAGTACACTCTCTAATTGTGAACCGGAATCATTCATAATACCAAACTACAGATATGCTAAAATATAAACTTTTGGTTGTGTACAAACAGTTTATTAGAATATATTCTTAACAATACAGGAAAGCCATGTTGCCTAGATCCTATGATAAATTGAATTTTATATCCAAAAGTTTATCTCCCCACTATGATTTTATAAATACTTCTATGTGGGTTGAGTAAGTGCAAAGACATTGTTCTTCCAAGTGACATGGTGTAATCGATATTCACATCGATCTCTGACTATAAGTCGATACCTGGAGTAATCTCTCTTTCACATCTAAGGTGACTCCAAGTGGAATCCTCTATGCCTGTATAAATATTAGATATTTACAGGCTGGATACAGAAATACACGACATATTATTGCTCTGGCGGGTATAAATATGTAAAAAATCCACTGTTCTCAGAACGAGAAGGAGTTCCTCATTAGACCTTTCTAAACAATTTATGACCGATTCAGTCTTATATATTAAGTTTCCGCCCCGTCTTATCTTTAGGTCGTCTTTCAAACCCTCAGACACCGTCTTCACAATGGCTTTCACCGCCATTCTTTACCCCTCTCATTCTTTCTCACTCAAAGAAAGACTTTTTTAACGAATTTAGTTTCATCATGTTTAATATAAAAACTTTAAAAGTTAATAAGTAACTTATTATTTTATTAAGTTCTGTTGGTTAAAAGTTCTGAACGTTTTTCAAATTCTGAAAATAGTCTTCACCGCCTATGAATGCAAACTATTTTTCTCTTTTCTCCTATTGGATAACAATAAGGTGTTTCTACTCCTTTACTGTATAATTGGCTGATCATGGTGACCCATAAAGTTGATTGGTGTTTTCTTCTCAATAAGTAACAGGGTTTGAATTCACTGTGGTGGAGCAATCTTATGTCGTCTCGTCGGCTTTATTTTTTAAGAAGAAATTCGTCATTTTAGTTTCTGAACAATTTCGTATAAACTTGTGCACTCTTAGTTTTGAATGATTTTTCTTCGCGATTTGACCGCTGAATGCCAATCACCTTTAGCGCCAACACCTAATTTTGTTTGTTTTTCATTGCTGTCTGGTATGGTTGGCAGCATGATCCTCCCACTGTTAATTCCCCTTTTTCCACAGGGCGATGGAGGTACCAACATTAATTTACTTTTCGCACTTTTGAAAGCCTTCCTCCTAGCTGTTAACTCGCTCTGTTATTGCAAGGATCGTTATCTTCATCTGCTTCTTGATTCCACGGTTTTTCGAGATAACTTGTGTTCTTAAGAAATTCAAAGAGACATTTCTCTCTGTTTTTTGAAGAATATATAACATATATTCTGAATTTGCTCTTGAGGGTCAGTTTTTCTCCATTCATTGATGCTACCTAATTTCATTTGTGAATGAAAACTGCTTCTTTTTTCCATAATTTGAAGTGAGATTATAATAGCTAATGCTGGATGATAATGCCAATGCCTCTATACCCTTTTTCACCTCAAAGTTTCGGAATCAATGAAAATCTTTCTAGAGATAATCTGATCTATTCTTGTACTCCGGAAATCATTCCAACGGAGACATCACTTTGAATGATGAGCTCATGTGGAAAAATACAGAAGAAGCCGACGATAAATGTACCAGGATATAGGAACATTTCAAATTTCGGACAAGCGCATAACGAAAACGAATTAAAAAAAAAATAAGAGAAACCAGAAAAAATTAAATAAATGAGAAAAAAAGGATGTTGGCATTTTTACCCTTCTGTAGTCTGACCGACACAATGTCCCCTGAGGCAGAGGAGAGGGAAGTCGAAAAAAAATTATGACCCGTCCCTTCTGATCCGATCTTTAATTTCATTCCTAGCATTTTTTGATTCATTTAAATTCCCCCACTAACAGGAGAGAGATATTTCTTCTGCATATCATCCCCAGACATATTGGTCCCTATTGCCACTAACATATCTCCCGAGACCCTGCCTCTTTTGGATGAGTACTCCAATGAGTCTGGATCAGCGTATTGTGTTAGTTTGATGATTAACACGAACAGTGTTAAACTTAGTGACGAATATAATTTGGTGTCAAAACTCAGCAGGAAAGCCGCTGTAACGGAGGTTGAATTTAACATACCATGTCACGAATTCTCTCGAAAGAGATTCTTACCAAAGATGGAGTTAGGTTCAACTGTCACGTTACTGGCTTATTACTTCGCAAATTTTATTAAGCGTTGTTGGTTTTTTTTCGAGTGCATCTTTAATTTAGCATCTATATTTTTCCTCACGAAAATGAGAGAAATCCTCACGCGAGCTCCTACAAGTGTTGCAGAAGAAATTAGCCTTTTCAGTTTCTGGACAATCACGATAACTTCTGCTTTTAAGATATTCAAAGAGACATTTCTCTGCTTTTTGAAGAATATATAACATATATACTGAATTTGCTCTTGAGGATCAAATTTTCTCCATTCATTGCTGGTCCTACCAGTGCAGTCCACAGGACTGGTCCTACCAGTCCTACAAATGCCTGGATCCAGTCAGTTGCTAGGCGTGCTAACCATTGAAACGGTCAAGCAAAGTAATATAGCTTGCTTTCTTCCTCACACCTCATAAGCCAGGGGCAGTACTTTTCCACATTTCTCCCTGTTCGTGTTCTTTCTCATCAAAGACAACTTTTCATTCTTCCAATTCATTCCTGGGTTTGCCTCTTATGCAACTTCCTCCTATCTTCATAATTCGCTAGCATACACTTTCCTCCTTTCACAAGTCTTCTTTTATGAAAGACTTGCAAGACATTTCCAATACTCCTTTGTTGTGTTTTTTACATGATCTGCCCTTGATTCCTTTCCTGCTAATCTAACAATCTTTATTGTGCAATAATTACAATCTGCCTTTTATAAGGCAATAATAATACAGATAAATGACCTCATTCATACCATATTTACAGCATCATTCACTCGCTCATTCATACAATAGGACATGATTGGAGAAACTGGCCATTGCCAGGACTCCCACTGTCACGCGTTTATAGTAGGTCACGAGGCCACTGCCGTTTCAGTCTCCGAGGAGGATTATAGGGATGAGTGGCGCAGTGCAATGACTGTGCTACAGGATTAGGGTGGTTTCGAAATTCACTAATGTGCATTTGTCATATTTATTACTCAATGTCATACTTTGTATTTGAATATATAAGTGTAATAATATTTATTTATTGTTCTTTTATAGATCTTAATACCTTTCCATGATGTTTAATTATTACTGATTTTTAATTGTCAGCTATGTTTTATATTTATTTTATAATATGGATACATTTCGATGTAGTTGTAAACTGTCCAGGTTATAGAACAATTTCAAATTATTTTTTTTTAAATACCGGCTACTTACCCGTCTTTTCTTTTATTAGGTTTTCTAATTTTACGTTTTTTAAATATATTTATGGATTTTTAGCCTAAACTGTGTTTTCATTATTATTTGACTTCTTGTTTTATGAATGATTTCTGATAATTCTTCCAGTTTTTTCTGTAGCTTAGTATCTATCTTTAATACCAACTACTTAGAGAAGAAATCGATTGCAATAGTTTATAAGTAAAATTTTGATTATCTTTTTCTTTAATTGTTCAAAGCACACTCATATTTTGAGGTATTTGATTTTAATCTTCAACATTTCTTTGCAAAGTCCGTTATTGAAGCATTCGGGGCACCAACAGTACCTCTGGATCCATGGAATGATGGCAAGGTTTTCTCCGGGATCTCACTTTGGATTGGCTATCTGGCAGCGATCGAGACATCCCTGGTCGTGAGGCGATATGATCTAGATTTTTTTTTTTAGGAAAATATCTGCCCCATCTTATTCTTGTTCGTGAGATTTTCAATACCGGACATTGTACTTTCCAAGGCTGAAAACAGGTTCTACAGCTGACCGGCCAATTGAACAGATCATAACAACTGCTGATCATCTGAACAATAGCTTTCACCAATGCATGTAACAGTACATTCGCGGATATTTCAATTTGCAATTCAATTCAGGCTAGAAGATAACGTGACTCAAATGTGGGGGTGCAATAACTGCCGAGGCTAATGGACAATAAGATCATTCATCTATTTGATCGATTTGAGAATGCTCAATCTTATTGTAAACTAATTTTCTATTAAGTAAACTAATAATTATTTCGCATCATTCAGTTTTATTGGCACCAAAGCGTAATAATCATTAAAATCCTTTCCCCTCCCATCATTTATTCACATCTTCAAAACAGTTTGAACCTTAGGATCATTCCAATCCTTTTCGCTGTTAAAATCAATATTGTGAACGTTGAAAGCAACTGATGCTAAAAAGGAAAGTGCAAGTGCAATCAAACATGAGAACTGCAGAAATGTTAAAAGATGGGAGGAAAGAATAAAAACAATACATGGTTAAACAATGTCCATGCAATTTCTGTGTAATCTGCCGGGCTTTGGCAGAAATACATGGGGATAGAGATCTTCAAGGCCAACGTAAATAAACATGTGGTTTGTATTTGCAAGAGTAACTCAGTACATTCAGATTTATTTGATATCAAATTGTAATGGGGGTATATCAGAATGCCTTGACAGGACATAAACATGCAGCGGACTGCGCTCATATTTGGAAGTATGTTGGTCACATACATGAGATCCTTCATCTTCCATTCGGGAGATGGGACGAAGACAATAGAGGAAGAGGAAGAGGACAGGGGGATCGAGGAGGCAGTGATATGTGGCTGTTGGAGCAGACATAACTCACGGAGGCCGTGGGAGCACCGATATCGAAGGCAGTGTCTACCACCTCTCCCTCCAATTAGAACAGAGTCCGCGGGCCTTTCCTGAGGTAGCTGATCCACTTACTCCACCTCATTGTCGCCGTGTTTGCCTGCTCGGCTTTATCTCTGCTCCAGGTTCCAGGTGTCCACTTCCAGCCGACACATCCCTGCCATTTCTAATTACTAGCCTACATCCCGTTTCCAGTCTTCATTAGCGAAATAACAGTACCTATGCTGCTGGGGTAATTAAAATCTGTGTCAACAAAAGACCTCTTATTCAAGTGGAAACTAGACCCAAACACATAGCACGATTCAGCTTATCGTTGAAGTACTTAGTGATTTTATTATTTCGTAGATTGTTGTTTGTTGTTGAGTCGAGTTGTAAAGGCACCTGGCAATGAAGCCTGAAACAACATTAAAAATAATGATTATGAATTGAAAATTAAAAACATGATGAGAATTTAGGATCAGAAGATGAAGTGAAAAATAAAAATTGAATTGAATATGGTTGTTAAAGAAGACAAGAACGGTATATTCTAAATAAAAATAAATGGGAGAAATCCTAAAAACGGAAAAGCATACAATCACTAAAGAGCTTATGGAAAAATAAAATTTAAAGAAGAATGGACTCAAAAACAACTAATATCACATTAAACAGAACAAAACATACACAGACATCTTTTTTATTAAAAATGAAGTTACAGAGGAAGAACTTAAAGAACATAAAGGGAAAATATGTCATAAGGTAGAACTCTAAAAAAAAGCAAACAAATAGTTTTGGTATAGGTAAAGTAATACTGAAGAAGAATGTTAAAATCCACGTCAAAAAACGAAATAGAAATATACTGAACAAAATATATTAAAACCAGTTACTAAGAATGAAAAGAACTCATCAATTTCAAAGGCAGGTAAAGATATATTAGCTAATGCTAATACTTGATATGAAAATGGAGAGGCTTAGAAAGTGTAGGAGACGAAACGAATGGGCATGACTTTCGGCTAAAGGAAGAATCTGCTAATGATTAAAGGAATGCCTGAGGCACAGCAGCAGTATAAGTAACAGAAATAAAAACATCAAGAAGAAACTGAAAGAACAATTTTTTTATTAAAAACGAATGTGCGCTGTTTAACTAATGTTAGGGTCATCTCTTATACTGTACTAGAACTTTGAAGGGAAGCTCTTCTTCCTCGCCAGGATGTATTTTTAACTGGCAGTTAGTTATCCATCTATTTAGATTTGATAGGTGTCCCCTGTACCCCAATACCATCTTGGCCACATTTGCAGATGACACTGCAGTCTTGTCATCCCACCCAGATCCCGATATAGCATCCCAAAACCTTCAAGAACACCTCGATGAGATTGAGTATTGGTTTGTTTGGCGGATCAAAGTTAATGAAGCAAAATGTTCCCACATTACCTTCACCCTCTGTCCCAACTCTTGTCCACTAGATTATTTTAACACCATTCCTCTTCCTGTATCCGAGATAGGACGGTATTTAGGCTTCCATCTCGACAAATGACTGACCTGGAACATTCAAGGCTAAAAAGACAAGAAATAAACAGACGCTTTGGACAACTGTACAGACTACTTCAAAGGACATCTCATCTCTCAATTGAAAATAAATTTATAATTTACAAAGTTTAACTTAAGCCTATCTGGACATACGGAATAGAGCTATGGGGGACAAGAAAAAAAATTGAACATGAAGCAAATCCAATCCTTTTAATCAAAAGTCCAGAGAGCAATAGTAAATGCCCCTTATTAAGTCAGCAACGAAACCCTTCATAACGATCTTAATATACCTTACATTCTTGTACTCATCCCTTCCGAGTTCATGAAATCCCATAGTAACCTTTCCAACCACCCTAATCCCCTAATTGCACTGCACGACTCATCCCTATAGTCCTCCTCGGAGGCTGAAACGGCAGTGGCCTCGTGACCTGCTATAAATGCACGCCAGTGGGAGTTCTGGCAATGGCCAGTTTCTCCAATCATGTCCTCAGCGTATGAGGCTCTCGCGCTCTTCGTCGCCCTCCACTGGCTTGTATCCGGTGACGCGGCTGACGGAGGAGCGTGGGGGACTTCCCAAGACTTCGCTTCTACTTTCACATGCGAGGGAGGTGACAACCTTGTGGATTTGGGAGGCCAACCCAATTGAGAGTATGGAGTACTGGGCTGATATATGGATCTCGTATAAATAATATAGAATGAATGAGAAAATTTATCTTAATTACCAACCATGTGGACTTGGGGGGCCTCTGGGCTGTTTGTAAATATTGTATGAATGAGCGAGTGAATGATGAATTGTAAATATGGTATGAATGATGACACTTATCTCAATTACTCATTGCCTAAAGGAAGATTGTAATTTTATCTTAATAAATTGTTGTTGACTAAAAAAAACAAAAAAAAAACTACTTATTGCCTAATAAGGTAGATTGTAATTTTAGCACAATAAAGAACTTTTAATATAAAAAAAAAAAGATTTGATAGGCTGTATATGTAGGGATATGTAGTTAAAAATATGTTGGACTTATTAATGATATTTATATGTATGCATCAGGCAATAATAACAAAGGAAAAAAGGAGATTATCTCTTCTTTGAATGAAGATTTCAAACCTGTACAAAAACCGGAATAAGCAGTAACAAGAGAGTTATGTACCCCTTTTTTTACTATTAGTACCTGATCCAGACGTTAAAGAAATTAAAGAAAATCTAGCATATTTTATTCATTAGGATAAGCCAATTCCGAACAAATACATGCAACCGTGACTTTTCTTTTGGTTGGTGGAAATGCACCGCCGAAAGTGACAACACGATAGCAGGGTTGAAGTGACGTTGTATGGTAAGACGAGAGTGTGAAGTGACGGGAGATAACTGACAGGTGTGTTGGTAGGTAAAGCCTCAAAAAGCCGTAGGGTGGCCACAGGGAGTGGGGAGGGTGTGGCAGTATCCTAAGTGACACCTTATTAGTGTTGCCCTAACCGCTGTACACAACGGCCACTTTAGATAATGACAAGCCGACATCTGTTCTCTCCAGGTCTCAATAATAGGAAGATAGCAGTGCTCACTTCTTCAACAGCTTATCTCCTAATAGGACCCATCCCGGCCAGTTTTTGTCTAGCCGACCGTGGGTTTTATTTCAGACCTTGAATGGCCTACTCACGCTTGGATCGAAGTTTAAACTAACGTTACCTTTCTACTGAAATTATAATTGAAAGCTTATGAAATAGAAAACGAAGTCAAATAATCATCGGAGGTCAAATAAGTATGTCGGATTGTGTTTAACAATTTCTGCCCGTGATACTATCGCTTGCACACACAAACTGAAACACATAGCATACACTCATCTACCCACAATTATTTGTACTGGTAAATCATTATTGGTGGCTACATTTCTGCTTTCAAATATCTTACAATTAAATTAATATAATTGGAAATGAAATATAAAAGTATAAATAATATCTCAAATTCTTCAGATCAGAGTCAGATCGGTTCTACACAGCTGTGGTCAGTAACACAAGTTACTTGAGAATGGTGGAGTAGCCATATTTATAATACAGAAATATGTACGCGACTATCCCATTACCAGCCTTTCAACATGATAATAAATATCGATCTAATAAACTTATTCAAGAAACTTAAATGTGTATCCGTATAGTTGTTTGTTCAATTCACTGGTGTGTGGTCAAAAGAGCTTGTCACTTAAGCCTTTTATATCAGAATTGAACAGTTAATGTACCCTTTGGATACGCTTGTTTATAAAAATATATACTCATCCATTGATGCCAGCAGAGTTTTGTTATGAAGAAGAGATAAAAACCTTATTTTCGTAAAAATTATGACTTAAGCCCTTTTGGCCAAACACCAGTGAACCATAAACATGATTTGTCTTAAGTGTTGTTGATTATACTAACGAAGAACACTAATAAGAATGTCTTATCATATTTTCCATTAAATATAAAAAAAAAGCATATACTGAAATAAAATTAACACTAAATTTTCCTCACATGCCTTAATCCAATTATTCAAAAATGGTCTAAACCTCCGTATGATGGGATTTCAGGGGTAAACTAGGATGTAGACTCAGTAATAAAACGCTTTCATTTATTAAATGTAAGCAAATGCTTGTACATAAATATGTATATATACATGATCTGGTAACAGGAATCGATATTCGGGAGAGGTTAATAACGTGTAATTAGAACCATTTTGAAAGGAGATTAAGCAATGAATAAAGCTATGGAAGCGCCATGTTCTTGTATTATTTGTAATAGTCATGGTTTAATGTGAAAATACTAAATAAACTTTATTATATATATATATATATATATTTTTTATAGTTTTCTGTACATGCACCATAATTCAGCCATAATACATAACCGTCTACTTCAGCCCTTCATATTAAAAACAATTACAACAGTTCATAGACCCTCATTACGTTTTAAAACTGTCTCAACTGGCAACTTATGTGAACTGTTCACGAGGGAGCCCTCAATAAATGAGTAACTACTTAATATACCCCCTCAGTGTGTCTTTTAGATTGTAACACACAGAGAAGTCGGCCATATTGGCCATGGTTTTCGTGGATTATAGCTAAGGAAACGCAGTAGACATCAACGGGTAATAAGGCAGGTTTAGCCGAGCGCCACCGTCTACGTCCCTGGTGTAAATTTCGTGAGGTTGTATCTTCCCATGAATACCTATTTTTTAATTAAAATAAAATTAATTTATATTATGATAAATAGTTAGAATTATGAAAAATGAGATTTTATCAGCAGCTGATGTCAAAAAATCAAGGTCTTTAGGGCTAACTCCAACTACATCGCCTATTAAGCGAAAGCCAAGAAGATCAAATAGAAACGTTCCTCCAATTAATTCATCTGCCGCCAGCTCGATGGAAGACCTACCGCCAAAGGCTATCACTTCAAAAGAAAAAACAGTTGACGAATTTCCGTTCTTCACGCCTAACAACTTCGTAGTTCTGAAAAATAGCCGACCTGGCAACATGGAAGTTATCAAAACACCCACACAGCCCAAGCCCCCTGCGATCGTAAGAAAAATGCTCACAAATGAGTAAATTAGTAGGTGCGGGAAACTACACGTGCCTCAATGGTCGGTCTCGGGATATGAAAATTTCTTCGGACACTCCCGATACTTATCGGGCCAGTATTAAGTACTTGCAAGAAACTAAAGCCGACTTCCATACTTACTAGTTAAAGCCGGAAAGATCGTTACGAGTAGTGATCAGAAATCTGCTCACGACCACACCAACTGATGAAATTGAAGACGGACTCTCAGCTCTCGGTTTCATAGTTCGCCAAATAACTAACGTGCTCCGGGAGGATAGGCAACAAGACGAAGCGATTAAAACACCGCTATCCTTGTTCTTTCTCGATTTAGAGCAAACACCAGGAGTAGAAAAAATCTGCAAACTGACCCACCTGTATTACACAAGAGTTCAGGTCAAAAAACCTTACCCCAAACGCGACATCGTCCAATACCATAATGGTACATGGTACATATGGGCACACGAAATCATACTGTCACGACCCTCTCAGGCGTGTAAAGTGCAAAGATCAGAACAAAAGTGAATTGTGCAAAAAGCCCCTGAAATCGCCTGCTGTATGCGTGCTCAGCCAGCCAGGCCATCCGGCCAACTACAAGAGCTGTGAGGCTTACAGAAGAACACTGAAGTCCAGGAGCGAACAATGTCAGCCACAAGAGGAGAAACTAGCAGCATGAAGCGACCCAGCCAGAAATTTGAGGCCTTCAGTCTCTTTTGCTGATGTGGTTCAGAACAGAGAGCATTCACAGGCACCGCCCACTTCTCGTCCGCAAGTTCCTCTTCCCCAAGATTCCGTTCATCCCGTCAACCCACCAAGTCCATCCCATCCACAACCACACATCTCGCATATTCCTCCATCTTCAAGCTCTTCAGATCTCACTAGCCTATTAACATCATTCCTTACAGACATGTGGTTTGTATTTGCAAGAGTAACTCAGTACATTCAGATTTATTTGATATCAAATTGTAATGGGGGTATATCAGAATGCCTTGACAGGACATAAACATGCAGCGGACTGCGCTCATATTTGGAAGTATGTTGGTCACATACATGAGATCCTTCATCTTCCATTCGGGAGATGGGACGAAGACAATAGAGGAAGAGGAAGAGGACAGGGGGATCGAGGAGGCAGTGATATGTGGCTGTTGGAGCAGACATAACTCACGGAGGCCGTGGGAGCACCGATATCGAAGGCAGTGTCTACCACCTCTCCCTCCAATTAGAACAGAGTCCGCGGGCCTTACAGAACCCTAATTACCCCTCTCATTTGCCTTCTTACAAATCTAGTCTCCTACCTTATCCCCGTTAAAAAATCCATAAGTGGATCCTTCCGACTTCTTTGGAATGCGAATGGTGTTCGCACCCACAATAACGAACTGACAGCACTGCTCCACATCAAGAACATCGACGTAGCTCTCATTACTGAAACAAGACTTACGAGTAAACCACCATTTACCGTTCGACAGTACCTCAAACTGATCACCCAGATTGAAGAGCTCATGCAGGTACCGCTGCCATTGTCCATAACTCCATTTCTCATCACATAGTTCCTTTGGTAGCACATGATTTCCTTCAGTCCATTATCAAACAGCAGCTTCACTTTCCCCCTCACTCTAGCATCAGTGTACTGCCCTCCCAATAAATCCATTTCCGATTCCAATTCATCTCCTTTCTAGACTCCATCCGACATCGTTTCCTTGTGGTTGGGGACTTTAATGCGAAGCACCAACATTGGGGGTCAACTTCCACGAATACACGGGGACGTGCTTTGCTGTCTGCACTCACACGGAAACGTTGCTCCACAATCTCTCCGGCCACAGCCACCTACTGGCCATCAGATCCCAACAGAAATTCAGATCTCCTTGACTTTTTCTTCTACAATAGTTTAGGAACACTAAACTATTCACTCACGCGCCTCGATGGCCTCTCCTCCGATCATAGACCTTCATTATTAACCATTTCTTCCAATTCGCAAACTCCCTCCTCCTTCATTTATTAGGGGCCCAGATGACTGGGACCACTTCCGCCAGCTTCTTACAGATTCCGTAGACCTCAAAATGTCCCTGAAAACATCCCAAGACTTAGACGATGTAGTGCATTCTTTCACTACTCTGGTTCAGAGGTCAGCTTGGGAGGCATCGTCACCCCATTGTCGTCCAAAAATTCATAATCGTTTACCTCAGCAAGCCAAAGATCTAATCCAATCCAAACGCCGCTCCAGAACAGTGTGGCAAAGATCCCAGCATCCTGCTGATCGCTGTTCGTATAATCAGTACTGCCGGTTGGTAATGCGGCTAACATTAGCATCCTTCCGTATCGATTCCTTCAATTCCCACCTCTCCTCTCTGTCTACCAAGGATAACTCTATGTGGAATGTAACTAAAAATATCCTGTTTCACACCCACTCCGTCGTGATGATGGGTCCTGTGGGGCTTCGGATGGCGTCAGGTCGGAGGAATTTGCTCTGCATCTTACCCATACTTTCACGCCTCACCTTTCTCATCAAAACCATACTCACAACACAACTGTTGAAGATTTCCTCACTTCACCTATTCCTCTCTCTCTTCCACCAAAAGCCGTTAACCCCTCTGAGGTCAATACCTTCTGAAAAACTTACCTTACCGAAACTCCCCTAGATATGATCTCCTTACTCCTCAAACTCTCAAACAACTCCCTCCTAAATCCATAATCTTCCTAACCTACATATATAATTGCATTATCCGAACGACCAACTTTCCTCTCCTCTGGAAACATTCCATTATTGTCCTATTCGCCAAAGCCGGTAAACCACCCAATGACGCCTCATCTTACCGCCCAATTAGCCTACTCCCTATCCTCTCAAAAATATTTGAGAAACTCCTATTAAAACGTTTACTTCCAATTGTTGGATCCAAATCTTTTTCCTACACACCAGTTTGGTTACCGTCAACGACATTCCACTGCTCAACAAGGCCTTCGCGTTGTTGATCACATCTCCTCAGCCTTTGAAATCAAACAGTATTGCACTGCGGCCTTTCTTGATATAGCTCAAGCTTTTAACAGGGTTCGGCACGCAGGTTTGCTGTACAAGCTCAAAAGACATTTACCACAGACCCTTTTCCTAATCCTACAGTTCTACCTTTCAAACCGCTTCTTCCAAGTCCGCTGTGGTTTAGAATATTCCAACTACTATCCCATAAAAGCAGAAGTTCCACAGGGCTTGGCAATGTCCTCGGTCAAATTCTCTATAATTTACACCTATACACCACTCATGTCCCCTCTACCCTAAATACCTTCTTAGCCACATTTGTAGATGATACTGCAGTCTTGTCATCCCATCCAAACCTCGTTATAGCAACCCATAACCTTCAAAAACACCTTGATGAGATCGAGTATTGGTTTGTTTGGCGGATCAAAGTTAGTGAAGTAAAATGTTCCCACATTACCTTCACCCTCTGTCGCAAGTCTTGTCCACTAGATTCTTTTAACACCATTCCTCTTCCTGTATCCGAGATAGGACGGTATTTAGGGTTCCATCTCGACAGACGACTGACCTGGAACACTCGAGGCTAAAAAGACAAGAAATAAACAGACGCTTTGGACAACTGTAAAGACTACTTCAAAGGACATCCCATCTCTCAATTGAAAACAAATTACTAATCTACACAGTTTTACTTAAGCCTATCTAGACATACGGAATAGAGCTATGGGGGACAAGAAAAAAATTGAACATGAAGCAAATCCAATCCTTTTAATCAAAAGTCCAGAGAGCAATAGTAAATGCCCCTTATTACGTCAGCAACGAATATACCTTACATTCTTGTACTCATCCCTTCCGAGTTAATGAAATCCCATAGTAACCTTTCCAACCACCCTAATCCCCTAATTGCACTGCACGACTCATCCCTATAGTCCACCTCGGAGACTGAAACGGCAGTGGCCTCGTGACCTGCTATAAATGCACGCCAGTGGGAGTTCTTGCAATGGCCAGTTTCTCCAATCATGTCCTCAGCGTATGAGGCTCTCGTGCTCTTCGTCACCCTTCACTGGCTAGTATTCAGTGACGCGGCTGACGGAGGAGCGTGGGGGACATCCCATCCCAAGACTCCGCTTCCACTTTCACATACGAGGGAGGGCTCTGGGCTGTTTGTAAATATTTTATGAATGGGCTAGTGAATGGTGAATTGTGAATATGGTATGAATGAGAACATTTATCTTAATTACTTATCGCCTAATAAGGCAGATTGTAATTTCAGCACAATAAAGAAGTTATTTATTTATATAAAAAAATATACATTTAACAAAATTTTAAAACTTTTTTTAGGGTCAGATTTATTCACGTTCTGGAATAAACTGGATTGAAGGAGACCGGTGGTTCATTATGCTATAGGCCGATATCGTGCTCCTAGGATTGGTGGTTCCAGGTCTCATATTAACATTTTGTTTTCTAGCCTCTCTTTAGCCTCACGCATGTCGACATTCCTTTTCTTAGATTTCAATATTTTGTTGCTAGTTTCTAAGGCAGTGAAATCAAACTATCTACCGGATTTACAAGTTCCACAATCGGTAAAGAAATCAACCCTTAAAAAAAAACATTCATTCTCCCTTGCTCAGTCCTCAGAATCTCTCTGTGGTCGATTTACAGAATAAGTCAGACGTCCCTGGGAGGATGTCAGTCGTGTGTGGAATGGGTGGGGAAATGTGTAGTATTCCAGGCACTTTCTTAGTGAGGGTCTGACGATTGTTGAGAAGGGAGATTGATATCTGAGAAAACTGTAGGATTCTCGACTGTTTGCTCCCTCTGGTATTCGTTGAACACTTTTGAAGTCTATGATGGAACGTGAACTTCAGCGATTGCCTCCTGACGAACAAGGCCACAACCGGGTGAGGGTGGGGGTCACCGATTTCAATGATTTTTTTTCAGATGATACTCGTTCAAAAATATTTTTGTATAAGCGAGCTTGTTGATGCTTTCTTAGGGAACTTTGCTTATTCAATACAATCCGTCTATTGTTTTCATATTTTACGCAAAAATCCAAATCGGATGATGTATGATATGGCCTTTTTCTATACAACAATGACACAAACGATGTTAGAACAGGCGATTTTTAAACTTAAAATATATTTTTTCTTGGCTCCTATGAAGCATTGGCAAGAACGCTCGGAAACGTGTCAAATTTGAAAATAAAGTTTTATTAGATGAAGCAATCATAATTAATATATTCGCAGAATTAGATGAACTGTAGATTTTTGCCTAGTTTTTCCTAATTCCATAATGTAGCAGGCACTTCTGAGCAACCCAGACAGGATACTGGAAGAGGTTGCACGGACACTTGATCAAGAGGTCGCCTACAAGAGATTAGTGTTCTCCTGACAGGGGCCTTGTATAATCATGGGCGATTACAATTAATGCTCACCGGTTCGGAAGAGGAGACGGTGGTCACCCGAGAGCCCGGTCTCATGTTCTCAGAGAGAGGCTATGACTGACCGCAGTGTCAACATGGCGTCGGCCCCCCAAACCTGGACTCTTCTCGACAAAACAAACGGTTTTTGTACAGACAACTATTTATTTATGTGTACTTTAATCCCAATATAGAGGACGTAGTAAATACTAGTTTAATGTGAGTATTAACATCCACATGAGATCAAAGCTATCATACCATATTATAGACATCAACCTTTGTTTCACCGGTTATGAACTAAGTCACACTGAAACCACTCTGGACTTGAACTGCGGGGATCTGCGAAGCTCTCAAACATCAAGTCTATTCAATCCTTCCAATCTGAAGTCCTAAGAACATCAGTCATTGCACGTTTTTATGGAATGAATGAAAGTCATTAATAATAACCATCAATAATGACCATCCAAGATCACATTTCCTCAAAATTCTTTGTGAACTTTCATCAGAAATCCTACCATGCAAATCCTCTAGCGAGATTACTTTAAGTATTACCAATCCGTACAATTTCCCTCGGTATTATCATATTTTGTAAATATTTACATGACAAATTGAATCTGTTATAATGAGAGTTAATTTTCATTTTGAGATTATAACTTTGAAGATGGCAATTTATACATGTATACATATCCATACATATATTGGCAATTAGGAAAATCCCACAAACAGCAGTATACATTAAATTATATATTTTTTAAATATATATAAACGGAATTAAGGGTGTGAAAATTGAAGAAACAATTTTGAGAGACGTACAAGTTAAGTCCCACTTTGGTTTTTTATAAAAATATTTAAGAAAACTAGTCAATATTTCGGACCAAAAATACTTTAATTTTTTTTACTCCAACATCTCATTTTCGAGAGGTGACGTACATTGTGGGAAGGGAGGAGAAATCACAGTAGTTCTGATTGAGACATGCTTGTCTTTTCTTCAAGATATTTACCTTGTCATTGAGTTTGTCAGCTCATGGCTGTGCAAAAAAATGTGGCTTAATTTCTAACGTTCAGGTAAAATTCCACCAAATTATTCATTTGTACGACGGATAAAAATTAAAACCTTCAAATCAACACAACTTTAGTCTACACACAAAAAGTAGTTGCCACGTGCCGATGACCATTGACACCGTGCAGACTTTTTTTTTTTTAATAATTTTAATGTACCATGTACTTTAAAAACAAATCATTTAGATTTTATTCTCTGTTAACCCTTTGAGATCAATTTTAGGTCGTTATGCCGCATGGCTATCCCAAGTTGTTCCGTAGTAGATTATTGATAGTCCATATTAATCTACATTTCTGTGCTGGTCCTTGGCTAATATAATTGGCTCCAGTCGATCCGGGGAGACATTAGTCATCAGTTGCTCCGAAGAGGATGCGCCCTTGCCTCCTGGATCCTCCGTGAATCCTGCAGTGATGGATCTGAGGTTCGGAGCTGATTGGAATCGCCTCGAGGGTCGCCTTGGGCAGTCGTCGTACAGGATATGATGTATAGTGACAACCGATCCAAGAGCACTCCGGAGACCTAGCTCGATTTGTCATGCCCTTCTTCGAATAGTCACCGGATTCCAAGAACATTCTTCCATAAGTAATTCTAGCCAAATATTTCATAGCTCCAAGAAACTATTCCCTGATTCAATTTAAGAAGCAGATAACATATGTTACAAAAATGAGGAATCTTAAAGAAATTCGTGTCACTTTATTGCACTTAAAAACAATAAATGCCGCTACTTAATTAAATTAAGTTCCTACAAACTTGCTTACTTGTCAGTGATGATGCAATATAGAAATCGTGTTATTTAACATCGTTTAACCATACAGTGGAATCCCGATATTTCGTATCCCAATTCTTCGGTCCCCAGAGAAAATTCCCCAGAAAAAATCCCAGTAAGTGGTATAAAAACAATGCATTTAAGTCCCCTCGGTAATTCGTATTATTTTTATGCTCGAGGTCACTTAAAACGTCTTATAATACGTATTTCCAGCTTAAAAACTTCGTTTATTCGTACTGTTTCAAGAAAGAGAAAGAGGACAGTGAGAGACCAGAGAGCAGAATGAGTGCGAGATAAATGTTTTCTATGAAATTCCATATGTAATTCGTACTCTTTTTACTGAAAGGAAATAAGGAAAGGAGAGAGGGAAAGTTTTAGGAATTGTACTAAGCTTTTCTTTCGTTTCTACAGTTCAGTCTCGTTTTCGTTATCGTTGTAACACCATGCCTCCGAAAAAAGTTAGCCTCGCTATTAAAGAAAAACAACAATCATAAAGGCCATGCCTAGTGGCTTTAATCAAATTGACGTATTCAAGCGTTTTAACGTCCCTCGTTCTACGATCACATCAATCCTGAATAACCAGGACAAAATCACTTCCCAGACATCAAGCAGCAAAGAAAACACTTCAAGACCACAACTAGAAGAGAACTTAAAAAAGTGGTTCGCGCAGGCAAGAAATTCAAATGTACCAGTTGGAGGAAATATACAAAGAAATTAACAATACCCGTCTGAAAGGATTGCGTCAAAAAAAAATTATGGATTTTTTTCGTACAAATGATTGGTGTATATTTAATCTAGAACATAAGTATGTACATATTTTTTATTGGATGTATTGTTTATTGTTTAGTTTAGTATTAAGCAGTGTTTATTGCATAGTTTTTATCCTTACTACATTGTACATACTTCTTAATACATACATGTTTGCATTAATACGTTTTTTAATTTTGTACTCCCGATAATTGGTATTCTCGATAATGCGTACCAAACTGTCAGTCCCTTGACAATACGAATTATCGGGATTCTACTGTATATCAGTAAGATTCGTTTCTCAAAAAAAAATTGGAAAGTTATGATACTTACCAGGGATCGGGAGCAATTAATTGCAAAATATCGCATCTCAATAATTTAGAACTAGCCGATTTCCTACAACTATAAAAAAACTAGCATGTGACAAAACACAATGACAGTACGACTGCAAAACTAAACCTACATTTTTTATGACCATCCTCTATCTCCGTCAAGGAGATATTTGCTTCAAAGGTATTCTTTTTTAGTTTTTATTATATAATTAATTTTAGAAGTACATTTACAAAAAAGGTGTATTTCCTATTTTTTAGTATCTTTTCTTAGTTTATTTTTTTTGTTTCATATTCTTATTCCGATGTCCATTGGGAAATAAGGTCACCGATCCAGAACGATATGCCAAAAAAGCAAAAAAAAACAAAAACAAATGGAATCGTCTCCTAGGAATAAAATATAGTTTTTTGGAGTCATAGAAACCACTAATAGTTCTCTATTGTAGCTTTCGATAGCTTATTCATACATTTACTCCCTTTCCCGGATCTTCTTCTGAATTAGCTGTTTCCCTCAATATTTATCTTTACCGTTACCGTTTCTTTGTATGTGTATATACAGCCGTCCGAGGGGTTTTGTCATATTCCCTTCAGGCATTCACTTTGCTAGTAAGCTCTTAGTGACTACCGTATCTAATTGTACATTTGTGAGTTATACCAAATAAAGCATTTTTTAAACAAGTCTTGTAAGAGTTTTGTAAGAATTAGTAATTACACTTGTATAAGAATCAGCCTAGAAATTTTGATCTGGCATGAGTTGACCGGCGATAATATGGACTCAATTTTTTCGTTCAGCTTTAGTTAAGTTCAGACACAACAAACTAAAAATAGTAAATTACCTGGGACACGGTCGACCGTATGAGTACTAAAAGCTATATTCTTCTCTTAGATTCCCAAGTTATGAACTTTTTTGTTGAAAACATGCAGGGTTATTTATTAGATTTTGCTAAGTATAGAAATTGTACTTAGTATTATTGTATTTATTTATCTTTATTGTGTTATACATAGGAAACATTCGCTAATTTTCAAACTAATCTTACTAGGAAAATCGAATACACTTTATTCCACTACATTCTATACACCGCAATACTTGAGGGAAAGTAATTTAATGAGAAACTTTTTAATATAATTATTTTTTCCGACTATTCATTCAACATTTAGATTATTGTTTTGTTAATAGTATGAAATTTGTATATCAATGATCCAACTAGTTGAAGTTTAAACTAAATAAATACGACTTTTAACATCTATAACAGTATATGCCAGCCTATAGAATGCAACTCATCAGGTGACCATCAGCTGCTCTTTTCCAATGAATGGAAGATATTTGAAGGTCCCAAAGACTTTAACACGTCCGGATAGAATGCAGAGGACTAAGAAGATGCTCATGAGACGGAAGAAAACAGTATAAATGTCTTAGACTAGCAGCCGATGAAAGCTAGAAAAGCCCGTTTGAGACAATGAGACAAAAGAGGGAAGGAGGAAAGAGTAATAAAAATGCTTAAATTGTGAACTGGCAATTTTTTTTACTAATGCTAACAATGGAGGACATAGGTTAAAAATGCCTCCTATTCACAATTAGAAATGTAGGCTAACGCAAGAGCAGTTTACAACAGACAAATTGCCAATATGTGTTATGTGTAATGTTATATTTCAAGACTAGAAGATAATAGAGGATTTATATAGAGTGGATTATACTATATAATAAGATTGCTGGATGCGAGGGGAGATGGAAGGCATTCGAAAAGTTGGAAAGAGGTAGAGGCCGCTGGTCATGGTTTAAGGAGGAAACACATTCTTCCCAAGGGAGGAGGTTTTTTCTGCCAGCGATGCTCGGACAATGGGCTAGCTATCAATGGAACCACTCGGGCGGTGCACATTCTATTAACCTCCTCCGGCTACTGGAAGTTCCTGGAGAAGTCCAGGCTCTGCTGGAACATTAGATGAATGGATCTGTAGCGAGCCGAAAAAACATTGAGCCTGAACAATTCCACGGATATGAGAAACAAGTGTAAACCAAAGGGTTGATATTTCAGTCCCAATCATAGACTACTCGTGATTTTTTCAGTAGGGTATTTTTTTTTTCCTTTGGGGCATCAAAGGGAACTCCAGGTAAAATTTTACTTTTAGGCAAAACGACGTATCTCTGGAAGACATAGGAGCGAACCCAATGGATTTCCGGATTCGACCAAAACATTTAGAACTGTTAGCCCATATTAGGATTACTCACAGAACGTTAGCTCTATTCTTTGTTATACTAACTGAGATTTTGTTATACTAAAACGTATAAGCTTTCAACAACGACTTAAGACAAAACTTAAGTAGAAGAATTAATGAGAAGAGTTTATGCAAACATGCATTCTCAGAACACCCAAGATAAATAATGCTTTGAAAGCGAATCGCGTAGCTATGCTGATTGTAAATAGGTTTTAGTCAAAATTATTTTTCTATGACCGGATTACAAAAACTGTGTTTTGGCAGTTATACTAACTATGGATACCTGGGTTCAATCCTAGCTACCCCCCACTTAAGAGTGGGTCTGGTTAAGGTTAATTTGGCCTTATGAAAAAAATGGATAGTTGTTAAAACTAAAGAGCATATTTCAATGTATATATTAACAAATAAACCTTATTTTAAGATCTTTCTATGTATGAGTAATCAAAGCAATCTTATGGGTAGTACAACTGTCTCAAGAGGTACACATAATATTACCTTCATAATTAATATTGATTTAATGCAAAATTTTAGTCAGTAAACATACAAAACTACTGAAACCAGTAGCTCCATGCTGGAGCTTCTTCTTCCTGTAATGTTAAATAAATCTTAGCTCTTATGAAAAATAAAACAATAATTAGGCCTATGATACCTCAATATATAACTCTATCAACGATCCAACGTTTTATGGATCATCGTTTAAAAGATGAGGAGGAGCATTGTAAGGTACCACTCGGGCTAGGTGGCGCACAATCGGTAACCGAAGCAGGGCGAAGTTTATGGCTTATAAAGCAAACATAATTACACTAACGCCTTCACGTCGGCAATTATTTTCATCTCCTTGACATTTAGGCCACCCACTTGTGTGGTCCAATAAACGTACGGACCAGCGGACACAATGAACAATATTTTTGAAATTATTTAAATTTTGGTCTAACGGGAACTCGTCTAGGTCACCTTACGGATGTGAGATGTGGAAAGTATTTGGTCTCAATACCAGTACTGAAATGTGAAGTTTTATGACGGTGATAAGATATTTCGTTTTAGTTTAGTGCGAAATATTGATTGATACTTGAGGTTTAAATTTTTAATCATGATCATTCTTACATAACTCTCGCAATCTTCTTTCTATTTTATAAACCGGATACACCCAGACCCACGATTGGAGCTAAACTATTCAAAACAGTTAAGTACAATTAATGAAAAAAGTACTTTAGGACTGAGCTGAGTGAATGAGCAGCGGTGACAAATGCTAAATTACAATAAGCCCCCTTATCTAACCCCTAGAAGACCATTTATTTTGTAAATGAGCAAAGTTATAATATTCAAATAAAGGCAGATTGTAATAATTTACTAACAATTGACCTGTGACACGATACAAATTTCTTACTCGCTATTACGCATAGCCTATGTTTTTTACGCTTGAAAATGAATAGAAAAAAAAATGAGTGAAGCTGTACCATTTTTTAGAATTTTCCCTGGAACATTTTAGGAAAAATTAGTCAACTGAAAAATCCAAAAACAGGACATTTTGTATAATGTGTCCTATTTGTATATATGTGTTTTAAAGTGGACATTATAAGTGAACTAATGTCTCAAATACTACTCCTCTGACCAGTTTGAAGTGAGGGTAAATTGCGATGCTCCTACACCGATAATAGAAAATGAGCTATTATTATCACTATCTGTAGATTGTTTTCAACCAACGTTTTCCCGTTTAACACGCGATAATCTTATTTTAGTAGCAAAGAGAATAGGTATACTTTTCGATAATACTCCGAGAGGATAACCTTAGGAGTATGTCCTTCTTCCCTTAGTTGTCTTTGGTGATTAATTCTGACTTCTAAGAGATTTGTCTATTTTTCTAAACATTACTAACGGTTTAAGGTATCAATCTGATAATGTCATATCCGCCAGTAAGAAATCATTAATACCATTCAAAATAATATAAATTATTCAGATTTTTTATCTTCGATTTTTTTTATTCAAACGTCCGATAAACAATTTAGGGATATTTCTAACGATTAATTAATACGACTTTTTTACAATTTTTGACAAAACGACAGTTTTAACAAATTATTTCGGGGGAATGAATCAAAATTCATTGAATATTTGTCATCCTAAATCCTTTCATGAAAGTGTCACTAGATACCCTAATAATGGGAAAGTAATGACAACCCCAAACAAATGTAATTTAATAATCATTGCATACAGCCACATGTTAGAGCTTGCCAAGGCTCGTTACTTGTAATTGCAAAATACTTTACACTTAAATGATTTTTTTTTTTTGGATATGGTGACTTTTTGGCCATTATACCCAGATTCAAATACCTAATTCAAATTTAAGCGGTAAGTGAAAGAAAAATCACGACCACCTGCAGATTTGAATCCAAAACTTTCAAATCACGACGATACAGTTTTTTTTACACCTCATTCCTTTTTTTTTTTTTTATAAATCTGACCTCAGATACTTTCTTCGCGGCTGTGATTTCAAGGATTTCTGAAATATTCCCTTTTACAGTCGGGTCATCGCCATTAGCTGTAGCCAATCGGTTGTTTTTATCACCTGAGGCCGTCAGAAGGTCAATGCACAATTAGTTTTATATATCACGCTTATTTTTCCTGAGCCTGGATTTATTAACTGCACCTCCGAAATTCCGGTTGTAAAATTGACAAAAGCAAGATTGAAACTAATTGTACGATCGGAACGAACATTTTCTTTTGGAACACACACAGCCAAACTATTTTACTTTAAACATTTGATGCTGATGGTTTCAGAACTGGCGTGAGTAGAATATTAGTTAATGTACACCTCTCTTCGCTATACCAACAATTTATTTTGTGCTGATACGAGCGCGCAACTATTATTTAATCTTTTCACTTTAATGTTTATTTATTTAAACTTTTATGTTCTGTTCTATAATTATGAATTACTTAAGAATGGTTGTATAGACGCCGAAAGCTTAACAGTTTAAAATAAATTGTGGGTAGTAAACTCTTCACTAGAGAGGTGTTCATTTGTTCATGAAACAAAATTCATTGTTGACAAGCCTTCCAACATAATAAATAGAATATCAATCCGAAAATATTAAAGAAATTTAATACACCTGACGTTGAGTTTGAATGAAACTGTCAATTAAAATTGCTCTGAACTTCTGTTGAACATTCTTTAAGCGTAATTATCGAGGGAAATCGAGTCGACAATCTCAAAGAAGTGTTTCCGTTCCCACGAAAATTGTTGTTACGCTTCATAACGAATGATTGTGATAGCAACAGTCACTTGGATATTCAAACGTGGTCTATAAACGAAATATTTATTGGATAAACATGACTCGTCAGTATTAGGCTTTCATAGGTTTCTTTTTCTTATTTCTTTTTTTTCAGTTGACAAAGTTTTCTCATAGTTGCCTCCAGCGACCTAGCACCTGGGAGTTCAGAGAAGTTAGGAGAGGACGGTTTGCGAATCGATCTAACGTCGCGTACCCCACGGCCACCCTGTGACGGCCAGACTGGAGAAGAGAGAAGAAGCGAGAAGAGACATAAGTCATTACTCAGACGGGCCTTGTCATGTTAATCTGTAACAGGGGAGGAGCGGTGGGTAAACACGGGCCCCTCGAGATGCCTTCCCACACGGCCAGCCTGTGTTTGAAGAGGACGGCCGCGATCCGAACGACAAACAGACCAGAATCAATATTCTTCACTCGCCTCTACATATATAGAGGATACAGTCTGAGCAAACACCCGCTACTGTCTTACAGCTTCTGAGGAGGGGCTTTTTTTCTTACGCCCCGTCAGCGCTGGAGGCCGGTGTCATTCTGCCTTTATTTTGTCTGTGAAGATGAAATAAAAAACAAAACAAAAAGAGCTTAAAAAATGACAAATTCCCAGCCATGCGGTAAAGGGACGATTCATTGTTGACTGATCTGTGAATGTAAAATGTTTCCGCAGTCAATTAACATTACCATATGTGTAATCAATGCATAGCCAAGAAGAAAAAAATATGAATTTTTATCAACCTTAACCGGAAACAAATAGTCAAAGTATTTTACAATGTTATTTCTCACAACTGGCTTTAAACCCTTTTCATCTCATTAATATCCGGTGTAATTGATCGTCGGAAACATTCACGCCGACTTAAATATCCAAACTATCCTACAATAAAATTTGAAATTAGTAAAATTCCAAGGATTAATGGCAATATTAGCATTCTCCTCGGGGATTGAATGAGAAGTGGACTAGGAATTTCTGACGTAGTTGTAGTAACCCCCACTCCATACTCATGGCATGTGAGTCGTTTGCCATATGTCTGGAAGAAAGAGTCCACATGGTTGAAACTACTGGCTGAATTTGGAGGTGGCATGGCCGTGGGTCGTAGGATATCGGCCTTTTTCCATCACATCGAATCCTTATTGGGTGTTCATCAACTCTTATCAGTCAGCTCTTTGGTCAATCGGGCGCAGAAAATCCGAACATACAATCAGCTCTCTCATCAGATAAATATATGTATTATATCGATGTTAATATATATTATATTTGAATACCTAATTTCATGTATATTATTATCTATTACGTTAATAATTACAGCAATCGTCTGGTTGATAATTGGTTGACGAAAAACAGAAAAAAAAAACCTACAGAGTGTTATATAAAACTTTAGTACAAGACTTTGCAAAGGTGCCCCTGATCCCTTGACCCTCGTTTGAACAAGCTCGGCCTGGAGATGGATGGTGGGCCGATGATGTAAGAAGTAGCATACTTAATTCTCCTCCAAGAGGAATGATGAATGTTAAAATGTGATCAAGGAAAGAAGACTGCAAAGGTCACGTGAATCAGATGGATATTAGAAGAAAACCTAGATCATTGATGGAACGGGAATCTGAGGTTAGAAAGAATACTGTAGTCGGAAGTAGCTGATAATGCGGCTGGTCTAGCATTGCCAAAAGTGGAAGCTGCTAATTTCAAAGTACGCTTGAGGACAGTCCACTAGTGAAGAAGCAGTTTTGAATTAGCCCCAATTACTATTAATATAAATTATATCGATATTTGAAGCCACGCAAGCAATTATTACAGTTCATAAATTTAGGGAACGAAATATGCATTCTTGAGTTGACCATTAGATCAACAAACGGACATGCTGAAAACGATACCAAACCTGGTTTTGAATATGACATGGATTGCCGAGGCTCATGCGCACTTGCCGCATTTAGCGAGCGGACTAATGAGATGTCTAGGTGTTCAGACTGCGCCAGGAGGTGTACAGAGGCTGATGAACACGTTAGAGGTAGCGAGAGAGCGGACAGCCGCACGAAAGAGGGAGGCGCAGAGGAGATAAGGATTTGCGAGGAGGACATGGAGTTATAGCCCACAGTTAGACAATGGAGGCCCCCCCTTATGTAAATCTGCCTGGGAGACAAATCTCTTGCCGCCCTACTCTGACAAACAAGTCCCCTGTAACTATTTGTTACCACAATTAATATCATCTGACGTATATCCTTTCGTATCTCCGACCACCATCTCCTTGGTTCTTTCGCTCCCATATCCGTGTATATACTTGTGTATTTGTAATAATAAATATAAATAAATATATATCCGTATAGACTGTTCCATCCTCTTATCGCCGGCCTATTAATGCGGAGTGCGGATTATGGTGCTCATGTGTGGTCCGGGGTTCGCGGCTGGACGAACCGATACGACACCCGATGCAAATGAGCGTCCCCACACTGGCATCCTTGTTAAGGAGGAGCGGATCCGTAGCATACACTCTTGTAGCTGTATGAATAATTGCCGTGATTAGTCATAAGTGGTTGGGACAGTTTTGATGGATCGGTTATAGAGTGTACCCCTCTCTCGTGTCCCCGACGGGGGAGTAGAAACTTTGTCAAACCGAGATTTTTACATATTTTTATTTTGTGTTTATTCGCCCATTAATCACATCCCCGTCCTTAGCCAATAAAACATAGAAGTGAGCCCAAGAAGGTAATACGATCTGACCGGCGCTCTCTGTTAGCAAGCGCATTCGTAATCCTACATCTACATTCTCATAGGAATGTTTTCATTGCAGTGGATTAAATATTAAAGTTGATTTGCATTGGAGCTACTTTTCATGTTCTTCGTCAGAGGAGGAGAGCAGATTGGCTCAGTTACTAATAGCGTCGAGAAGATAAAGAAACTCCTCAAGTGAAATTAGTTACATTGGCTTGACATCCGACATTATAGCTGTTCACATTGAGGTACGACTTTAGTTAAGTCTACTAGCACACAGATTTGCTGCACTAATAACCGTAAGTGTTCATGTAAACTATCTAACCATGGGTATGATCCAAAAATAATAACCACGTAGGTTTGATCAAAAAGTAACGAGAATTTTAATTTATCTTGAAAAAATTGTATTTATTCATCGTTAGCAATTTTGTCCTTTTCAAAGTAATCCCCCTCATATATAGCGCTTGTGCCAGCGCTTTTGCTAATCTTCGAAACTTTTTTCATACTCACTTTTCAATATAGCTCCTTAGCTCCTTCAGCGATTCTTCTTTTATCTCATCAGTGGTGTCAAAACGTTGTATTTTCAAGGTTTTTTTCAACATCGGGAATAAAAAGAAGTCGCAGGGAGCCGTGTCCGGTGAATGCGGTGACTGAGGTATCACAACAGTGTTGTTTTTTGCTAAAAAATTACGAACGATCAATAAGGTGTGATCGGGAGCGTTATCGAAATGCAATTTCCACGAATTGTTTTGCCACAGTTTCCGTTGGATCGCTTCACGTAAACGGCGCATTATTCCCAAGTAATATACTTTATTGACCGTTCAACCTTCTGGCAGAAACTCATGATGCACTACGCCATTGAAATCGAAAAAAAAACACTGAGATAAAACTCTCCGTAATTTTTGATCAAACATCGTAGAATCCTTCATGCAAGTATGTGCCCCATTAAAAAAAAATATTGTGTATTTGTACTGTAAGTCAGTTGTATCGTTCCTCATTTTCTGCAGTTCATTTTCCTAATTCTCAGAAACCGTTGTGGTAAGAAATCCAAGATCATTGCCTTTAAACTTCTTCAGCCATTCCAGTGCAGCTAATAATGATATTCCTTCTCTCCCATTAAATACTGATATGACATACTTTTTTTTTAATTTTGCGAAATATCATTCGTTGTCTGTTTATTCTCTCATTTTAAAACAACAACGCCTATCCTTCAGTCCATGAGTTCATTTACTATCCATCCTAAAAATATTTTGAAACACTGAAATAAAGACAAGTATCGCAAGCTCGTCAAATCGCAACGACAAGAAATCAAAGCTCACAGTGGTTACTAACAGTGGTTACTAAGTACAATTAATCAGCACGGGTTGATTATCTTCAGATTACTACTATTTATAATTAATAGTTGTCACGCTGTGTCTATTTCATTGGGTACAAATTAGGTAAATGACCTAAGTGCGCCTAATATTCAGAAATACATAAATATACTGCATTTTTTAAATATAAAAGGATTTTCACTTTATATTTTTGCACACAAATTTGTCTCCTTTTTTTAACATCAGTCCTTCTTCCCCATTCGCATTCTTTTTATTGTGTCCATTACATCATCATCACATGTCATCAGCGTTGGAGCACATCCACCGCTTCCAATATAGATATCTTCAATTTCCCTCCATGTCGACGAGAAAACTTGTACTGTCCCCATAAATATAAAGCCCAAGCGGCTTTATTCGACAATCATTTTTTCAAATATGAGGGCAGACGCCTATTTCATCATCTGTCAAAATTGCCAGATACTCATCAAATAGAAAATTTTATATGCATGAGACAACCTAATTATCGTCGCCAGTATCTCATAAAAACCCTCCATGACTTGTTTTACATTCACATGATACTCTCAAGATTTTTGAACATGATCAGTTTAAATCATCAGTCCACTCCCATTTCACTTTCAATCACTTTCACTCAAATACTTTTTCGTTAATTTGTTAAAAGTTACACCTATGTTTTATTTTATATTGTTCTTTATCAGTTATGAAAAAGGTCATGCGTAACATTAGGATTAGGGGTAGATAGACGCTTTTTTCTTGTTATCTTTGTGATGTTTATAAACCACGTTCTGCTACCAATAATAAAGTAAATATCATAAATAAATGTTCATTGGAAGCTAATATAGAAAATTAGGAAACCCAAAAATGAATTAGGATGAGATTTGGGAGAGGGCACGCAGAGATCAAGTTGTTGACGGAGGATATTTGTCCATCTATCAGTCCACTTATATATCCTCAACTAATTATGTGATCGTGTTTTATATAGTATAACGTTTCTATTATGTGGTAAATTGTATGATTAATTACTTGTTTGCTTTGAATCCAAAATGTAAATGTATTTCTTGAGATACTTCTTATTTTGTTTTTATATGTACCAAATTCCATTTCGTTTTTCTTCAGGACATCACATGTTATGGGATTGTAGTACTAAAATAAATAAAAATGTATTTTTTCTATTTAATGTAAATTTTCAACCTAAGTTGGCAAAGCAAAATAAGCAATCCTCCGTTGACAAAGCAGCGAACACGTTGGGAGTGTTGTACCGAAGCGAGGGAGAGTAGCCGCATAAATTGAGCGCGGTGACAAAGCGAAGAGCGGAGAACACATGTCGCGAAGACCGGTAGAACACCGACGCGCAAGAAGACAAAGGAAGGGAATAGGAAGGCGGAGGGGAAGAGGAAGAGGATGAGGGGTGGAGAGACTGTGTGGTCCGGTTGTAATGTTTAAGTGGTGCACTTACAGGTTTATCTGTTATCTGCTCCGCTGTCATCCCGTGTGCAGACGCTAATGCCACAGGCAAGAATGTTACCTCCATTATTGCAAGATCTCATTTGCCTGGGGAGCGGCATTAGTAAAAATATCTCAGTGATAGCTGCCGCGTCCCTGCTCCCCTCGGAGCTACATAGCGCTCTTCCATTTTTAAATCTTCTTTTACTCTATTTGCGTTTTTTGAACACTTGCACGGTCCGTTTAGCAGCCTACCTTTTATTTTTTGGCTTTGTTTTGTTTTTTTCTTCTTCCCTTTTACTCCTGTGAGTAATTTCTTTTAGAGACGGTCGGTTCCACCTTTGCTCCGATGTTATCGAGTACCTCCCCGAAGTAATACACAAAGGAACTTTTGGGCAGTAGAACTCAGTAACAACGATCTTTCTGTACTTACTCAACTCATCTAGGGATAATTTTTGACAAAGAGATACGTATAAAAGTGTGCCTTAGATCTCCCAAACCACTAACAATGTACGAACAGTCCTTTATTTCATTTTGTGATGCTTCCAAACTATAATATCCACTTATTTGTAAGTTAACGATCGTCAACGAAAAACGAGAAGAAAAAGGAAAGAGGTTGAATGTAGTTACTGAACGAGAGTTGTCACAAGACTGTTTTTATTTGAGCTTTTAAAGCCTCTCTAAATACATTCGGGATGTTTACATCCCGATGACTTAAGGATTAGGCTGGCTGCCTACGACGTCCGAACCTTAACTCCCCCCTGCCAGTTTACGCATATCTCTTCGTAAACTCCAAGGTCCGCCGCACTCAGCACACAGCCTGTAATCCCTTACATCACGTTTACGGTCTAATATATTCATAGTCCTCACAAAAAAACAAAGAAAAGAGATAATACAGAAATAAAACAAAAATAATAATAACAAAAAATAATACATTCGCCCTGGACCCGGTGGCTGCCAGGTAAAAAAAAATGGAACATCCACAATATAAATAATGAAAACAAAAACTCTCTCTGAGCAGCACATGTGAATGTGAACATGTGAAACATATGATTCCGGATCAGTTGCTCCGTATCGGATCGAGGGCACACCATCTTACGCACATTCAACACCCTCCCCCCTGTGTTGGGAGTTTCAACTGTTCAATGTGAACGGTTCGCCTCTTCTTTGGGGTGGTCATACTCTCGATGGTCACGAGATTATGTTCCCGAATTATGATGACCTTAAAGGGCCCCTCATACCGAACAAGTTCCTTACTACGATTTGACACGACTTTTCTGTACACAACGGTCCCAATCGATATTGCTCCTATGCGATCACGCACCTTCAAATTTGCCCGTGCCACGCGCTTGGATTTTTCGCGCATAATCTTATCGCGTACTTTGTACCACATCTTTCCGAGCTGTATGTGGGTGTTATGGAGCTGTGCCACCATTCCCTCATCCGCCACCGTCTCTGGCCAGTTCCTCGGTCTCACTCGTAATCCAAACAAAATTTCGAAGGGTGCTAACCCCGTCGTGGCATGTATCGAGTGGTTGTATGCCGCCACCGCCATTGGCATCGCTACGTTCGCCGACAGGCCTTTATCCACCTGGTACACGCGTAAGTGGTCGCTGAGGGTGCTGTGTAACCTTTCGATGGTTCCCCTGCTCTTGGGATGCCCGGGGGTATTAAAATGCCATACCACATCCCGTTTTTGCATTTCGGCTCTCACGGTTGCATTGTCAAACTCCCGTCCCCCGTCCGACGAGATCCTCTCTGGTATGCCGTAGAACTGAAACCATGTGTTGAGGGCTTGTAATATGGAATCTGATGACTTGTCTCCCACCGCGTAGGCCATAGCCACTTTGCTAAATGGGTCGATGATAGTGACCCACTTAAAACCCCGCCACGTGAAGGTGTCCACTTGAATCTCCGTCAGTGGTGCTTCTGCCGTGGGTGATTCCTCCTGGAGTCCCTGCGGGGGATGTCTATCATATTTCGTCTTCTGACAAACTTCGCATGCTCCGATTACCTCCTGAATAGTCCGCTGCATCCCCCACCAAAAATAGCGCCTTCGTAGTGCTTGTGCCGTCTCCTGCCCACCGCGGTGGTTGGTTTTTCCTTGGTGATACGCCAGTGTTACCTCGCGTTGCTGCTCCTCGTCCCGCAGGGTTTGGACCACGGAAAGACACCGAATGAACGAGCGATCCACCCCCAACAGCTCTTTCTGCCACAGCTTTTTAATTTTGTCCCACACAGTCTCGTTGCCCACGAATAAATGGTGTGTTTTGCCGGGTTTGGACACGTCCTTGAGAGCCTGACAAATTTGATCTCCTCGAACTCCCGGTGGTGACCAAATCGTCGCGATCTGACTCCTACCGTACGTACTATGGAGTATTTTCAGAGCACCCGATGTTTGAGTTTTCCATATGATCTGCCTCCGCTTATCATTGATAATTTCGTCCGTCGTCTCCATATCACGCGGTCTCTCTCCTATAGACTCGTCTGATGGTGTGTCCGCACTCCTGTCACTATCTTTCCGCGTGCTGCTCCTGCCCGCTTCTCCAGGCGTCCATTCCTCAATGAACTGCCTCATACCGCTCGATGTTTCCCCTTCTTCTATGGCGTTCACCATAATAGCGCGCGACAGCCAATCTGCCACGACGTTGTCTTTGCCTGGCTTATATACAATATCCAGATTGTATTGGGCTAAGAATTCCTTCCACCTTGTTACCCTTGAGGAGGATTCTTTGAGTTTTCCGACCCATTGAAGAGGTCGGTCATCCGTATGTATTCGAAACCTTCTGCCAAATACATACGGACGGAAGTGCCCAATGGCCCACACTATCCCGAGGAGTTCTCGTTCCAGAGCGCTGTACCGCGCCTCCGTGTCCGTCAGGCGTCTGCTCGCGTAAGCCACCGGTCTTTCCCCGTCTTCGCCTTCTTGTGACAATACTGCCCCCAAGGCATAGTCGCTTGCGTCGGTGGTGATCGTGAAATCCTTCTCAAAGTTAGGGAAAGCCAAAATCGGCGCCTCCTGCAAACGTGCCAAGCATTTGCGGATATTCTGCTCTATCAGCGGCGTGATCATTATCCGTGCTCCTTTCCGTAGTAAATTGTTAATGGGTACCATATATTCTGCCATGTCCGGCACGAAACGGCGGTAGTAATTGAGCGTGCCCAGTAATCTCCGAATCCCTTTTACATCTTTTGGCACCTCCATTCTCTGGATCGCTTCTACTTTCGTCGAGTCTGGTTGAACCCCTTCCTGTGAGATTGTGTGCCCTAAAAAACTAATCTGCTCCTGCCCCAGTGACGATTTGTCTATTGACAGTTTCAACCCGAAATCCCTTAATCTCTCAAATACGTTCCGGAGGTGTTGAATATGTTCCGATTCCGTTCGGCTGAAGATCAGCAGGTCATCCATGTAAATTTGGCACATAATTTCGTCCATTCCTCTCAGAAGTTCGTCCATGAGACGCTGAAAGGTTATTGGAGCATTTTTGAGACCGAACGGCATTCTCGTGAACTCAAAATGCCCTCTTTCAAACGAAAACGCCGTTTTATGTTGGTCATGCGCAGCTAGTTTGATCTGATGGTACCCTGCTTTTAGGTCCAATGTGCTAAAAATTTTTGCACCGTTTAGTCTGTCTAGGATGTCTTCGAACCGCGGGATCGGATATTTTTCGTCCAGGGTATTATCGTTAAGTTTCCGAAAATCCACCACGACTCGGTATTTTTCCTCACATTCTCCCGGTCGACTTTTCTTTTTCACTGCCCACAAAGGGCTATTATACGGAGACGTGCTATCTCTGATAATACCTTGGCGCTTGAGATCCTCGATCTCCTTTCTAATGTGTTGTCTGAGCGCTTGCGGATACCGCCTCTCCTTCACATACGTCACCCGCTCTACTTTTAACGGGATCTCATGTAGCGTTTTCCCCGTTGCTCCTAGCTTGTCCCCTTCAGCGAAAAAAATATCCCTAAACTCGCTCCTCAGACTCTCCCTCCAATCCTCCACTCTCTTAACCGCTCCTATTTGCTCCGTTTCGCCCCTTACGCCCCCCCGGCTTCGATAGGTTCGCTTCCCTATTTTGATCCTCCAGTTCTCCCCCTCGTTTTTGATGCGCGCGCCTACTTTTCCCAGTAAATCACACCCCACTATTATCTGGTATTCCCGTGGCATGTCTTCCACGACGTGTACTTTTATGTCACCCATTACTTTCGCCCATTCTTCCAGCCCCACGACCGCTTCTCCCATTACTTCGCAGGGTCCCCCAAGAGTAAGTAATTTACACTTACATACCTTGATCTGGTGTGCCCTCTCTCCTCTACGCAACCTCTCTAACGCACCACGAGATATTATTGTATTGGTGCTGCCAGTATCAATGAGGCACCTCTCCCCCTTCCCGAACTCGATAATTGGCAAACCACACATCCTTTCCCGCACTGTATTGCACCTTAGGATGCGGTCGCCTCTCTGCTGCCACTCTCCTCAGGCCTCCGTACGCCGCTCCCATCTGCGCGAGGGATTCTTCTGCCACTCTCGTCGTCTGCTCCCGCTGCGCTTCGACTCCTCTCCGTCTGTCTCCGACGTCCCTGATGACTCGTCGCCCGATGATCCAATTTCTCTTGGTGTCGCGCTCCGCCTCTCCCGGATTTCCTGGTTGTTCACCTCCATTGGTTCTGCTTTGTGAAATTCCCTTCTACGAAACAAGTATGGACATTGTCTTGCTATGTGTCCTTCTTCCCCACACTCAAAGCACTTAGTGCGAGGGCACTGAGCTACCAGATGGCCCGTCTTTCCACAACCATGACATTTCCTTTCTTCTTTCCGAGGTGCGTACCTAGGCCTCGTCACTCCCAATCTTCTCTCTCTTGTCGCTCCCCTGTCTCTACCGGCAAACGGCGTTTCCTGTCTCCTCCACACTGCTTTTGGGGTCCTGTTTCTCCTATATGGGATCTGGCTCCAATCGTTGTCATCTTCGTTCATTTTTACTTCTTCTTCCCTTGCGCTAGCATCTATCATCGCCTGGGCGCATTCGAGGAACGATCGCTCATTAGGGAACCCTTCCTTCCTTCCCGTCTCCTTCGCTAATTGTACCTTTAAGATTGTTGACAGGAATCCCATCCTGCCCTCCACTTCATCGGCGCTAGTTGTCTCCCTCATTTTCTCATTTATTTTATTGTAGCGGACAACCAGGACTGCAGCATACTGTCCACTATTCTGTCTCGGAGATTTCATTTCTCGAAACATTTGGAATATATCCTCCTCTGGGGTCCATCGTCCCCCCCCCATATGCTTTTTTCAGTCTCGTCTTTACTATCTCCCACGGGGTTTCCTCGTCCGCCTGTATCAGGTTCAGCACCTTCCTTTTCACCCTGCACACCAGGTCTGCCTTTATTGACTTAGCGTCACCTGGGTCGAGTAACCCTTCGTCCATCTTGGCTTGTATCCTCTCCATAATCCTATCTCCACCTTTGAGAAAATGATTTAACTCACCTATTTCCCCAGAAAATTTTTCGAGGTCTGAGATCATTTTCCTCATGTCCTGTGACGTCACTGCCCGCACCTTCATCCACGCCAGTGTGTTCGCATGGGCTTCAGCCATGGTTTCTTTAGGTAACTGTGGAACTTCAAACGCTGCCGGCCGCAATTCCACCATTACCTACTTTAATTAAATCACACGAAAGTGAATAAGAAGGAAAAAAAAAACAAAAACCAACTCGCACGTTAATGACTCGAACCCACTCCGCTCCCGGGTTTCGGCACCAGTTAACGATCGTCAACGAAAAACGAGAAGAAAAAGGAAAGAGGTTGAATGTAGTTACTGAACGAGAGTTGTCACAAGACTGTTTTTATTTGAGCTTTTAAAGCCTCTCTAAATACATTCGGGATGTTTACATCCCGATGACTTAAGGATTAGGCTGGCTGCCTACGACGTCCGAACCTTAACTTGTATGTAGGAAAACATATATAAAAAACCCTACCTCCAACCAGTTTATAGTGATCCTTGAAAATAAAATTAATGTATTTATATATCTTCTTCCTAGTCGAATAATTATGCACACCTCTTTTTACTAAACGCTTTTACTCGTAAATACGCTTACAATTTTAAATAAGAAACATTAGATAGTTTTTTTTACAATGTTATAAATAAGAGACGTATTTTGATATTCGCGTGGTCTTTTTAAGGCCTGTCCGTGAAAAAAAAAAAAAAGACGTATTTATATGGGACAAAAAATATTAAAATATGACATATAATATGCCGAATATTACAATAATATCCAGTATAATATAAATTATGCAGAAAAATAGTGAAACAAGGCAATAATGGTGGAATATTGAGCCATAAAAAGGTGCGCAAAAAGAAAAAACAAATTATATTACACGGAAAAATGAATTTTTTTAATTATAACAATTTACATTTTTCATTAAAAATGTTTTAAAAATAATTACCATAGTGTAGTTGTATAATCTCAGTAATAATTGATTCAATTACAATATTTACATTATTAAATTACAACTTTTACATTATTTAAATAATAAATGGATCTAATTGCTAAATTATGAATGATTTCGTCTGGAGCCATTTAAGTTCAGTATTTCCTAAATGTGACAAAATACGTTCTCTAGGCGTGAATGTTATGGTGCATTAAATATTTATGGACGGTTGAGAAGAGAAATGTAAATTTTTAACTACATGTTTAGCAGCCTCATAGCTACAATACAGTTTAATTCAGGGACGACTGTGTCGGAATAAGTTATAAAATAAATTATGTGGGAATATATATTTACAGTGCCTGTCAACCGTTTAGGACCAACTCAATTTTTTGGGGGAAATTCAAATAAAACTATAATTTTTCAAAGGAAATTTTTAAAAACAATGAGTAGTCATTTGAATATACATAAAATAATAGAGTTTTAGACTAAAATAGCGTTATGACAACAATTAAAAGTTTATAGATATTTCATAAAAGAAATGCGCCCTTGCTTTTTAAGGTAAATTGGACCACTCGTGGAATTTTCGCTATGGATTTGTCTAACTTTTTAAACAGTATCCCATGCGAACAAACTTATAGTAAATTGCTCTCAAAGATGTTTTTGTGAAGTTGGAGCATGATCTCCGATGTTCATCATCTCAAAGTAATTCACTTGGTTGAGGTCCGGAGATTGAGCTGACCTGATCATGTTTATCAAAACACGTTAATCTTTTTTTTTTGTCAATAGCCCCTAAAAAGCTTAAACAAATGTTTCGCGTCAGTAACCTGTTCCACAATAAAACCAGAACCGATCAAGCGAAGACCAAAAGGGTTGTGTGTTCTTTCAAAAAGTCTATACATATATTTGTGTAGTATTCCTGTAAGTATAGGAGATCTCATGAAAAACACCGCCATGCATTACCGTTGCAATTACGCGCCGGGGAATAAACTTTTCGGACGGTGTGAGACGAACCGCAATCCTGCGATTAGGTCCTAGATTTGAAAGTTTGATTCGTCTGTCCCGAGTACTTTCCACTAATCCTCCACTGTAAAATACTTATCAAGTGCCCACCGAAATTGTTCTCTCGAACTACCAGGAGGTATAAGCAGATCCAGTGTACGGGCACATCCCAACAAGTTGGCCTCCCTGTTTCTACTTGTTACTGTTGAAACATAAACAAATTTTGGTAGCAGTGTTGACCTCAGCTTGAAACTGGGCACCTCTTGGGTAAATGTTCTTAGAGTTAGTTTTTTTCCCACCTGATTAACAGAATTGACTGTAAATACAAGATACTATAAGGTATTCTATACCATATTTAAATAACTGAGGTTCTGAATGATTTTTTTTATTGATTGATATACTCCTTTATTGTGCTATAATTACAATCTGCCTTTTATAAGGCAATAATGATTTTAAGGTAGATTTTATGTAAATAACCAGGTAACCTAAAATTTTGACCGCCGGTGCATGTGTATGTGTATAGCCCAGTCATGTTTTGCCAACCTTTTCAAGCAGTGTACATTCTGAATTGTTATAGAAAAAAAGTAACAATTTGACATTTTGATTTTATGATGTTTTATTATATGTTGTCAAATTCACAAAATGACACTAGGATGTTCCCAAAAAAGAGGCTTGGAAAATCTAGATGACAAGCCGTTTTGGCTAACTGGGAGTGATTGTGATTAAATCGTCAAGATGAGTTTGTTTTTTTTCAAAACCTAACGATATACTTGTACGATCAAGAGAAATGAGCTAGTAAATATGAATGCGTAATAAGCAAGTTATTGATACTTTTATTTGAAATCAACAATGGGATGTCATGATTGATGGTGATGGTGCGCAGAACGTGGTTTATAAACATCACAAAGATAACAAGAAAAAAGCGCCTATCTACCCCTAATCCTAATGTTACGCATGAACTTTTTCATAACTGATAAAGAACAATATAAAATAAAACATAGGTGTAACTTTTAACAAATTAACGAAAAAATATTTGAGTGAAAGTGAAATGGGAGTGGACTGATGATTTAAACTGATCATGATCGAAAATCTTGAGAGTATCATGTGAATGTAAAACAAGTCATGGAGGGGTTTTATCATGACCATCACCAGTTAATAGTCCTTAGGTTTGGTAGCAGAGAATTTTTGAAAACAGTCACCTTCCTCCTTAAATTTGGAATCCTCGGCCCCGAAAAAAGTTAGAGGTAATAAAATTAACGTAGTTTTCTTATTTCACCGTCTTGTCGAATACACGACATTTAAACAATTCTTAAAAAAATAGGGAGTTAGGTGTTTTGGGGAAGAATTGAAAAATATGATAAATTGTCAACACATTTATTTGTTAATGGACAAAGTTTCAACATACTATGTTTTGGCGTTATTTAGCTCACTATCAAATATTATAAATGTTAATCTTTAATATCTTATTGAGCCTGGAGGGAACATATTCGTATTGGATAATAAGGCAATTAATTTAATTTATTAATAATAATTTCAATTAATTATTTTATGGTATCTGGTTCCATATAGTAATAAACTCCAAAAATGCTTTGATGATTCATGTGCTCAAAATATTACCTAGTTTTTTAACTGTAATTGTCGATATGTTCTACATTTTTCTGTTATGTCTTGCTTCTTTTAAGATGCCACTCAAATTAAATTCTTCGGAGGACTTTCGTCGCAACTGTCAACTAAGGGGAACTGAAATTCATCAGTTCTGAGTGATATCGAGAGTAGAGATCACGCTCTCACTGTAATTGGTACTAGCGCTTCTGAGATTTAGATATATGAGAAACATAAACTAAAAATTGTTAGTTTTGAACCACTGAGGTTTTATCACGCCCCAGTATGTGATAGGGTCCACTTAGGAGTGGACCCTAATACCACCAGCTGATTCTAGGTATGAAAGAACGCACGTCTAGATCGAGGCTTTATGGTTTATTCATCATTTCTCTATGTAGTTCTCAATCTATCTCTTATTACTTCTTTCTCTTCCAAGCCAGCCTTTGTTAAAAGTGATATGAAACTATTTTTAAAATTTGAATATTATGATATTAGAGACGGTTTGTTCCGATGTACGTCTGAGGATGGAGTTATACAGTATGCTAGTAATTATGGAAGACTGGCGAGCTGAAAATTTAGCATCTTACATTCAGCAACCTAAGCCGAATCTTCAAAAGAAATCAATTATATCTAATTACACTGCTAACTAAGAACTCGACATGTTCGTAAAATATTTCATTAAGTTAATGCATCGGTTTGATCTTTGAGAGGAAAATTCTGCGTAAACCATTTGGAACTGTGAAAGTTTACAACCACTATGGAGATATTAACAAACCAGGAGCTCAAAGATCTATTCAAGGAACCAGGCTAGAGTTCCTTCCAGGAATAACAATTCCAAGAAGACCTCGGTTTCGATGGAACGACTGCGTGGCAGATGGGCGATGATCGATAATGGGTGGGAGGAACTGGATGGCAGCACAAGATCGGAAAGAGTGGCGGAGGTTGGTGGGCGGAGGTCCAGCCAGAACATCGAGTTGTAGCGCCGACTTAATAACAATAATTATATATCAGTTACATTTTGTATTCTTCTAAAGTTGAAAATATTTGTTTCTATTAATACCTATTAATGGTGTGAGGATTTGTGAATATTTGCTCCGGAGCGTAAAGATAAGCCTGAGGAAAAAATTAATGTGAAGCAGTTTGTGGACAGGCGCTCGTAGTAAATGGGATTGCGATAGAAGAAGGATCGGCCTCATGTGGCAAGGACTGCTCGAGAGGCGCTGGAACAATGGCAGCCTTCATCATAAAAGTGGGAATAAAACGCCATAGCACTGACCACCCCATGTGGAAATGGTCACTGGCTAGCGGACAGTTTATGCGCCTGCTTTGCCGATGTTGTAAATAACTCAAACAACGCCATAATTCTTGCAGACCTCCGCCCACCGCGCACAACCCCGACACGGACCAGGCACTGCACCACCCTCATGGCACGAGGAAACACTGCATCTCATATACTCCTTGCAGATCTTAATTAATCTCCGCCCTGTAAAAATCAGATCCTTCTAAATTTAAAGTAACACGGAAGGTACACATTCCGGTGTGATCTAAACATCATCATCATTGGCTTTAGTCTGGATGAGAGCTTGGACACTCATTTCGGGATCGTCATGAGACTTATCAAACCCAAATGGGTCATTCCACGAAAAAGGTCCTTTTGGTCTTCTGGGCTGATTTCAAGCTGACTGTGAGCTATATAGGGCTGGACAGTTTGTTGTAGCTTCCAGCTAGTTTTAACAGTTTGTTGTAGCTTCCAGCTAGTTTTAACAGTTTGTTGTAGCTTCCAGCTAGTTTTAATTCATTGATTTATGAGTTTAGTTTAGTTGCAATGAGTAAGTTTGAGTTTATTATGTATTAAAAACTTTTGTTTGTAGTAAAAATGTTCATTTTTACTCTTTCCAGTAAGTTTTCCGTTTTCAACTTTGACACCATGCTGCTCAATGCTCACACCTATTATAATTTCCTCCTTTGCATGTAATTATCAGCTGTATTATCAAGTACCAGAAATTGTAATAAAACATTTATTTATCAATTTTAAATAGGAAAATCCTGTTGAAAACTGGTTTCCAGACGATTCAGGTCATTACATCACCTAGAATAGTTTTAAGCTCTTGCCGCTAACCTAAAGCATGAGGAAGGTAGGGGAGGAAGCTTTAGCGTCCTATTTTAAATACGTTATTACGTCCACTTTTAAACAAGTAAACCACTTGGGGGGGGGGGGATTACAGTTGGCTTAGGGGCGTTTAAAGTGTCAAACTCCACTGTGGTCCGTGGGATTGTTTTTTTTTTTTGTTTGTTTTTTTTCTAAACCCCTTAAATTTAATACAATGTAAAAATATAAGCAAAAGAATTGACAAACTTTCTCCTCTTTCTGCTATGCGCAGATGCATTTGAAGGAGGTTGGGTTACATAAATCAGATTGAAATAACATGAATACAAATCTAGGTGATGGGGCTCACTTTCAGTTTAAAAATGGGAGAAAATACTTACAAACTAACAAACTATACCTAGAACCTAAGACTAAAGCGTTCCAGCCACGACAGCGTCCTGCCATTTATGGGGGAACGGAGCGGGGGTTATCACGTTAAACACCGGGTTTGTCAAGTATTGCAGTGAGTCGAAAAATTTTATGTGTCTACGTTGGATGAATTCATCCACCGTAGGCAGCTCAAAGATATTGTGAAGCTCACTGTTGCTCCGCAGCTCGAACGAAGTACCTCTGACCACTTTCATCAGTATACCGTTTTGGAATTGTTGGAGTTTCTAAGCTGTCGTATACGTCAGATAACGAAAAAGCGGTGCACCATACAGCAGAGTAGGCCTGAGTATGCTCTTGTAAATCAGTAGCTTGAGACGCAGTGATAGATTGGGGGAAGTCAATAACTGCGTAAGCCGGTAAGACTTCATGCGTGTTTGCTTCAACTTCTTCGTAAAATGGTTACTAAAATGGAGGTAGGTTTGTTTTAACTGATGTCAACACTTCACCAGCCTTTAACAGTAAGCAATTCCAAGTATAATTTTTTTTTTTAATCAGACGTAATTTATAATGTTATCTTTGATGAAAATGTAGTATTTTTTTACAAAAGTTGAACAGTAATAAAAAGTAATTCCACGAAACTACAATCTCATCATTGCTTCACACGTCAGTACTTCACCCAAAAACATTTCAAGAGAGTGAACCAATGAATAAATGCACCCGAATTTTTCAAATTTGATTTGAAAAGTCAAATCCTACAAAATGTATCGACTCCTAGGTGATTTTCATAGAAGATTAAAAAAAAAATCCATACTCTGTCGAATGTTAAACCCAATTACAGTAACTACAGTAGTAATTACAGTTCTTTACATTAATTAAATTAATTGCACTGTTTGATTCTTTTTACATTGGTTTAACTTTGATACTGCAAATTTTCTTTTTTGTCTCTTAGAGTACGGGCTCATTTAATTATTTTTGCTTTGTTCTGTTCTTTATCGTCTAAATAATAAATCCTTCCATCTACCACATTTAAACCTACTATTTATATTAATATATTTAAATTTACAGATTTCATCTACAATGATTGTGAGCTGCTGACTCTACGGTCTCATGAGGAATCCAATGTTGGACAGTAATGATTTTTTTCATAATTTTCCAAGCACTTTACATGATAAATGAAGTTGAAATGGCCTTTTTTGGTGGAATTACCCATATATGTAGCACCGTGGACCACAGCCAAATGACTGAGTTAAGGAACGAAATAAAGGGGAGGAATGAGGGGGATAGATACATCTAAATTTAGAAAAATATATTACACTAGCAGAATTAACAGCTTTTGCCCGTAATATTTTAATCCATTTTTGTTGTCTTTTTACTGTGTGTTTCATATTAAATTTTAAACAGGTATTCATTTGTGTATTGTTTTAAAAGGGATAAAATTCTGAGTATTGATTTTTGATTACACAGCTTAAGTAGTTGAGATATTCTAAACCTAATTTTCAAAGAGTTGTCTTCCGACTTCAGATTAAAATATTAATATATAAGCGATACACTTTAATCACTAGACACGTCATTGTCAACGAAAGATAGGGTTGAAAAGAATTGGTAACAGAGAAAACGTCTGGGGGTAGCTATGGATGTTCACAGTTACCTAGGAGTTAATGGCCTATAGTGAAATTCATCAGGATAAAGTAATAAGTAATTGCCTAATAACTGGTTGTCTCTCGATATTATAAGTATACCGGGAGAACAATCAGTAATATTATTCAACCTTCATGAAAAGTACCTCTTAACTGCATCTAAGTGTTATCAATTTGTTTGTTTTCCCATGCTATAAGCCAATAATTCAAGACTAAATATAAATATTGATGTTGTTAAAATTTGTCTGTTGGTTTTTAACAAGTACACATGAATAACTCTAATTACTGTGGATTTAGAAATTCATGACTCATAAAATATTTTATTTTTTCATGCTAAAATGATCATGCATCAGGACGGTAAAATGTATCCATACTAGGTAACAATTGTGAAACGAGAAACGATTAGGTCTGGATGCAGTTCTATTTTTCAGGGGAATACAATTTCAAATTATGGTATCTACCATGAAAATACTTGTAGCATAATTTTATTTTCATATTTTTAAAAATTAAATTTATCATTTTGTGTTATAGACTACATTCCCTCAGCAGTGGAGAGCAAGCACTGTTGGATTTCTGGATGCAGATGAACCATTTAGCCTGCTTCGGCACCCCAGTATCCAAGTTTGCTCTTTAAACTCTAATCTATTCTATACCAAATATATTTTTGCATCATTCGCTCCTACCTGTCTAATAATTATTTCCATGTTCGCTGAGACTCAATACTGAAACTCTATAGTTTGAGTCAAAGGCGGTGTTCCAGGCCTTTATACCCTACATACCGCAGACATTCCTACTACTCCTGTCACCTTTCTTGTTACTTTCACTGATGAATACAGCAGTTCTATCAACTTATTTAGATCCTGAGCATTCTATATTCTCCAAATTCACCACACCAAAACTGAGCACAACCAACCAAGTACCTATATATCTAAGAGGTAGATACTGTTCATCAGTCCACTTTAACACTCTTATCTTTTCATCCGACACAGTATGAACCTTGGATTCCAGATTACAAGATCCTAGGGCCACAAGCACTATAATTTTTCTGTAAGAAAATGTTTTGCCCTCGGTGTAATGTCAGGATATCACCTACCTGTCACCTATAGAAGTCATAAGATAAAGACTAGTGAATTGATGCACAATTATATGAGCAGTAGACATAAGTAGTTATAATTATGAATGAAATTGTATTTTTTTTTTAGTGTTTAAAATTTTATTTTTGAACCGTCTAGGTTAAAAAATCTTTTCAACAAAAAAAAATTATAAACAGCTAAAATATTGAAAAAAACAACTAAATTATAGATTATTACTCAGACATCATAAAATACAATGCTTCTGTTGTTTGCTCCCTAAACTTTATTTCTTGGGGTATGTTAGAAATTCTTAATGCATTGATGTCTTTTATCGGTCCCCAGCCATGGGGAAAAATAAGAACATTAAAATTTCTGTGTTGTAATTAGAGAAATATTAATCTGCACAATCAGAGCTCTGTAGGATAAATAATTTTCAATACCATTTTACGACAGCTATTGTAGACATACAAGACAAAAGACAGTTACCGTGCACTGGTTTCTAATTGGAAAGTCTCTCTTCAGGTTTAGCAATAATAGATGAAAAATAGTTTTATAAAGCTAAAAATATGAAAAATAATGTGATAGAACTAAAAAAAATGAGTTTAAAAATATTTCTAGACTTGATGGATAATCTGTCATTTGCAGGTCAAAAAAGAGTTCTGCTATGCTTTGAATCACTCTGTGCTTAAAATGAAAATTAGATTAAGTAAATATTTGTTTGCATTCATTTACTTTTTATCATTCATTTATTAGCAGGATTTATAATCACAAAATAATAAATAAAATAAAGTTCTGGAAAAAAATGGGAAATATATTACATTTGATCAAATATATGGATATATTTTGGAATCTACATTTTTTTTTCAAAAACTAAACAATAGAAATTAAATAAACTTAAAATACTTCTTATATAAAAACATACATCTGAATATGTTTTCTTTTGGTTACAATAAAAAATTTAACAATATAAAAATTGTAACAATAAAATAGATATATTTATAAATAAGAGCACTTGTATTATTAAAAATTCTTGCAAAGGACGGATGAAATCTATAGAATAATAAATGCACGTTTACAGCATAAAAATATACCTGAATGTCATGTAAGGTATCACATTTTACTTAGGACAAAGATAAATCAAAATGTTGTTTATGGCACAAAATAGGGTACCATAATTGATGAAATACTCAAACTAAACATAAAAAGGCTTAATTAATCAGAATAATCTTTCAATCATACAAATAGTTCAGATGTTTATACATGTGAGATTTATTTTCAAGATTATCTTGTTAAGGAAAACACAACTATAAATTAGACTAATAGTGACATAAAATAAAAACAAAAAAATACAAATAGGTTGCTTGAAAATAAAAAAATATCTTTAATATGTAATAACTTGTAATGACAAATCTGTAGTCTAAATCAGTTGGTTATAGACTTCCTATTAACAAAAATGAATAAAAGGGAGAGAATAATAGGGTTATGTGGCAAATATCAATTCCTGTTGGCAAAAATTGACAAATTACTTAATATATGATTGGGAAAACACAACACATTTTCATTCAACTAGGTATCCAGTTCAGTAACAAGTAATTTAATGGTATGATAACACTGCATTAATAAGAAATTATGACAGTATATTTCTACGATTAAGTATAATTCATTGAATAAAGTACCAAACATCTGAACTAGCTAGATTAAAAACCACTTTAACTATGCGACATATTTGACATAAAAGCAATTCGGAATAAATACAGTGTCACATAATGTACCTTAATTATTTATTTCAGAAAGTACTACTTTTTATTATATAATAATACAATTTATAAAGTTAGGCGTTATCACAAGACTTAGTAATAGCTATAAGTATATTGTCAAGTTTTGTTCGGAATATAAAAATAAATAAATGAAAACCTAGTCTATCTAAATACAATAAAAATAAAAACTAAACTATAAAAAATATGTCATAAAGTTACAATGGTTTCTAGACCTTTCAGCAACTAAACATATAATTTCTATTGAAGAAAACATTAAAATAATGTTAATTATGACACTAAATTTGAAAATGGAATGAAATGAAGTAAAAATATTTAAACATCACATTTTCTTAGACATAAAGAGGATTTATAAATGTTTAAGGCACTTGCTTGTAGTTCACTTAAAAAATAATCATCTAATTTAAATTATAGAATACTGTAGTTTTCTGTTAACCCTGCCTAAAGAGATTGCACAATCTTAAAATTGTCGTCGTGATCACATTAGCGATTCCTCTGAGTTTAAATCGATGAAATATGATTATAATACTTTAATACATTACGAGGGAGATATTGACAAAAAATAACTAAACCAAACAATTGTTAGCAATAAATATTAAAGCTGAGTTGTTATAACAGTTTTGATGATGGTGGGCGTAGATTTCACAGGAGATGTTGGCTCACAATTGACAAGCCATGGAGATAGTTGGCTCAATGAAGTTATTGATACATTAGCAGAGTTCAACTGCTCCTAAAATAAGTAAAAAATATCATTAAGGTATAAAATTAAAAAAAAAATATAGTGACACATTTCCGTCCATCTGTATATCATATTTTTTCTTTCGCTGATAATTAAAAATAATACCGGATATAGTTGTTTAAAACCAAAATGACTCATAAAAAGTTCATTTATCTCAATGCTTCTAAACTATTTTATTGCCCAAGAAATTTTGTTTCAAATGAAATATATTTACTAGAAAATAATAAATAAAACATGCTTTGAATTACTAACTACTATTCAAATGATAGTAAACAGGACAGAAATATGACATGAATATCATTTAGTATCTGCTTTTAGATTCGAAGTGACTTACGACAACTTAACACTCATGACAATTTAATATTTTAAATATGCCATATTTACAGTCTAACAGTAGAAATAATAATTTTTAGATTAAATAATAAAGAAGTTTTTTTTCATGAAAAAATATAATTAGAGTAAATAACTTTGAAATACATTAAAAAGTGGTATTCAGATTGAAATCTACAAGATGACAGAAACTGCACAGGAATTAAAATCATTATTACATTTTGAGTTATTATAGTTCTTTATTAGCAGTTGGCTTAGGTTGCTGAAAAGAGAAGTTAAATTTTCATCATATTTCTAAATGCCTTCGTCAGGTTCTTCAGAAAAAAAAAAAAACAATTATAGGAAAAAGGGTGTAAAAGAAATTATCGACCAGAATTAATAGCAAGAAGTAGGTGGGTATAAATCAAAATCTAATAGTTTTTAAAATAATAAAAACGTTAACGCACTTTGTTGTTGATAAACAAAGCACAATTTTGAGATAATGAGAAATCAAAATTTATGAGGGAAAAGAGTAAGTAACATACGCATGGTTTTAGAATTGACTTACATACCTGAGGTGAAAAATTAACTAAATAATATGGAAATTTTTAATTTAAGCCAGATGGTGTGGGTGGGGTTAACACCACTACCACATCTTCAGGACAAAAGGTAGATATTTGCAGTGAGTGCTGACTTCTGTCATGTGGTTTGAGAAAGAGTGAGTTTGGAAAAAGTTTTCTACTTGAAACTAGGAATTCATGATAATTTTTAACTTTTATTTTTAAAAAAAAACCATTTCAACTTTTACTTTTTAAGAAATAAATTTTTTCCATTAAAACTTTTTCATTTATTGTTACATACAAGTTTTAGTTGATGCTGCACTAAGATGCCATTTAGAAATGGAACTTTCTTCAACTATAACAAAAAGAACCTTTACAGATACATAAAAGAAAAAAAACACAAAAGTTTTATTTGTATTTAATATAATTGTTTTGTACCTAAAAAATTAAATATTTTGTAAAACTGTTAAGCAAAAACTATTGAATAAAGTTAATAAATATTTGCATCCCCATTTGAAATGTCCACCAATTAATGTAATAATAATTTAACATAATTTTTCAGCAACCTTGAGTTGATTTGCAATCTAACACTCACTAACTTAATATCTTCTAAATTATTTCTAAAAAAATATACTATACAGATGTAACTAATACCTTAGTAAATGACTGAAAACCTAATAAACTTACAACAAAATCATTATCAGACAATAATTGTACGTACAAACAAAAAAAAAAAGCAAATGACATGAACTGATATACATTATATACAACAGAAGCATAGCAAAAGCATATAAAAAATATATATAGACGCTGTACAAGAAATACAATCAATTACCTTCACCGGAGTCTGCTGCTTCAGAACCTCTTTCTCTTCTTTCACCATCTCGATTTCTTCATGTTCTTTCTCTGTCTTTTTGTCATCGTCCCCAACGAACGGGTTGTTGAGGAAGGGGTTGGTGGAAGAGAGGAAAGGGTTAGTGAGAGTGCGCTGTTCTATCTGACCAGCGTCTCCCCAGGAGAAGTGGGTCACTGTGACTGGAGGGGATACAACTGCAGGAGGCGAGGAACTAGTGGGGACAGGAGAGGTTGGGGTCGAAGGTGACTTCATCGGAATAGGGCTGAGGGACAGAGTCAGCTTGTCGCCTCCCTGTGGTCAGACACACACCACTCAGTCAAAACACCTCTCAGTGACAAGCAATCTTTTTATTGGAATATAGATTATAGACACAAAAGTCATACATACATAAAAAAAAAAGTGATTTTCAATACTTCATTCTTTGTAGAAGTGTATACAATAATAGTTCTGTTTAGTTCCACAAAATAGGTTTACATTTGAGGTATCCTGCATGAATGAGTATTTGACTGAAGTCCCCAATAGATAAAAAAATATGCCCCTCAAAAGTTCTGTGCAATTCAAAAATATTTTATAGGTCACAACCTAAATAGGTGTTAACGGAATTCACTACAGAAAACATTATTATTAATATTGACTAATTACTAAATAAAACAGTAAGTTTAGACATTTATTTAAAAGCTTCAGGAAGTGAATTTATCACCGATTCTCAAATTTCCCCACATTTTTATGTATTTTCCTCTTGGTAAACTCAGTAATATTGCAAAACCATTTTTCTAAGATGAAAAGAATTAGAAATTTTTGAAAGGCAAAAATAACAATTTATGAAAATTCAATATCGAAGAAATTTCATAAAACATCTATTTTGAAGCATCCATTGATTTAATCCTAATTAATCTGTGAGCAAACTACTAGATGTTATGTCATATTTTCTAAATTTTGGATTGATAAGTTATTTGTAACATGACTATCCCAAGAAGTCAATTACATATTACTTTAAATTTAATAAATGTCAAAATTAATGTCTCTCCAATTGATAACATAAATTTAGGGTAGAGAATATAGAGGTAACCTCCCCCCCCCCCCTTCGTAAGAGGAAAAACAGGATGAGAAACAACAAAAATAAATTTTACTTTCTGTCTTAATATTCCAAAAAATATTGTCTATTTTTAAATCTACAGCCTGAATTATGAGTCCAGAGAAACCTCCTGTACAAATTTGCATGAAATAAGAATCGTATCATTAACTGATCCTAATATTTCTCGTGCAATGCATGCATGACATAAATGGTTCCAACATAACAACTGGTATGATATATAATTGAGTAAGAATGTACAAAAATTAAACTTGCTTTATACAAATCAATACCAAGAAAAGAAAAATAAATAATAGAACTAGCACCAAAAGACTAAATAAATAATTACTAAAAATTTCAATTCTTGAGCTTTCCAATTTAACAGAAATATACTTTGGTGGTTTGATTTGATACCATGCCAGGTGAAACATGCATATTACTAGAGTTCAGCTGACACTTGTATAAATAGTAAATATTATATATATATTATAGTAGTAAATATTATACACAAATAGTATTAATTATTCAGTTTTAAAAGACATTAAATTTATTATTTTTGTCACCAAATTAAATATTTTAACATTTAAATGCATTAGGTACAATGTCTTTGAATGGGGCAGGACAATTCATTAATTTCATCTTTATGTAAGTTAGATTAGAAGTTGAATATAAACATTTATTATTTTCAGTCAGGATCAGAGATCGCTAAATAAGAACTTTATGGAAATAAATGTTCAAAGCATCGACACAATAGCGACATTAACAAAACGAAACAAAGGAGAAAAGCCAATAGAGCAAGGTACTCGAATAAAACACTTTGTAATAAAAAATGTAAGTAATGCTATACTTACCACTGATACGAAGGTAGCTTGCTCTAAACTATTAAGTTGTTGGTTTTTCACTTCACCCGGTAGATCCCTAGAAAAAAAAAACATGATGACATAAATATTATTAGAGCAGTAGACTTTCCCATGTCTAGTCAAATTTTGGTGGGGATCTGGATATGGGAAAATTGTTTTTTATACTTATAAAAAAACTCATTAGAGTTCATAAAATATTTATTAACATATTTGACACTTACCTGGATTCAAATATTGATACAAAGTAGATTGTTTATAGTTTATTATTTCCCAAACCATGATGTTCCTGATACATAATTCTAATGCAGCATTGGTATCTTCAGACAATGTTTGCCCACTAATGACTATTTTCATCTTGCTTACTCAAACTTTACTAGATAAAAGAAGATTGAAATGAACCCTAATGTTTAAACTAAGTTGGCTACTGTAAGGAAACTATAAAATGCGTAGAATACAAAACTAAAACCAGCTGAAGTAGGTCATGTCAAAAATGGTCACATGGCAATCCCGTCATTTCTCCCAATAAATGTATTCACTATAAATATATAACTTTCATTTATGCCCAATAATTTATTTTCTTCCTATAGGTCAATGACCATTAATTTAACACTTCTTCAATGTATAATAATATAACAATGTGATTAAAATAAAACAATTAATAATAACTAACACTAATTAATTAATGAAAAAATTACTAGATTGATATGCCATTGATACTTACTCTATGCTAAGGTCCAGGAGTGATGTAGGTGGCTGTTCTTTTACTGGAGTTTCTATCACAGTAGGTAGGGGCGACTTCCTCATCTCTTCTTCCACTTTAGCTAGAATCATTACAAATTATGTATAGAACAATCTAATTTTACATTAAGTACACATAAAATTAAATTGGTAAAATATAAAAAATAATATTTTCACAGAATACATTCCAACATCCAATACTTTCAGCTCTAACCTCTTATTTCGGTACTGGATGAACTCGAAACTATAAATAGAAAGTAATATTCTGTTCTAAGCACTTGGCTATTGGCATAAACACGTTAACAACAAGTCCCAAGAGATCATAGCAAATGCTACAACATAATGGCCACAAGCCTGATCAGATTTAACAAAGAGATAAAACAAATTAAAAATTTTATTTTTTAAGACATCTGTTATAATAAAACAACTTAAAATACCAACATACAAGACTGGGGTACACACAAAGGATATTTTTTCATCTGAAGACATTATCAGCAAAGCTGTAAAATATGAAAAAAGATCTTGTAAAAAGCCAGGAAAAAGCAGTTCAAACTTGGGGATGAAGGAACCCATACTGAAGAACTAGTTTCATGATACTCTAACTCCTAATTAATAATACATAATATTTGTTCAAACTTACTAAAACCATTCAAATGTCCTGACCACAATATTTTCCCTAATATTTGATTGAGGCGCGAAATTCCACCCTGATCCTGCTGAATATGATAGAACTCCATAAAAATCAGCCAATCCAAGGATCAGTTACCTCGCCCTATTTCCCCCATTTTCAGATCAATTATTAACTGATTATATATTTTTTAATACTTTAATACGACTGGAAAGAAATCCAGGGATTTGAAAGTGATGGAACAATGCCAAATGACTTTCATGTTAAACATTTATTAAATGAATGTAAAAAAAAAGTCAGTATTTTTGACCAATAATGATTAACATATTTCAATTGGTAGACCATCTGGATCCCTGAAAATTCCTTTTTAACAGATGAAATAACTAAATATTTAAGTTATTAACTTTATCTTTAATATTTACATAAATAACTATTAAAACTGATTTAAAACGTATTGAATACATGATTTCTAAAATTGGTTCTCAAACTTTACTTTTTAAACATCTTTGAATTCTTTATGCGTGACCATCTTTAATATGTCTTTAACAATGAGAAAAAAATTGGAACTATAAATCTTAAATAGATCTGTGCCAAGTTAGTGAAATGGGCCAAACATTTTTTTTTTTTTTTATTTCCATTACTTTATTTTAACCAAAAACTAGTCACCTTATTTCGAGAAAAATTCTTATGAAAGAAGCAAGTATTTGAGTTAGTAGCCAAGAGCTGTAAGAACCTGGGCATTGAGGCAGCTAGATGCACTGAACAGGGAGAGATGATGCATTCAAAGAATAAAAATTGTAGTCTATTTTTAAGGAACTTTAGGTAAGATTAAGATAAAATCTCAACCGAAACACAATATTTCAAAAAGTTCAAGGCCTGCATAGAAAATATTTACGTGTTGACTGTTTCTCTTCTTTTTTTTTTTTTATATAATAAAAGAATACAAAACCTTCATAAAATATCCAGATACTCCGTAAATAAGGAGTAAACCTGATTTAAGAAAAAAAAACACTTACAACTGAGCATGAGCATGAGCAATGGACTGCAGAAATACATATCAGGGGCCTAATGAAGCATGTTTGGTACACTCATGATGCCGAGAATAACACCCAGGCCCATATAAAATGGAGAAAACAACACCATGGAGATATGAGTGGAATTATGAGGAATAATTTACTTCTTGAAGCAGAAAATCCTTTTTTGAAGTTGGACCAAGACCTTTAAAATCAGATTTCAAGAAGAGGAAATGAAATATTGGCACTACAAGTTAGATGAAGATGAGTAGAGGAGAACCAGGAAGGAGACATAAAATAGATGAGCAGCCTGAGCAGTAGTCCTGCAGAAACTACTAAAAGTTCAATAAAGAAAACTTAATAGATTCGTCTTTAGAAACCATTTTTATTCACATATGTTAATAAGATTAATATTTTAATGACCAATAATAACAAAGTTAAATAAATCTGTTAGATTATCCATTTAGGAATTAAATTTATTTAAATTGGAATCCATAAAACAGACAAATAAATGCCTATGATAATGTAGCTATTAACTTTTTGTATTGATCATCATAAAATACCTTTTAGAATAAAACTAGGAAATACAGTGCTCATAAACAACTACATGTGCCCATTTCTCAAAGATTAATTAAACATACTGAATACAATTAACTACATCTACTAAATGAGACTGGATTACTACCTTTAAGAATATTGCACTTAAGTTGATGCGGAGGTATAGGCCTTGGCATGGCTGTAGGAATCACAGTCTTGTTGTTAGGCACACCGGTACTGTCTACTGATATTACAGTGTCTGAAATAGCGGCAATTAAAATAACTGATTTAATACTAATCACTATAAATACTACTTAAGCCCCAAACCAAAATTATACACATTTAAAATACACTACCCCACAAAAAAAGTAGTGCACTTAGAAAAATTCAAATATTTGCTTGCTAATAAATTTTATTTTTGGGCTTTCAATTATTTTTTAATTCATATTAAACGTTTTCAGCAATAAGGAGAGGACATTAATAAACAGGAACAACTCAATAAATATTCAAAAAATCTATTTAAAAAAATTATCCAGAAATTTTTATTTTTTGTGTAAACTGATCTCTTATAACTTATCTTTTTTAAATTTAAATTTAAAAAATGGTTTTGACAGTTGAGCAAGTATCCTGTGTTGTTGCTTTAGTAGAAGAAGGTTGAGGCCAAAGGTATGCAACTCGTTCATTGGGTTTACCTGAAACTACTGTTTGGAGTGCAATTACACGTTACTGTGAAACAGGTTTATGGAATCGCAGACCCGGATCAGGTTGGCCGCAATTGACAGACCCAAGAGATGGGCGGTTTATTGTACTACACACATTTCAGAATCAATTTTCAACTGCTACTGAGACAACTCAAGGAGTAGCAATATGTGTTTAGAAACTGATAGAGGAAGACTTGATAAAGTGAATTTTAACGCTCAGAAATCAGCATCAAGGGCATTGTTGACCAGATAATATCATAGAGCTCTGTTTTTCCCGTCGAAGAAATTCCACCCCACGTCAAACTCTCTCAGTGACATTACACTCAGGGTAGGGCTCACCAGGCCTCGGTAAACTCTCATCCGTCCAGTTGGTTTATAAAGAGAGAAGTGTGACTCGCCAGAAAACAGCACATTGCTCCATTCCTTTTCAGTCCACATAAGATGTTCTCAAGCAATTTCTTAACGAGTCCTACGATGTCTTCTGGTCTCTGAGGGTTTATATTCACTTCAGCAAGTATTCTTCTAACATTTTCTACACATATTGCTACTCCCCAAGTATAGGAAGAAGTTTACTAGTCTCAGCAACAGTTGAAAACTGATTCCGAAGCATGTGTAGTACAATAAACCACTGATCTCTTGGCTCTGTCACTCGCAGCCAACCCAGATCTGGGTCTGCGATTACACAAACCTGTCTCATGGTAATGTGTAATGTAATTACACTCTGAACAGTAGTTTCAGGTAAACTCAATGGACGGGTTACATATCTTTGGCTTCGACCATCTTCCACTAAAGCAACAACACGGGCTAATTGCTCAACTGTCAAAACCATTTTTTTAATTAAAATTAAAAAAAACAAAACCTTTTGCTATACTTATAAAGATCAGTTACACAATAAATCAAAATAGAAATTTCTGTGGTTTTTAAAATAATTTTTTGAATATTTATCGGGGTTTTACTTCATATTTATAGACCCTTATCACTTTTAATATTCAGTAAAAAACAATTGAAAGCCGAAATAATTCTTTGAGGAGGTAAATATTCGAACTTTTTTAAGAGAGCCATTTTTTTTATGGGTCAGTATATAATCTTATATGTGATATATTTTCAAATAATAGTTTCTACGAATCATTAATTTTATAAAAACAACCTTTATGTTACCAATGAGACTAAGCAAGCCTTTGCAGCTTTGATGGTAAATTACTTTATAGAACAAATAATTTTGAAAACTTTAGCAAAGATCTTTATTGGGACAGATCTTATAAAATTTGTGTGAGCTTTAAGGATGAATAAAACCACCATTAGTGCTAGCTAACAATCATCACAGCTAAAGTATTACAGCAATATAAGAGCATGAAGCCAGCGCAATAAATATGGGATTATCCACAGAGCTTAATAATTTTCCAGAACGTGGGTGAGAAGCATAGCATGTCAATGGAATGGCAATACTCATAGAATGAAAGAGCACGAATTCACCTAGGGAACCGAAAGTAAAAAAAGAGCAAAATCTAGAAGCTCAATAAGAAAGTCTAATGCCTATAGAATTAAGAGCAATATTGGTCTTATGTGTAGTAAAGGAAGTGCGGTTGTTCAAAAAGCCATACAATTTTTTTTCAGTTTCTTAGTAAATAAAATGTAGCCTAAGTAAATTTTAATAACTATATTCCAAATTTCAGTTGGTTACATTATCCCTGAGCTTTGAAAATTTTCATCATGAAGGGATCGTGAAAGGCTTACTGAAATTCAAATTATCCTTGGGTAGGCTATCTACAGGTTCTAACATGTTATTCAAATGATACCTATGCCCCATGATTAGAAAAAACAATGTAAATATATCGCTGATATATATTTGAGAGCTAGTTAAATTAAAGAACAAACTATAATAACAAAAAAATAAACCGAATGCATACTAATTGCCAAAAATAAGGTAAATTCTAGTCAGTTGATACTAATTTTATTTGTGATGAAATGAGCTTCCTAGAAAAATCCAAATTTTTCATATTTACAAATAAGCTATACACCCAGCCAACTATTGGTCACAATTGTATATATGTGGAGGTGGGGAGCAACACTTGTTCTATTTGTTGAAAAAAATTGAGGTGTTAAAGGATTCTAAAAGATTTTTACTCGCTCTTTCAAAATATAGCAAACCCTCAATCATTTATAACAATTTAGCCTTCCAAAATCACGGTTTGTTTCTAAACTGTTTCGTTCTACACGACAGAGATTATAAATAAGTGTTATTCCTTCCTTTTGATCTTTTTTCTTGACATTCAAAAAAACTGGCCAATCCTAAGATGAATAATTTTAGTGAAATTATTAGTCGGTAGTAGTCAGTTTCACCTTTTTATAAAACCAAGTAGCAAGCAAGTTTGTTTAAAATTTAATTCATATTGATCTGAAAGTCAAATGTAGCATCATTCAATGTCGGTTGGAAGGTATAACAGAACAGCAACCGAATGATACGAATGCTTCTATTTCGCAAACTATAAGCGATACTTGAACAATATTTAACACTTAAGTCTTTTATTTGTCAAATTTATTATTAATATTAAAGATGGTCATGATAAAGAAACATGTTAATTTTCTTTTTTCAACTTGCATTACTGTTTGCGTAACTTGTGGACCAAAACTTGCTCATTCCAAACTTTTATCTCTTTTTTGGTTGTAATAATTTAATTCAATTTTATCAATTCAATGCTCATTTCCTTAGGTCAGCAAGTCCTTTTGAAGGCACTAAGAATCATTTTTACCTGGCCACTCTACCAGTTCACGTGGAACGAACGAGTTTTGCATTACTTCTTGATGTACAGTATATAAATCAAACAGAGTGTATATATGGGTTAATGTACTGCAAATGCTTAGCAAATTAATCCTCTGGTTATATTTTCACCACTATTTGTTTTACAGGAAAGAACTAAGATTCTTAGGTCCTGACCAATCAAAAATAACTAACTTAACAAAAAGTATTATATTTAACTTTATGCAAATAAACAACATGAATAAACAATCTAAGTCAATAGCGTATCGCAAGCATACTTAATCAACAAATATTTGAAACTATAATCCCTACCTCAGAAGATATGCCAAGGTAAATACTTAAATGTTCTGGGCTTATTTTGAGATTTGAATACACAGAAAAAAATAATTTAACACATCATTAATTAGTTATATGTTAAAATTGTGAAATATGATTTAGACAAAAAAAAAATCTCACCGGTATCTGTTTTGTTGCTTATAATTGAACTTGAATCATTTTTATCATCAATAGCATTGCTGGTTGAGTCTTTAGCTAGACTTTTAATGAGTACATCTAGCCTTTCTTCAGCGACAGGGCCAACTAAAAAACAAACTTTCACATTACAGTCTAAAATTTGAAAAATAGTGACAAAAAAGATATAACCAATTACCTGAATGAGAAGCAACACTACTTGCTGGACTAACGGAAGACACTTCTGCTTCAACTGAAGTTTTGTGGTTGTCATTTCTATGCAATATGAAGATTATTAATTACAAATTCTGAGAAGCGACACTATGTCACTGTTACAAAATTTGTTCTGTAGATCTAGGACTTAAACAGTTTATCCCACCAAGCACAGTGTTAAAAAATTAAGAACTTACTTGTTTCTTTCACGAAGTACATGAGACTGCCTTCTAGCATAGCGCTGACTTGGCTTCCTTTCAAATTGTACACTCCTTCTTGCTCTGTTCAATTGGGTGGTTTGAAATTCAGTTTTACCACTAAACAAAATTAATGGAATATAACATAACATAACAATGTGTACAACTTGCATATTATGGTGACTAGTACTGATTTTACCTGTATCTGAATCTTGACCCCATCCTAAAAAAATTTTGCCTAGCAGAAGGTCCTTTAACTGGTGCCCTCAACCTAAAGAAAGCATGGTGCTCAACAGCACATTTCCAAAGATGTTTGCAAGCTTTTTCATTATGTAACCTGTACCAAGTATAAAGAGTTAATAGATTGCCAAAAAAATCAAAAACAAGACAGAAGTTGAGATGAAAAAAACATACAAACAATACCTGAAAACAAAAGTGTGTTCTTGCTCTCTGCCCATGTCATCATCTTCAACGACTACCAAAGTTAATTTCTTTTTCTTGAAATCTAACTTGCCGATTTTTGGCCTAACAACACAATCAAATAAATAAAAATAATTCCTTTATGGATAAATAAATCAAATACATCTTATACATACCAAAAAAATAATCCAATCTTCTGAGTTCCTTCAAACACTAAAATCCCGGTAGGGGTAAGCCCCAATGAATATTCACAGCCATCTTTGCCCTATTCAAACGCGTAAAAATACTCAATCTTAATGGTAACAGATTATAACAACAAAATATGATCATTATATCAAAAATTCTATTACCAGAACAATATGATTATCTACACCATACATTTCAAGCCATTTAACCTTGTTTAAGTAGTTTGTTTCTGCCTGTGCTGGAGTGAGCCCTCTGAAAACATAAAAGTACTAGGTAATTTGAAAATTTCCATTGAAACTGTTCTTGGGAGCAAGGCCTATGTCTACCAAACTTTTCAAGTAGGATGGGCACTAAATGAACCTTGCTTTGATTAATACTTAAATGCCCATTAATGGCATCATCCCTGTATTGAGAACTGACGCTGCCTTGCAACTGGAAGCATGAAAGAATAAAACACCTAGGGAACTATAAAAAAAACTAAACCAAAAGATAATTCATGGAACTGAGAATCAAAGCCGGTTAGAAGTTATTATGCCACTAGACTGTCAGAAATTTATAAGTCTTTTAAGATCTTTTCAGCAAGAGCTAATTTATACTGAGCTGCTTGTCATCGAATGGTGAGGCATTGGGGAAAAAAAGAATATGCAAGTCTTTCATACAAGACCCATTAAAAGCTTTTCTGGAAAATTAAACAAATACCTTTATTACCTTTTTCACATGGGAGAAGAAATAACAATAAAGTTATTGGTGAATAAATATAAATATATATATCACCTTCAAGTGCTACCACTTTCCAAATGGATGGATTTTTCCAAATGGAAAAATAGTTTTCCAAGTGGATCCACTTTCTAATTTTATCAGGTAAAAGAATTAAAAAATCCATGGCATATTATCCAGTGATTTATTAAGTAAAAATTAGCATTTTCACAAAATAAAGATTCTGGAATTAGTATAAATAATTTATAATTGTTAACAATCAAAAATTTATTTCATTTCGATAACAATTGCCCAACTCGGCTCTAAACAAGCAATACTACTAACTTTAATAGTTCACAAAATTTTAACAGTTCCTTTGGCATAGTAAAACAACCATTTAACAATTGCAAAATTGTGTAAATCAATTTAATCTTGCTAAGAAAATGTAGTATACAAAAGCATATTTATATATACATCATATGCATATTATATAAGCAATCTAACACCGAAAGCATATGGCCCCTGATAATATCCCAGAACTGATTAAATTACTAATTATTGAAATAAGTAATTCATTCCCATTTGGGGAATATGGAGGATAATTCAGTTGATGTTAATTGATGACTTATTAAACTTGCATTAAGGCTAAAGTCAAAAGATTAGTTATTTCTGTTATTGCCTTTCTCTTTTTACAAGTAACAATTACATGCATATACTAATATTTAATAATTAAAAAATCATGTGAAAAAGTAGGGAAAGGAGATATATCACAGAGCAGTAATTGAGGAGCTTGGATGTGTAAATATATAACAAAAAACAATACAAAAATAAATACCGGCATTTTTGAAATTCTTCAAGAATTAACATTTCCAATTCTTCGGTTTGGTTTGGGACAAACCTGAATTCGGAAATAAAGGCAAGTGTGTGATAAGCTTCTTCATAATCACCAAGTTCAGCTAAACATAAGACAGATATGAAACTAAACTCAATCTTAAACAATTAAAAGGTAGATAAAAGGCTAAGACATACATTGTAAAGCTAAAGCTGATAATTCTACAGCAATATTATCTGGGCATTCCAATTTCCCATCTAAAATGTCTTGTTTCAGCTGTAGAAAAAACTGATACCTCGTTAATTCTTCACGCAAACTGTTCGGTTCTGAAGAGTAAAATTTAACTCTTAATCTTAAAGTATACGGTGGTCCAACTGAAAACAATGTCCAACTTAGTAGGTGAATTTTAACAACTTGACGATTACAATTTATACCTATTTTTACTTACTTTTAACTTGCTTTTTAATAGCTTTGGTGGGATCAAGCCAGTGCTGAAAAATGAGTAATTATAAATGGGGATTTCCCAAAAAACAAAGCATACAATCGTTATCAGTTATGAAATACTACCTGAACATTATTTGCATCTGTGTATTGTAAACCAAAGTAATCTTTTTCAATGAGATCTAATGAGTAGAACACTTGTTCGTAAAGATCACTCCCTATTGCTTTTTTCTGAAATATAAACGACAAATTGTAATAGATAAACACAAAGACATTTCTATGTTAAAGCCTTTCAAGCAAATTATAATTTACCGATAAATCCATAGAAAGATCTGTGCCATCTAGTAACAGAACTTTACATTGTACATTTTTGTTACTTCCCAACATCCGATGATGGTCGGATTTAAAATGTGTTTTTTGGCCATTTCTACCTTTCTTGCGGCTTAGAAAGCGCAGCATTTTTAAAATCCGAGGCTTAATAAAAGATGACTTAGTAAACAATAATGACTACTAGCACCTAAATGAAAAAAAAATGCAACAAGAAAGAGACAACCTAAACTAAAAGATAACAGTATAACTAAGGCTATATCAAAACAATCCTCGAACTAAACCCTATTGGCCATTGACATTTTCTGAACTACTACTCCTATTAACCTTGTTACTAGAAACACAACAATAAATGAGACTATTATTTTTTTATCAACATTTTCTCGAACTGGTAATAAATAAAACATAAAATTGATGATTTTAGTTCATTTTCCACATAAATCAAAAGTAAATGCCTTGTTAAAGGTAATTAGCAAAAGGATGACATTAGGATATATGTAATTTATTATTCATAAACCATAATAATAATTAAATTTTTGCTTGATATGGTTACAAACATCGATGTTTTATTCTAAATTTCAATTTTTAAAATGATGTATAGTATGTGAGTATACTGCCTTCTCAATAGCCCGGGGAATGGAAACTTTTAGCGGGTATTTGAGAACAAACGTAAATAAATGTATTGAATGCACTGAATATTTATCGGAAAGATATCCGATAATAGCTAAGTTCTCGAAGTTATGACAAGTCTTTAATTAATATTTATTGACTATTATTAGTTTACATATTTGTATGTGTTTATTCGTTTGAATTAAATAAATTACTAAAGAAGTGAGGGGATTCTTGAAGAATCTGTTCTGCTAAAGATATATCAAAATGGAAAATACTATCAATAGTGGGTATGATTCTGATGATGATGTAGAAATTTCTACTCATAGAAATTCGAAGGTCTCTAGATGCAGTAGGATTGTAGATTCTTCAGATGAGGATCTTCCAAAAAATGAAAATGAAAAAGTGTCTGAAGAGGATGCAACTTTTAATAAGGTATACAATAATCTATTCAAGTATATTTCAAAATCACTCCATCCAGTTTAAGCCAGCAGTTTAATATTAATCTTAAGCAAAGTGGCTCACAGATTATATCTTAGTGACACTCGCAAACTGGTGATAATTGGTGGACAGAATTCAACTATTTCGGTAAAAACAAACTTTTATTAAAATCTTCTTTTTTCAAGTATGATTCACTTGTAAAACCAAAGTCTGGATTATCTCAAAGTATCACCAAATGACCAAAATTGTCAACCTCTTCCTAGGATATTTTTCGACTACGTATGGGTTGTTTGAAGTATTGAAAAGTAACTAATGAGTATAAATAAATTATTTCACAGTCTGTATGAATTAATATTCATTCTAATGCCCTCACATTGGTCTGAAATAGTCTAATGAGGATACTTGAAACTTTTCATGTTATCCATAACTGAGCTTACATCATCAGACCCTTCTCTCCTGCACACTGTACTGTCTATTTTTTTTAAATGTTTGAGTCAAAATGAGCTTCCTAAGACAAACAAAAGTATTTACTTTTTTGTTGTCTGAAAATTTGTTTATCCTTTGTGTAAATGAAAGCTTATATCTCAGGTTGGTTCTTCATTTTAAATTGAACACTTGAATTTACATATTATAAATGAGATAGATATATGTATTTACAGTATTGTCTTTGCTCGCTGTCTTCATCCTTTTGTTCAATAATGTGCAATTGCATTCACCAGTTCACTGATGGATTTTGAACTATTATTTTATACATGAGAACTTTAACTGATTTGATGATCTTACACTTATTATCTCATTAACACTCAACTATTATTAGTAGCCCAATTATGTCAGATTTAGTTATATTTGCATACATTGACATACAGTTTTGATTATGATCTTGATACTATTACAATCATTTCTCATGTAACAACTAATCTCCCTTGAATTTTAAGTATAACTACCCTCTCTAAATTAAATGTTTTACATGTAATAATTGACATTCTTGCTGGGTATCATCTAGAACCCCCTAGCCAAATTAATATAGGACCTGGAGTGGGAACATGGGATCTAATCAACCCATCAATAACTCAATGTATTATAAATTAGTACATTCTTCATTGTTGTGGGTTGGATTGATTGCTTGTCTCCTGTTGTCTTCTACTCTCTGGTTTAACACTCGGCTGGTCTATAGGGGTACCTGGTCTGTCTTCAGTGCAGGTCTAGTAACCAATACTCTAAACTGACTTGAACTCAACTGAATGAATGACCCTCTCTTTGCAGGGTGATAATTCAAAATCATCAAAAATACGCTTTTTGACCAGCTTCTGTTTATTGTCCACCACATCACTACTATCCCCCACACCATATATGTGTACTGTTTTCCCACAGTTGGCCCTCGGCTTCCTGCCTTCATACCCAAGGTCTTAACAAAACATGTTCAAGTTTTTGTATGCACATACATTTTAAGATAAAATTTAATTTAATCATAAAAATGCCATTTTACTATATTTACTTTTTCAATGTTATTGTTCAACGATATTATAAATTTTCAGGTAATGGTATCTAATGAAAATGATAATAGCAGTAAAGTTAAAGGTAAAGTCACTTCTGAGGATGAATCAAATACAAAAATAAAAAATAAAATCTTCAAAAAGCGTGTTTTTGATGATTCCGATTCTGAGTCAGATGGTGACATAAAGGAACCCATTATTAAGGAAGGATGTTCCAAAAGTATCACCAATTTCGAAATGATCGATAAAAGTAATGATGCTCCAGATACTGAAATTCTGGAGACAAGGGTAAATATTTATTTTAAATGTTGAAATAACAAATATTATTAACAGTAACTATTATAACAAATTATCATTCTATGTTAATTCAATGAATTACACAATTGATATAAACAAATTTTTTTTTTCAGATTCTAGATCGTAGTATATATGATGCTGAAGATTCTTCTGATGAAGAAGATTCTTCTAAGCTTGAGGTTGAAACAATTGATAAAGTTACTAAAAAGAAGATAGAAGAAATAAAAGATAAATATAAGAAAACTGTTAGTTTGATTTTATAAATTATTTAAAATTCATTACAACTTATCTGTTTTTCTTCTCTAAACAACCAGTTTTGTTTAATTAGGTTTCGCTTCTCAGCATTTCTTTCTTTATAAAGAGATGGAGCAGTATACTGTTTAGTAATAGGCATATTCTTAAAAAACAAAAAAAAGAAGAAGGAAAAAGGTGGTCATTACAGGGGTTTAACATTGCATAACCTAAAGCAAAATCAAAAATAAGTTTTATGGTCTGCATAAGTCTATATGAATGCTAATAATATACAAGGTTTGATCAATAAGTACCGAGAATTTTTGTTTATCTTAAAATTTTTTTATTTATTCATCGATAGAAATTTTGTCCCCTTCCAAGTAATCCTCCTCAGATATAATACACTTATGCCTGGGCTTTTTCCAATCTTTAAAGTACTTTTCAAACTCACTTTTTTATATAGCTATTAACTCCTTCAGTGATTCTTCTTTTAAATCATCAATGGTGCCAAAAGTCTTCCTTTCAAGGTTTTTTTCGATTTCGGGAACAAAAAAAAGTCGTAAGAAGCAATGTTCGGCGAATACGGTGGCTGAAGTAAAAGAACAGTGTTGTTTTTTGGTAAAAAAATACAAAAAATCAGTGAGCTGTGAGTGGGAACGTTATCGTGATCCAATTTCCACAAACTGTTTTGCCACAATCCCGGTCATTTTCATCAGATCGCTTCACATAAACAGTGCATTACTTCCAAGTTATATACTTTATTGACCATGCAACCTTCTGGTGGGAACTGAAATTGTAAAAAATAGTGATAATAAAATTCTCGTTACTTTTTGACCAAACCTCGTATATACATAATAATAATAATAATATCTATATATCATCATCATCGCTACCTATTATTATTAGCTTGTATTTGCAGTTATATTTTTTGTTGCTATTTCTAGATATTTAACATCTTATTTTTGTTAGCTCATGGATAATGATATATATGATGCTGAAGGTTCCTCTGATGAGGGCTTGATAATAGCTTCTGAACCTGAGGTGGAAGATACTGCTCAGAAGAAAAAGAAAGGAAAAAAAGATAAACCTAAAAGAAATGTTAGTAGTGCTTGACATTTAATTGTTTTATATACATCTAAGATAATGACTAAATTAATTAACATGAAGCTGACACAAGACTATGGGGACTTAAATTCTTTTCTCCAATGTTTGTGCTCTATAGAGAAAGCCTGTGTTATTAGGATCACAAAATTTGAAATGCAAAAAATTCTTTTCCATTTGTGCTCTACTTTCCTAGTTCATTACCTCTTATAGTAAATTTGTAATACAAAGCAGAATTGCTATAAATTTGAAAATGTATTCAAATAATTTTAAGGCAATTTTATTTGTTAATCCGAGAGGAGTTTACTAGCACCTGCTTGAAAATTTGCTCAGTCCTTCTAAATGTCTTAGTAAATTCACTGAGTGAGATTAGTAGTCTTAATATCTAAAGAAGTAGATAGTAATTGAATTATCTTTTATGCTCTTCTTTGTTATTATGAAATGATTACTATGTAATAAAAACTACTAGCTTGGGAACTACTGAGGATACATTGAACAAATGTCCAAGTTTAATAGCACAGTGTAATCAACACTTGCCAAGCTATTCATTCCTTAATTAGGTACTCCTGATCATAAAAGTAAAGGAAAGTGACTCTGTAACTGTCTTTTGAAAGACAGTAAGATTAAGAAAAAAAATTAATCAGGGGTATAAGTCTTTTATGTTTTTTTTATTATATTTAAAATTAATGTCAATTTTAGTTAAAGTTTAATTTTAGAGAATATTTTTTTTTTCCTTTCATAGCCCTTTAAATTTACAGATAATTATATATAATAATAGATCCTCTGGCAAACCTATTTACAAATTATTTTTGTATTTCCTGTAACATCACTACATTATATACGGGTTTTAGAGAATAGTTTTCAAACAAAGTTATTAAGGAGTTTCAATCTATAGTTTTTCATTGATTATTATTTTTAGAATTTACAAAGAAAATCTAAACAAACTGCTATCGAGGAAATAAAAAGTGAAACCCAAAGATTAGTTCGTCAGTCTCGAATTTCACTACCCTACCATCGCCCTAAGCAACGTAGCCTCTCTGAATTTCTGAGTAGAAGAAAATCTGTACCGGTTGTACCATTAAAGACTTCTACCGATGAATTGAGTAAAGTTTGGTAAGTCTTATTATTGCTAGAATAGATGTTATTTTAATTAAGTTGTATATAGTTTAAAGTAATACATTGTATTCAATGTATAAAGAAAATTGAACATGCACTGTGTCAAAAGTATTCGAGTTAACTCAGATTTTAATTTTTTATTTCTTCGTATTTACATATTTTTAAGAGTATTTATTGGTTTTTAAGAGTTGTTACCCAACTTTTGATTTTAAGGGGACAGTACATAATAACAAAATACAAAGTTTACAACAAAAATAATTTTACTATCCATGTTTTTATCATAAAACTCAAAAAATATTAAAAACAGAAGTGCCAAAAGTATCCTAAAATACATAATTCATACATGAGTTAAATTAATTTAGTAGCAATATACCAATATTTAATTGGTTAGCCTTTTTGTTAATTATACATTTTAGGCATTGATTAAACTAATTTAATAACTGCCTCATCTGATTTGATTCAAACCCCATTTTTCTGCACTTTCTTTTCTTCATACTTGAATTTATATAATTCTGTGATGGAAATGGACGACTTTTGACTATCCCACGCATATTTGTTTCTTTAAATTCTGTTTGGTTTCCTTCAAATCATAATTCTCCTATCAAAACCATGTATTTTAAAACAAGAGAACATTACATCATTCCAAAATTCATCAGGGCTGCTTTAAAAAACACTAACCTTTTTCTCTTACTGACCTAATTGATAAAAGGGTTTTTTTGGGCTACTCTTCCATGAAAATTGTATTTTCTTAGAACGCTATGAACAGGTATTGTGCGTCCAGAAATTCTGTTCAAAGCTTTTTATAGCCCATGGTAGACACAGGCATCCTTAAGTTCTCACTAATTTTTTTTTAAGATTTTACCTTTTTCTGATAAAAAAATTATTGGAAGCCATTGTTCAATCATTAATTTTTTAGTTTTATATCCCATTTTAAAAACTTCTTTCCAGTTTGATATCAGTTACATACTGAAGAAGAAATGTTTGAAACATAAAATTATATTGAGGATTAGTGAGAATATAAATAGTTGATACAAGTGAACAATAGGATATTATGATTTCCAAATACATTTGACACCTAATAATAACGAACTCTTCAATCTCATATTTTATAAAAACAGTATACTTTTCACTGATCTGGCTAGTTATTTTACTTATTGGGAATCTCTTTTAAACATTTATTACTTTTTTTTAAATTTATAAAGTGGTAGTTGCAATAAAATATTTAATAAATGGAAAAAACAATTCAAATTCTGAATACTTTTGACAATCCGTGTATCTAATTGTCATTTTATGTTTAAAGAATTAATAAATTTATTGTCCCAATTGCTAATATTTTTAATACTTTTAAACTATTATTTCTGGAAAATTGTAAGTCTTTGACCCAAAGGGGAAGTAATTAATTTCATACTTTGATACAACTTTGATTCAATTTTTTTTTTTACTTTTACTTTAAAAGTTGAAAATTAATTGTTTCAGAAACCCTTCATTTTTTCTGTTTAAACGTCTGAAACAAATAAATTAATCATAACTGTCCTACTTATGTGTTGCGGCCAACAAGCTGTAATCTGTGTTGGTATTCGGTAGGTATTGTTGCCAGCCGAATACTAGCTATAGGATTAACGATGTTACCGGGGCAATCCCGACACACGTCAGCGAGACATTGCCGTGGCTATACGGTCGCTCGCTCTCTCTATCTCTATCTCTCTCTCTCTCTCTCTCTCTCTCTCTCTCTCTCTCTCTCTCTCTCTCTCTCTCTCTCTCTCTCTCTCTCTCTCTCTCTCGCTCTCGCTTCTCCAGAGCCATCTGATACTTCGGACTGACGAGCCATCCAGTGAGACTGTCCTGTATCTGGACGTGGACAAATTTCTACATTTTCCGGTTAACGTTTCATTATTATGTTCTTATAAGTTCAAATTAATTGTATTTCATTTAGAGGATTTGCTAGCCTCTGTAAAGACAGTTTAGGTTTAATTTAAATAGACCTCTGTCCAGATATTGTTTTGTTTTAATTTTAATAGAGGTTATACTTATATGCTCAAGGTGTTAACACAAGGTAATTTTCTTTTATTTCTTTTATGTCATTAGTTTTAGTAGTTCAATTTGTCAATTTCATTGTATACTATATATAATAAAGCAATGTTCGTAGTACATTCGGAGTCTGCAAAATTTTATTTAGAATTAGCCTGAGTTGCCAGAACATTTGGTCATCCAGGGGCCGGATTTTTATTTGGATTAAAACAGTCTGCTCTGCTAATTCCTTAGGTCCTCCGGCTTGCAGATTCCGGTTTATGAGTGTTGCTTTGTTGTATTGTGTATTGAATTTAATTTTAATTTTTTTCAGTGGCCTCTCTGTGAGCACATTCCGCTTGCAGTAATTTCTATTCTGTCTCTATTTATAATTTTTTTGGCCTTTCCATACTAAATCAATATGGAAGGAGAAACAGTAATTAGAAAAAAATTCACCGCTGCTGGGGTAAAAATCAGGGGCATTGTAGAACAGGGCCGACTCGTAGACACAGATCATTCCAACTTGTTTCTTTTCAGGGGGATGTATAAAGGCTTACAGGGTCAGTATGATACCTTTCAAAAACATTATGATGAATTACTGGAGTTGTATGCTGCCAATGGTAAGGAATCAGAATTTCCGTCCTCACAAGACAAAAATCTACAAATGGCTGTAGACAGATATTTTTATGAAGCTCATGCAATTTATGAGAAACATGTTAATACAACCCTACCATCAAACATTAACGCAACACAACAAGGTGCTTCGTTCCTGAACGAAACTCGATTGGTCAGAGCCCGACTTCCACAAGTAAACTTGCCAACCTTTAATGGAAATCAAACCGATTGGCAAATATTCCATGATACATACAAGTCGTTAATTCATGACGAGTGCTCCATTTCGAACATAGAAAAATTCCATTTTTTAATGTCCTGTTTAAAAGGACCATCCCTCTCCTTAATTAAAGGTGTAAAATTTGTGGAATCGAATTACGACCAGGCGTGGAAACTACTCACCGACACTTACAATGACAAACGGCGTCTGGCTGGTACCTATTTAAATTCGGTACTGAATATGACTCCATTCCGTAACAAGCCTTCAGTTCTTAATTTGAAAAATTTTCAAACAACGGTAATAGAAAACATTGCATCTTTTAAACATCTTGACATTCGAGAAAATGATGATTTTATTCTTTGCTATCTTGCGTTACGCTGCCTTGATCCCCAAACCCGGCGGGATTTTGAAGTGAGATATGCTGATGTTGAGTTTCCGACCTTCGAGAATCTTAGAGGTTTCATCAAGTCAGAGCTTAGGTCACTGGAGCTTACGTATGATGTTGGACGAAATGAAGCCAAAGGTCCGGTTGGTAATGTCATGGCTGGAGCCAGGGGACATTCATTTCCTGATTACAGACGGACATTATTTTCTGATAATGACAATGAAAGAGAAAATTCATTTCGTTCTAGGAAAGAGGAATTTAACCAAAGGAGAGATAGTTGCCCCGTCTGCAAATCACTCCACACCCTTTATCAATGCAAACGATTCAAGACCGCATCGGCTCAGGATAAAATTAATTATCTTCGTTCTTGGAGTGGATGTAACAACTGCTTATCGTCCAGGCACAACACGAGGGGTTGTCCCTCAAGCAGATCTTGCCAAACTTGTAACCTTCGTCATCACAGCTGGCTTCATGTCAGTCCGTCTACCTCTGTCAATCCATCCAATTTAGGAACGGTACCTGACATGAACCCATCCACATCCAATCAAACAGGTGTCACCCTTAGTGGTACCTCCAGTTGTGGAGAGGTTATCCTTGGCACGGCTTTGGTTAGGGTCAAGGATGCTATGGACCGTTTTCAAACAGTTCGCATTGTGACTGACTGTGGGAGTCAGAATTCCTTCATCACGGCTGCATGCGTGGAAAGGTTGGGATTGGTTCCAGATAATCATGACCTCACTATCTCCGGCATTGGGCAAGTGAGGGTCGCTGGTACTAAAGGTCAGGTTAATTGCACGCTTCGGTCCAGGTTTGGAGGAGGAGAATTCAGAGCGGAACCCGTAGTAGTGAATGAGATCACTGGTCACCTCCCTCATTCGCTCCTCCCCAGAGATTTCCACACCAGGTTGGGTGCTTATGAGTTGGCCGATCCAACCTATTGGAAACCTCAGCCCATTGACTTCCTTCTTGGAGCTGACTTGTATTTTGAGATCATTACTGGTGGGCCGTTTCAAGTCAGTCCTGGATATCCAAAACTAGTTCCATCGATATTAGGTCACATAGTCGCTGGTAAATGCCATCATGTACACCATCAACAGGATTATACTTCTCTTTTATGCAATCAGAACCAATATGTTGGCGAGATAATTTCCAAATTTTGGGAATCTGAAAACGTCCCAGCCGATCCCCCAGAATCAGACGAAGACAAGACGTGTGAACGCCTGTTTACGGCTACGCACTATCGCCTGCCATCAGGGCGCTTTGTTGTCTCGTTACCATTCAGGTCTACCATAGATACTCTTCAAAGTCCTACTGTCCAAGTGAAAAACCGCTTAAAAAGGCTAGAATACCGTCTGCAACACAACCCTCCTCTTTTGAATGAATATGTGAATTTCATGAACGAATACATATCTCTTAGTCATATGACTCTTACCTCCTCAATAGGAAAATACCTTATTCCACACCACTGTGTCTTCAAACGGGAGGATACTGCTACGCTTCGGGTTGTATTTGATGGATCATGCAAAGGTCCACATGGTTCACTCAATTGCCACTTAATAGTTGGTCCTAAACTCCAAAGGGACATCAGTGATATAATTTTGAACTTCAGAATCCACCGCATAGCACTTGTCGCTGATATCGTAAAAATGTATCGACAGATCCTGATACGACCTGAAGACAGGATCTACCAGCATATCCTTTGGAGGCCAGACCCGGTCGGTCCAGTCCAGGAATATGAATTAAATACGGTAACATATGGACTTGCTTCAGCTCCTTACCTGGCTATGAGAGCTTTACAGCAGCTAGCAAAAACTGATGGAGTTAGATATCCCCAAGCAGCTCAAGTCATTCTCAATGACGTGTATGTTGATGATATAGTCTCCGGAGCTGACACCTTGCATGAAGTATTAGAGTTAAAATCACAGCTGATTTCATTGCTCAGGCAGGGAGGATTTGAGCTAAGTAAGTGGAGGAGTAATATCCCTCGCGCAATAAATGATGTAAACGACCCTAGTTGTGATACCCCTTTAACACTAAATCCGGAAGATGATCAGGGCAGTTATAAAATCCTAGGACTACAGTATCTTCCTTTCTTGGACTGCTTCACTTTCAGTATTATTAGTACACTTTCATCATGCACTAAACGAGGTATCTTGTCCACAATAGCCAGGATTTATGACCCATTAGGCTTCTTGGCCCCAGTGGTCTTTCTGGCGAAAATTATACTTAAGGAGGTTTGGCTGGCAAACTGTGATTGGGATGACTTGGTTCCTTCCCACATTGGGAACCAATGGCACTCCTTTACCCAACAGCTTAGTACATTGTCGGATATTAAAATTCCGCGACACCTCATCACCCTCAAAAATTCCACATCATATCTGATAGGATTCTGCGATGCTTCTGAACGGGGTTATGCAGCAACTTTATACCTTCACTTACGCTCAAATGAGACTTCGAAAACTTTTCTGTTAAAGGCAAAAACCAAATTAGCCCCTAAAAAACTTATGACAATCCCTCGTCTCGAGCTCTGTGGGGCACTTCTCCTTACACGGTTGGTAACATCGTGTCAGCGCTTCATAGAAAAATTCAAGCCCAACCAAAAGTTATTCTTTACGGATTCGACGACTGTGCTGGGATGGCTTCGTACATCTTCTAATCGCCATAAAGCTTTCGTTGCTCATCGGGTTGTTGAGATATTGGAGGCTACAGAAATTTCTTCCTGGCATCATGTGTCTTCTGAAGATAACCCCGCAGATTGTTCGTCTCGGGGAATTATGCCTCATCAACTAGCATCTCATCCTCTTTGGTGGTCCGGCCCACCGTGGCTTGCTGACTCTCCTCAAATGTGGCCTCTTCATCACGTCTTTCTGGAAACTGAAGAACTTCCAGAGCTCAAACCTGTACAGCAAATTGTTCTTCATTCCACCAGTTTTCCTGATATCCTGCATTGGATATCAAGATTCTCGTGTTATTCCAAACTGATAAATTCTATGTGTTTTGTTTTGCGATTTGTGCTGTTGACAAAGACCCGCATTAAAAGGTTAGGAATTTTCAACTTGGCCGAAAACAATGAAGCTCGAATCACCTGTATTCGATTGGTCCAGGAACATCACTTCAACCAGAACAAAAATATATTCCTATCAAAATTATGGAAATCGTTGAATCCCTTTCAGGATGCCCGTGGTATCTTCAGGGTGGGCGGTCGTCTAAGTCAGTCTTCACTTCCATTTGAAAGTAAACATCCTGCAATATTACCCTCATCCCATTTTTCTCAATTGTTGGTCAACTATTACCATGTCATTCATCTTCATGTGGGCCCATCTACTCTCCAGTCATTGCTCCGTCAACGTTATTACCTTCTGTCAGCAAGGAAAATCGTGCGTTCTTGTGTGAGGAGGTGTCGAACTTGCCAAATTATTTCCGCAAAGCCTCGCCCTCCATTACGGGTGAATTACCATCATGTCGCCTTCAAGAAGGACAGGTTTTTCAGCATGTGGGAGTGGATTTGGGTGGACCGTTTTTACTGAAAGAATCCAACCGACGCAAAAATGCCTTAGGAAAGGCCTGTCGCCAAGTTGGTTCCCCTTCTCTTCCCTGAACATTACTGTTCTAGTTAAAATTTTTATTAAAATTTTGGTGGGCGGAATGTTGCGGCCAACAAGCTGTAATCTGTGTTGGTATTCGGTAGGTATTGTTGCCAGCCGAATACTAGCTATAGGATTAACGATGTTACCGGGGCAATCCCGACACACGTCAGCGAGACATTGCCGTGGCTATACGGTCGCTCGCTCTCTCTATCTCTCTCTCTCTCTCTCTCTCTCTCTCTCTCTCTCTCTCTCTCTCTCTCTCTCTCTCTCTCTCGCTCTCGCTTCTCCAGAGCCATCTGATACTTCGGACTGACGAGCCATCCAGAGCCATCTGATACTTCGGACTGACGAGCCATCCAGTGAGACTGTCCTGTATCTGGACGTGGACAAATTTCTACATTTTCCGGTTAACGTTTCATTATTATGTTCTTATAAGTTCAAATTAATTGTATTTCATTTAGAGGATTTGCTAGCCTCTGTAAAGACAGTTTAGGTTTAATTTAAATAGACCTCTGTCCAGATATTGTTTTGTTTTAATTTTAATAGAGGTTATACTTATATGCTCAAGGTGTTAACACAAGGTAATTTTCTTTTATTTCTTTTATGTCATTAGTTTTAGTAGTTCAATTTGTCAATTTCATTGTATACTATATATAATAAAGCAATGTTCGTAGTACATTCGGAGTCTGCAAAATTTTATTTAGAATTAGCCTGAGTTGCCAGAACATTATGTGATTAATTTTAATTTTTCTGTAAATCTAATCCTTCTCAAGATCGGCTTTCAAAAGTGAAAACTCAAATATATTAAAGATCTTTACCTTTTTGAATATAAATTGATTAACAAATATTCATTAGTAGTTAATGTGATTCTGTTCAAACTCCTCATACGCCTAACATTAATTTTTAAGTTAGTTTACTTGATAAATTAGAAGATAAGAAAATTATTTATTCCTGCGTGTTGAAGTTTGTTTTGTTTTTTAGGGAAAACATCAAGGAAAGAGAAAAGACGGCTGAGTCATTTTACAAGTCTGATAGTGATTCGAGCGGCAATGAAAAAGAAGCTGCTTCTACCAGTGAGATACTTGATAATGCAAATGCATCTATTGTTGACAATTCAACCAATAATAATCAAGATTCATTGATGAATTTTCGTCTCCATTATACAGAAACTGAGACGCAAAATATTCTAGAAGAAAGTGGGCAGGCTGTTCTTGAATGCTCAGTAAATGTAAATAATTCCGAAGCTAACCTAGAACATATGAAGATTGAAGATGACGAGAAAAATGAATCCTTGAAACCATGTGGGAACAAAGCAGTAGAATCAGAATCTAGAAATGAATTTGCAAAATGCATGACTATCGTTGATAATAGTTTTGATTCTCAAATAAATACAGTGGATTCATACAATCGTGAAACCATTTTAAAAGAAAATAATATATTTAATTTATTGAGCACTAACGATGAATCATCTTCTGAGGTCGTTACAAAAGAAAATTTGTCTTTATTTGACGAGGGTATAATTGATGGTATCAATCCAACTGAGGAAAAAACCGAGGCTATAACAATCGACCCTGTTAAAAACCAAGATCATAACTTATTAAATAAGAGTAATCTGATTAAATTAAATATGATATCAGATGATAAACTATGTAAAGTTCCTAGACTAAGTGGACAACCAGACGAAATGATTGATCTTGATAAGTCTCCTGATAAACGTGGAGCAGTGAAATTAATCTCAAGGTTTATGAAACACATTACTTTTAAACAAAAAGTAAAAGTTCAAGAAGATGTTGTGTAAGTTGCATTTAATTATTATTAAAAAAGTATTTTTATTCAAGTTAATTTTAGATATATAAGCTAGGAAAATCCCACTAAACGGTGTCAAAATTGAATACGTTCTAAATAATTTTTTTTTTTAGTGTCGCTATTAGTGAAGTAAATGAAAAAGGTGAAGTAGTTGCTATCAAAGAAGAAACGGTAAAAATAAAAAGGAATGAAGACAGTTTAAAACTGAAAGTAGGAGACAGTTCCAAACCTGGAGAAACAAGAATGAAATTGAAAGCAACACTCCAACATAAAATAGCGCAGAATAGAGAACAACAATTTGCCAAACGTTTAGAAGAATTCAAGTTGAATGAAGAAGAAATTTATGGAGGTAGTTTCTTTTTATTTTTTCCTGAACAATTTATACTAACTCCATTAATATCAGAATCAAATATAAATTCAAAAAATAATTAAAAATTTTTATCCTGTAATTATAAGTTTAATAATGATTCCAGTTAAGATCAGTACCCATCTGTTTCAATCTTCATGGTTTTAGCACAGTACTAATAAATTGTAAAACTTGTTTTTAATTATTAAATCTTTATTAGTTTTAGAAGAGAAACCAGATTATGAAGAGAATGAAGAAGTGCTAACTCCATCAGAATCTGGAAGTGATGAAGAAATTGAAGATGACATCGTTATGGATGATAAAATTAAAGAAAAGAATCCTTTCGCTGATGAAGAAGCTGAAGAGTCTGAAAATAGTAGGGCATATTTAATCAATTTTTTATTTATTTACCTTTATTGAATACATTATACCTGAGCCCAAGACGTCAAAGTACATTGTAGGGGGAACTGAGTCTTATTTCGCGTCACCCTCATGTTAATCTCACCACCTCACTCCTGTAATATGCTAATATTCATGAATCCGGTCTTTAATAGAAACAAATACCGCATCTTAACTATCACGTTGAACTTAAAACCTGGATTCTATTCCGGGCTCTGCTAAGGATTGTTATTTTTTCAGAGGTGGATGGGTTTGGTCAGGGTTTAATTGACCTCTTGAGTTAAAATGAATATTTTATTTTAATGGGTTGTCCAAAAAATAATGTTGGATTTCAGATTTTCCTTTGTTTAATCCTCTATTATGAATGTTTTACATTTAAAGAATTATTGTTATGTCAATGTCCAAACTACTTAATTCTCTATTAAACAGTAATGTCTATTAATCATGGTAGCTTTTGTTCAGGGTGAGATATCTATAAAAGGGGGTGTGTAACCATTTTAAGTTAATACAAAAATATAAAGCAATAATGATGGATACGGTCATTAAAATAAAGTATAAATAATCGGATAATTATATTTTTAATGCAGCCGCAAACATTGGGAACAGTGTTTAATGTTAGTTAGTGGGGTGCAGATCGATTGGGCCTTGTGTACCCCTACTTTCAAAGGACTTGTATCACCCTGAAAAGATATTAAGAATCAAGACCTAAGATCTGGTATTGGTCTGTGAAGTAAGAATGTCTTCCTCCTGGTCTTGTGATATGTACACCTAATGGTGAGGTTACATGATGATGTTTAATCGCTAGACTGATAGGTGCATTCTGTCAGGTTGTTTGTGTGGCACTGACTTATTGGGTCAAAGTAAGAGTGTGCCATTTTTAATGGTTGGTTCAAACAATTTTGTGAGGGGGAATTTATTCTTGAATACAAAGGTCGAGGAAGAATTTCTGTTAATGACAACCATCTGTGGACGCTGGTTGAAAAAATCTAAGAACAACTGTTTGAGAACATGGGGAGACAATTTATGTTAGAAAATCAATCATTGCTGACCACCTCGTAGTGTCCAGGAAGTTGAATATCAAAAAGGACCAATTCTTTTCCAATACAGCTCTTGGTCCCCTTTCACATGCCTTTTTGTAAATAATATGAGAGACTGGGTTTGATATTCTTTTATTTCATCCTCCCTACTCTCCAGACCTCTCTTCACCCTACTACCACTTTTTTGACATCCGGACAACTTCTTACAAAAAAAAAACTTTGATGTCCTAAAGAAAAAAAAAAGGCTCTTTTAGAAGTTATAAAATCCCAAAGATGTTAATTAGTATTCAATGGGTATGGAAAAGCTTTTAACAAGTTGAATAAAGTGCTAAGTTGATTGTAATGTAGCCCATTTCAATCAGTTAAATCTTATTTAAAATATAAGTTTTTGTTTTTTTTAGTTTAGGACACTTTAACTTACAATTGTTTCTGATCAACCCTCAGTATTTATTCAATGGTTATATTTGTGTTATATATTTTTTTTGTAACCCCTTTCCACTTTAATCTGTTTATATACTAAAAATATAATAATATTGCAGATGAGGAGGAACTTGAAAATGACCGAGGTTCCGAATCAGAAGAATATTCTGATGCCCCGAGTATTTATATTGGCTCTCTGGTCGACAAAGATGAGGTTAATTTTTATTATGATCAATTTCAGTTTTTAGTTTAATTTTTTTAATATTTTAACTTTAGTAAACCAAATATTTTAATGATTACAAGGTATTTTATAAAAACTTTTATAATTAATAAATGAGATATACTTTTTTTATCATACCCTGCTATTGGTCTAAGACTATTAATGGATTGTCAATTAGATTAAGTTCCTTAATAAAAACACAAAAAAGTGATGTATTCAGTTTATACATCATTTCATTTTTGTTTCCAATAAAATAGTTTTTAGGAATATAATAATTACCTGTTAACAATGGGCATAAAGTATTATTCCAACAAACAGTAAAGATCCATGAGTAAAACAAATATGCCTGTCACTAAGTTACTATTGTGTTATATAACTTTTTATTTCAAAATTTTTTTTTTTCAGGACCTTCCTAATTTGGGACTTGGTAAGTATCTCATTTTAATCTTATTTGTTGAAACATAAAAAAAATAATGTTACAGTTCTAACATTCTTAAATTTTATAGAAATGGGTCTTGAAAATTCACAGAGAAATAATGAGCTAATGGCGTTGTGTTCAGGTGGTTTTACACAGGGACTAGTAGATTTGAACGAACTTGAAAAAAATGACGCTTTGTCTCAATTTCATACCAATGAAATATTGGTACCTTCTCTTCACAGTAATGAACACAAAGAGTAAGTAATTATTTTGAAAATATTTAATTGACTTCCGATAAATATAAAGATTAGTTTAAAATTAATCTTAATGTTAGTATACTTAATCCTTAAACTGTTTTTGTTTTAAGTAATCTACTTATAATTGACAAAGTTGACTTGTCATTTACTACTGCATTTATACATTTCAATTCATTTGTTCATTATAAAATCCTTGTAATAGCTTTAAAATTCACTTTTTTCTCTCTAGTGAAATTCTTGGTTCTACTCATGAAGACTCTGAGGAAGAAATTACTGTAAAAAAAAAGAAAAAATCCAAGCTTACATTTTCAGGTACTCTATAACTTATTATTCTTACTACATATATACTTTAACTCTGCCCCAAGCGGTTTATAATTTTGTATACTCCTCATCATACAAGGTTCAATGCATTGTGGAAGCCATGCAGTATGAAGTTATGAAGATTATTTTTGATTATTAGTTTTAATGTCTATACAGACAAAACTATTTAAAGTAAATATTTACATCTTCTCTAGCTAAAAATTCTTCATACATACACGAAGCTAAAGAATATGTCAAAATTCTAAATTTATCTAACACTTATTTATTGATATAGGACATTATATATATGTATCCACTTTGAACTAAAGTCCAATTTATTTGAAAAAAAAATGCATTAATAATATTAAAAACATTCTCAAAATTTATTTGGAAAAATGTCCTTATTCTAACTGAATATAGTTTATTTTTCATTTAAATTAAGTTATCTCCGTTTTTAAAAATACACTGAGAGGGTACGGATTTTTGGAAATGGCTCTCATTCAGACTCTGGGGATACATTGAATGGGAAAATTGAAATCAAACGGATAAAGATAATTAACAATACAGATTCGACCCCAACAGAAATATGATTTACAAAATAAATCTTTGCCATAAACAAATAATAGTTGATATTTTTTCAATTCTCTAATAAGTGTGTTGAATGGAATAATAATTTTTCTTTTCCTTAATTAAACAGATGATGAAGATGATATACCTACTGCTCCTGATGAATTGGATGATTGCGAGGATGAGGACCAGGAGAGTAATGAAAGTGAAATTGAAGAGGTCTTGGGCGATGATGACGAGGAGGTCATGGCAGAAGAAGCTGTTGAGGGCTTTCGAGAGGATGAAGAAAATGTAAGTCTAAATGGTCCATCTGATTTCTTTTGTAGACTTTTTTTTATTGCCGAGTCAGAAGGAAGAAGCTTTTATTTTCCCACAGTTATTAGACAGTCTTTTTTTTGTTTGTTTGTTCTACCAATATTAGTTATAAAAATGATCCCATTGGCCTGGAATTTGCAAGGTCTGCTCAACAACCTTATTAGCCCCAGATAATATGTTTTAGTCATAATATAGCACTGGGAAGTTTGTGAAACAATTTTAAATGTGACAAAACTCATTCTGGCTTCTTTAAATTTTAAGATTTCTCAAGTCACAACTCAGAAACTATTTTATGCCTGTAGTTATGATTATTTTCCCTTTGAATTAGGACACATGAAAGATGACAACACCAAAAAATTCTAAGATAATACAAAAATAAAGTTTTGAAACCAAGTTTAAAATTGGTTTATTGACTTATCTAACCAATTTTAGTATTTTTCTTTTTATTATTGATTTCTTTATGTTGTGGGTAGGGGTGCAACTCTTCCTCCTTATTTTTTCCAATGATAGAAACGTTATCGTGAATTATAGGGTTAATCAACTGTCCTAATTTTAGCATTATTTGACTTTTTTAACTTTAAGGTTACTAAGAAAGCTGCTAAGCGGTTCCTGGAAGCTGAAGCAGAATTATCAGGTTCTGAATGGGGAAGTGCAGATGAAGATGAATTAGATTTAGACACCATGGAAAAAGAAGAAGGTGACGATGACCTAATAAATCAAGGAAAAGTCAGATCCGAGTTGGAAAAAATTCACATGCAAGTATTTATTTAATCATTTCTCTCTTACATCAGATATTGATCTTGATACAGCTTGATATTAAGTAATGCTTTAAATTTTCTTTAAAAACATTTTTTTTATTTGTTTTGTATAGAATTCATGTTATGATTTTTTAGGAAAGAATTGTTGGACGAAGACAAGAGAGAAATTAGAGTTTTACAGGAACTGTTTCTTGAAGACGGAGATCTGCATTGTGATGGCCCGAAGAGGGAGAGACAGTTCAGATGGTATAACCAAGGTAAGCTTGTGCCTGTGTACTTTTAATTGAACATTTTGTGAGAAAGCACTTCAAGCCAGTGTTAGTATTTATGATAGTCTTCAGCAGTTTACTTTTTCTTTTTTAAGACATAATTTTATGAATTGAAGTAATTATAAGTTAATGCAGCAGAGTCTTCTTTCAGTTAAAAGATTATCCATTGCGTTGCATCTAAATCATGAATGAATTGTTATTGTGTAACTCGCAGACAACTGCTACAGCTATCATTACTTTTTCATTTAATGTTCATACAAAAACAAAACTCATTTTTGCATAACTTACAATTACATTATTTTTAAATACAAACCATTTATTGTTTGTGATTTTTAGGTAAATTTCATTGATGCTGGTTATAAATTCCATGTATGTGTAATTTCAGATGGTGAAAATGAAAATGGTTCTTTTATGTGGAACCCTGATGGTGTAGAAAAAGAAGGTGATGTTGAAGATGATGAAGAAGATGAATCTTGGAGGAAAACGAGGCTTGAACGTGAAAATTTCTTACGGAACCATAAAGTTAATATTTTTATTATCATCAATGCAATAAATAAGTTCTTAAAAAAAATGCACTACCATATAAAGTTAGCTAATTCTAGTGAATTGTATTAGTAGTTAGGTCTTAGGTCCTTTTATGCTGACTTCTAGCTGCAGAGAGAGAAGATTTTTCTTGGAGGGATTTGTCTGACAGGATAGGGTTCACTGAGTCTCATGAGTACAAATGAGCAGCTACTTAAATGAAGAACCAGCGAATCTGAAACTGAAATTTAGTTTGAGAGTTAACACTTGTGCATATCGGCGGTTCTCATTAATTCTGAAAACATCACGAATTGCGATATTTCATTATAGTTGACTACAATCTAAGCAGTTAATAATTTTTTCTGAGTCCTCGTTTACTTTTAACAGAATTATATATTAAACTCCCATAGATATTATTCTAATATTTGCTTATTTATTAATATTATTTTAATTATATATTTTTTCATATAATTTAAAAAAAAACATTATATTTAATAACTTTAACGTTATATCAGGGTTCTGTTAATAATTATATAGGAAACTTCTGGCAAAAGGAATATTGGTTATATTTAAACACATTAACATATAAAAATTGATATACAAATAAATTAAATATACGTACGTAATAAAGAATACTATTAAAACTAACATTAAAATGGTACCTTGTAAATTATTCGTAACTGTATACTAATACTGGCCAGTGCTTCTTGTGGATAATCTTCCTGTGGTTCGCGGATCAGCATGCTTGTTCTACTCTGCCGCGCGTGGTTCTATTACGTCTCATGGCCGGATGCAAGTCTGGGGACGCTTTTCTCTGATGCCCAACAGCCTTAGCGTGGGTCGCTACCTGGACCTGGTCTCTACCTGCTCTGTCCTCTGATGAACGAAAGAATGTATGAATGAATATGTCCTTCTTGGTCTATGTCGGCTTATTATATATCTGCATCTCTCCGCTGCCTTCTTGACTTTCAACTCGTTATTTAATGCCAGTTGTTTCGGATATTTATTACTTTGCTTAATTTAGAAGTTTATATAATAAATTGTTTATATTAAATATGATATTATTTTTATTTCAATTATTAATAATTAATATGACGACAGTAAAAACGTTCATACTTTCAAAAATGAATCACGGATCGTTATTACGTTATTCAATGCTCGCTAATTCCGAGTTTATCTAAACAAACATTATTTAAAATATCACAACAATATATTATTAGATGCGGTACATCATTGCACTTGATTAAACTTAAATAATTATTGAAAGAGAAAAATTGCCAAAATTTGAACCTGTGACTGTCTGATTTCTGACTCGTTTGGGATTACAAAGCATAACTAATATTTATTAATTATTTTATTATAACTAAACAAAATTTAGTGCTGGGCAAGCAAAATAAATTCCATTCTTAGAACCATGTTTTTTGTATCTTATTTGTTTTTATATTTAAGGGAGACGATTTAGCCGTGGAGAATGAAACTGTTAAATGCTTAAAATTTGCTAAAAGTACAGTCACAAAAACATCGCCGATGGCTTCGAGTTTTGCCACTCCAGATCCAAAAAAACAGTTTTCAGCAATAGTAAGTAAAATTGCAAAATTTAATAATAATTTCCATCTCAGATAGTTAACTATATTCTTCTTTTTATTTGAAGGCACGGAGAGGTTCATTTCTGAGTAGGGGAGAAAAACTTTTATCTAAACTGGCTGAACTCAGTAATGTAAACACATCAAGTGATAATCGAGTTGGGAACGTTCGAGGTCAGAGGAATATGGTCTTCGCAGTTGTGTCGCCTCCTAAAGAAGATTCACAAGAAATGGTAATTTATTATAAATTAAAAATGTTAGCTATTTAACCAGGGTAAGGATTTTACCACATGTTTCATTTTTTTACAGTCTTTAAAAAGAAAAGGTGCAAATGATATAGTAATGAATGCTTCCAAGAAACTGAAATTTTCTGCACATCCGAGTAAAACTCAAGGGAGGCTGTTAGAAAAACTAAAGATGATAGATTAACCATTATTGACAAACCTCTATTATCTAGTCAAAATTAATTATTTTAATGCTTACTCTTAGATTATAAAAGGCACCTCTTCAAAAAGTGAGAAAGTCATTTTTGGTGAACTTTTTATGTCAATAACTTAGCAGTTTAATGCACCATGGTAAATTATGATATTAAAGTAAAAGTATCATCAATTTTTATTTATTATATAAGACAGTTTGACGTCACTAGACTGTTAAATTCTAGTTGTACCTAAATAATTTGTAATTTTAATATCCCATTCTATTGCCGGCTCTTCAGCTCAATTTAATCATGTCTTAGACATGTTTGGTCAATCAATTGTTCACTGAAACTAAAGTTAAGCAATTGTTAGTAATAATAACTTGCCTTATAGGTATGTATCCTAGGCAAAACAAAATAGAATGGTGTTGATTTGCAAGGCTTTGGAAATCAGATATTTTGATACTTAAGCATTACCCGGCACTAACACAAACCTGCTGTACATCCTTAATTGTTTTATTAAAACATTGTTTGTTCAAAAATCTCTTCCAATTAATATTCTCATTACATAATTGATAAAATATAAATTCTTCCTAGTAGAATAGAACTTTATAATTGAGATTTATTATAGAATACTATTTCTAACTATGTTTTCTGTCATTCATGCCCTCAGTTTGGGTTCATAAAGGCTTAAAAGCCAAATTACAAAGTTTTTGCGATTGGTCAGGCAATTCAACAATAAACAAAAAACATGATAATAAAGTTTATTACTTATTATTACAATCATTAACATATCGCTCTGTGTTAATGTTTATTTAGCTTTACTTTCTCTAGAAGTAATTTTGTTATGGTGTGAGGTTATATCCTTTTATCATTTGTGTCAATTATTGTTTCCGACTTTATGACTACTTTTAAAGGTGATAAAGCCTTTAAAGAATTTTTTTTTTGTTTTAGAATAATTAGAAAAATAAAGTATATACTACATAAAGTAACAATAATTTTTTAGGAGAACAAAGAGTTGAAAATGTTGATATAACTTGGTGAAATGATTTTCAAGCGAATCAATTCTTAATAGTCCGTTTGGTTATATCGTTTATCTGCAATTTTCTTAAATAAGCTTGCTTCAAGACAAAATTGGTGTTGGATTTTCTTTTCTGTGTCTCAACTCCTCTCCAAATTCTGTGTTTTTTTTATGGCAATTTATAAAATAATAAAGATGACTTAGATTTTTCAAATATATGCATTTTAATTCAATTAGTTTTACTATGTTGCTGTGAAACTCTTGTAACACAATTAGTACCAATCATTCCCCTCAACTGATTGAAATCAGAATTCGCCAACTTGTGTACCTGCAATGGACCACTGTGTTTTTTGCTGTTTGTATAATTGTGGAAATACAATCAGACCACTTTTGAGGGATTTATTTAAGGATTTGTGATTGACTTTACTCAAGATATGTAACTTTTCCAGAAATAAATCTGACATAACCACTCATCAGTTGAATGCAACTGATATTTTGCTGATTTTCTTGATGTGACTTAAAGTAATACCGAAGATGACCGATGAATGATTTTTATATACAGTATATAATATAATTTATATTTCTTATCCAAAAAAATTATGATAAAGGAGTAAAGAATTCTCCACCTTTAGATATAAATAAACAACAATCATAACCTTCATTTTAATTTATATTGCTATAGCCTCATTGATTTTTTTTTATAATATAACATTCCGAGGGGCTATTACAACTCATAAGTACAGTTTGTTTCTGATATTATCTGGGATTGTTTTTAAGTGCACTTGATAAAATTCTGTGTTTTTTATATAGTATAAGTAGTTAGTTTGGTTTATGAAATATTTTTAAAATGATTCCAAGACTGTTTTTTTGTATATTGTTACTGTTATTAAGAACATATTTTCTCTTATGTAAATAAAAATATATTTTATTGTTACCTTATATTATGATTTGTTTTATTAATTTGATTTTATGTTAAAAGAATGATATCCCCGAAGATTTTATTTTAATAAAATATTTATCAAAAAAATAATTTGTTTTTTTCTTTTGTGGTATATAAGGTTAGTCTACAAAACGAGTCTGTAGTTCTACCTTGTAAACAAAGCAGTCAGGATCTGTACAGGCAATAATATTGAACTTGTATGAAAAGCAGAGACACTATAATATTCAATTAAATGTCAGTCGCCATTGATTAATGACACTTGTTACTTTTTATAGAATTATGATTTTGAACATCATCAGGACATAAAATGGAACTATCATATTTTAAAATATGCCTCTCTCGAAAAAAAATCTCCAGTTGAGTTCAAGTTTTGACACAATTTTGATAAATTAATGTAATTACAGTAAAAATTACACATTATTAATCAGGGCTGCAAGATCTTTATTTTGAAACCCTTCTCAATAGGAAAGGATTTTTTTTTAATTATCAAGTTATTAATTAACTTAACTTGTAATTTACTATTGTACTGGTTTTATTTTGCCATCATTGAGGAATGAAAGGAAATTTAGTTATAAAACATAATTAAAACTGCTCAAGGGTGGCTTGGAAAACTGGCCAGACAGATTTACTATAAATGATTTTATTTTTATTTGCAGTCTACAAAGCACCCAAAGATTATTACTACATGTTATAAACACGATTTGCATATTGTTAATAAAGGGCTGGAGAAATTTAATTTAATTTGGTGCTTTTCTCTAGATGTATGATGTAAACTGCTGTGCATGATCATCTGTAAATTCGCTCACTTATCTTATAGACAATGACCTCATGAGAAGTCTTATCCTGAATACAGTGGATTAAATTTACATTATTGGAAAGAACTAATAGGATGCCAATTCAGGACAAATAGTAGCAGCTCACCATAAGGCATTCGATTCGATAAAAAAAAAAAAATAATTTAAAACATTTACCAATATTTATATACACACTGTCTAAATTTCTTCTTGCAAAGGAATTATGTGTTAATCAATGGCAGATTACCTGGATATTGAACAATTAAAATAAGCTGTGAATGTGATATAATGGAGAACTTTATTAATCTCAAAGAAAATGAATTTTAGATAAACTCTCTTTATGTCTTGCTAACTGATTACTGGAAGCATTTTAATAATGAAAGAATGGAAAAGGCATTTTATTTTTTTCCAGAATTACTAATTTTTCATGCAACTTATAAATTGAATAATATAAATATGCTGCTTTATATTATTCTATCAACAAATGGAAATGGTCAAGGTGAAGTGTTATATGTTTTTCTGTTGGCAAACTAAACTGTCATAAACATCAAACCAATTTTCAAAACAATTAATCCAGACACATCAAGATGCAGTCCCTAATAATGGATAGAGATATGAGAGAAAGACAATGTATTAGCAAATCTTTGCCAGGGAAGAAATTAGTACTATGTTTATTCCATATTTAATGTATCGCCCAAGAGAAAATGTTAGTACAATCGAGAAATTAGCTTTCTTAGAAAAATGGCATTTGGTAGAAATGGAGAACAGTATATGAAGAATCCTATATTGTTGTGAGTTTATGATGTTGCCTTTGATTTAAATTCGAAATTAGCGGGCATAAAAGGGTGGTAAATGACCCATGGATTTTTGTTATGAATGCATGGATATTATTTGCTGCCATTGTATAATATTAATATTTGTCATAAATAATATCAATGAAATAAGTCAAATATTTTATTATTGGATTTGTTAACTTTAAAATAAGAAAAGTTTATATGAGGCATTGGAAGAAAGAGGGATGAAAAAATCAAGAAGGCAAGGCAAAAGGAGGAGAGAGCAGGAGGTATGCCTTGTTCTTTTTGATCATCCCATGAGACAAGGGGAGTCTTGTTCTTTTTGATCATCTCATGAGACAAGCATATGGAAGAACAGTATTAAAAAAAAAAAATGAAATTGTAGAATGGCAAAATATTTAATGTGAAATTAAGAAAATTACTATTATCTGAAATTTAATGTGTAAACTAAATCTAATGTTAGTTACATGGATAGTAACAGAGAAAGAAAGTATCTAAGAAAAAAAATATATCCTTTTGTTTAGATAAATGAGAAATGAAATTATAAACTTATTCGAAAATACCATTAATATAACTAAATTGACAATATTCTTATAAATATAGCCGATAGTCTATGCCTTCTATTCTTGAAAGTAGAAGGGGGGCATGAGTTGATCTATCGATATGTTGTTGTGCGGTGTAACGAAAATAACAGCTTACCGGAAATCCAAAATGAGAAGAAGAAATTCTTCTTGGTCTTCTACCTACCAAACAGTTGGTAAAGTGGTTGTGGTTTTTGATTTCCAATATTACAGGTGTGAAGCCATCGATATTGTAGAGGTAATGATAGATCACTAGACAACGAAGTTTGTGTGTGACCTTCTCTTCCAACAAATATCATGGGACTGATGCGGTAATTTGTTGACGAAACTCGTGATACGATCGAAGTTAATCCGCAGTTCACAAACAAACCCGATGCTGATCACATCAAATTGCACCTTCTTACTCGTTAATACGACAACATCACAACTCCTAATATTACAAGCTACATCTCGAGATAAAACAAATATTACAATCTTGAATTTTTTCCTCGTTTAATAAATTCATTAAAGTAAAAATAATAAGAACAAACACATCTCGCTTTTAATTAATAAAATGAAATTAGTGGGTTTTGAAATACATGAATAAAATAAAAATTAAAAACCTTTTTCCTTTTGAATCAGTGAGGATATACAAATATATACATAAGAGTTTTAATACTCAGTTAATTTTCATTAACATTATATTTTTTTTATCCTCATAATTAATATGTATTCTAGGAAACAGAGAAAGATATCACGAATAGTCTGGCTCCTGATTCTATTCCAATGAAGTAAATTTATAATTAAATTATATTAGTGCATCTTAGTAAATGTTTTCTAGATTTTACTTGATTCTTTTACAGAACTCAGAAGCTTTCCAAAACAAATTGCTTTGAGTGATATCTCAATTAAAAATGCAAGAGATTTAAAAGACTTACAGACCTTGACAAGTCTGTCATTTCTTTGAAGAAGAAAAAGAGGATGATGTAGTAGCCATTTTGTAAAATGTTTCTTTACCAGTGGAGATCAACAGTTTTTGTATTGTAAATAAGTTCTTCCAATTCTTTTCAATTGAGTAAAATATATATTTTCTTTCCTTATATTTGCATGTGAAGGGCACAATTTTTATCGTTAGATTTTATTTAATTTAAGGTTTGAAATATATTGAATGTTTGGGAAAACAAATGTCACTAACTAGATGCTAATCTCACCCCTTGAATTTTATTTAATGTATACACAAAACTAGATTTTTTTAAAAATAAATTTAGAACAGATTTTCAGATCAAAATTGTACTTAAATTAAAAAATAGTGGGGGGGAGTTTTTAATAGTTTGGACAGATCGTTTTCTATACTGCGCCATCTGCACTTTTCTAGATTGATTACCTAAGAGATTGTTTTTCAGAAAGGCTTGACAGATCCAGTTTAGAATGATTTACACATTTTGGGATTGATAAGTGGAAAGGATGTTTTTTCTTAAAATAATAGAATTCAAGTGGCAGTGATTTTCACGCATTTCAGCATTGATAATCTCTAAGGCAGAGGTGGCCAACCCAAATGATCTTGCGGGCCACTTTGGAAATGCATCATAACTCCACGGGCCACATATAAAATTATATATCCCCATATTAAAACATAGAACCTGTTATATTAATTAGATGTTCCAAGATGCACGCGCATCATGAGTTCGCAGAATATAATTTAATTATTCTGTGAACTCATAAGTGTAAACTTATAAATAAAACAGGCGATATCTGTCACATATTCACAGGAATATTATTTTAAAATCAGAGTATTTTGTAAAAGTCTGATGAATCTCACGGGACGGAAAAATGTCCAAGGCCCGGGTTGCCCACTCCTGATCTAAGGGATGTTTTTTTTCCTAAAGGGTGATAACATAAAATCTGTTAAAGGCTAGTATCACTTATTTTGTGAGATTGATAACCTAAGCGATACTTTTTTTCCCTAAAGGGCTCAAAAGTTAGAATCAAATGTAGTACAATTTTCTGAGGGGAAAAAAACATCGCTTAGGTTATCTGTCTATTTTCCTAATTATATATTTTTAACATAGTTTTCTCCATTTGTTACTGCATTAAAAAAAAAACTTTGAAGAGATGCCCATTTTAATTAATTAATAGGTGTAATTATTATTGGTATTAATATTAATTAATGAGTAATATTGTAATTAAATGAAGAGTAGGTTTTGAATTTTTAACAAGGCAAGATGGCTAAATGTGGGAATTACTTGATTTTCCTTTCCATTCTTCCCTAGGTCCACGATTTATGAATTGACACAAGTGCTAAGTGGTTGTTGGAAGAGCTTACTCTTGGGCATTTAGGTTTTGCTTCAATAAAGTGTCAAGCGATGGATTTATCTGGGTTTTCTTATAACGAATCCAAGGGAAAAGTTAACCCAGTCTAACAAAGTTTAGAAATTTCCCCCGCAGGAAAAAGAGTAAACAAATCAGTTCTCCCAACAGAGGTTGCTTTGAATTACTGTAGATCCTTTACTTATATGTAGGTGATATACACTGAACATTTTATGGGATTGAGAGTTTTATTTAGTTTGTGGTTTACGTTTTTTTTTACTTTCCACCTTTCAGCTCAACAATATTGATTATACTGGGCTATCTTATATAGGAGGGTGAGATCTGAATAACTCACCTTTGTTTGTTGGCATTACAAATTTATTGTCAGTCACCTTCAATATACCCTTTATTTGCACTAATACATCACTGTAATCTTGTTTTCCACTGGTCGAAGGCATGGAGCGAATAAATGTCTGCTGTTTCAGCATAACTAACTGACTCCAAATATAACAACAGGACTAACTGATTCCAAATATGTCCCTTTAAGAAGCAGTTTAACTTTAGTTTTTCCACTTTGCCAATTGTTTTCTTCTCTTAGCCATTTCATAAGTTCCCTTTAATAATTCATAACTGCTGTTATGCCTTCTTGAACCGAACCCAGTCTTGATTGATCAATGGAAGCTTATTTGAATATATTATAACAGTCACATTTATCTTGGCTAAGATTTTACTTTCTTACCCATAAGGATTAAAAGGAGCTTATATAAAGTTTATTTTTTAAATTTCAAATATTACCATCTCAGAGTATTGATTCTAGTGCATAATTTTGGCTATTTCATATTAAAATAATTGGCTATATAAACTTATATATAATTTAAATAATAGTTACCTAATAAGAATTACAAAAAATGATCTAAAATTATAGGTGCATACATTCTTCATTGTTGGTGGATGGGCATTTTCAATCAGAGCTTTTCACTCCCATGCTTGGGTCTCACTAACTACTGCTCTTAACTCTGATGGTCTCACTATAACTGCTCTGTAGGTATGACAATAAGGAAGGTCTTCTTACTGCCCCCATAGAACTCTTTCTACCTGGTAGTCAACCTCTCCCTGCCAACAAGCCTTGGTTTTCCCAGGTGAGTTATCCTTTATTACCTGGGTTCATACTTGAGGACTTAACAATAAAAGTCCAGCCAGCTTCTCATTTTAACTAGCTATTAATTTGAAAATAAAATTCAATGTGATCATAAAATTAAAAACCAAATGACATTAGGATGGTGGATATAAATAAATTGGAAATAATTAAAAGAAGCGTAAAAACAAATATTACATTTTAGTTTTACATTTTAGCAAACTATTAATGAAAAAAAAATCATATAAGCTAATTAGTTCACAAAATATTCATAAGGGCAATACATTATCAAAAATTCACTGTTAAATATGCATTATAGTATTTAAAATTACTTACAACCCTCATCAATGTATTATTTAAGCAAAACAAATAATGATTTACTTTTGAAGATCGACTGAAGTTACACATTCATCCAAATTAAAATTCTATAACAGTTAAACATCACACAAACTAATAGATAATTTTACTATACATAAATTATTGATAGCAGCGTGAATATAATTAAATAAAGACCTCCTTTCTCCACACAGCTTTATTAATTTATAACTGAAAGTTTTAGAAGGACTGTTCCATCATCCTTAAGCATCTAAGCTGATGGAGTCTTCACTGAGCAATGACCTCTCATTATAAGATTTTTCAATGTGCTAGCAATTACTGCTTTGTAACTGCAATTAGGACATTGATGGGGCCTTTATCCAGTATGTTTTGCCATTATATGTACCTTTAAAGTACCAACTCTTACTGCTTTGTAGCTGCAATGAGGACATTGATGAGGCTTTTCTCCAGTATGGTGAGCCATAATATGTCTCTTCAAGTTATCAGCTTGTAATGCTTTGTAGCTGCAATGAGGACATTGATGAGGCCTTTCCCCAGTATGTTGTGCCATTATGTGTCTCTTTAAATTACCAACTGCTACTGCTCTGTAGCTGCAATGAGGACATTGATGAGGCTTTTCTCCAGTATGGCGAGCCATTATGTGTCTCTTTAATTTACCAACTCCTAATGCTTTGTAGCTGCAATGAGGACATTGATGAGGCTTTTCTCCAGTATGTTTTGCCATTATATGTACCTTTAAAGAACCAACTTCTACTGCTTTGTAGCTGCAATGAGGACATTGATGAGGCCTTTCCCCAGTATGTTGTGCCATTATATGTCTCTTCAAGTTATCAGCTTTTACTGATTTGTAGCTGCAATGAGGACATTGATGAGGCTTTTCTCCGGTATGTCGAGCCATTATGTGGCTCTTTAAAGTATCAACTTTAACTGCTTTGTAGCTGCAATGAGGACATTGATGAGGCTTTTCCCCAGTATGTTGTGCCATTATATGTGTCTTTAAAGTAACAACTTGTACTGCTTTGTAGCTGCAATGAGGACATTGATGAGGCTTTTCTTCAGTATGTTGTGCCATTATATGATTTTTCAAGTAATTAGTTCGCACTGCTTTGTAGCTGCAATAAGGACATTGACGAGGATTTTCATTGTGACGGTGATCCGTTACATGTTTTTTTAAAGTACCATCATGCATTACAGCTGAAGAACCTGAAACAAATTATAATATCAAATAAATAGAAAATTAATTACCACTGGTAAATAAATAATTAGTACTGAAGTTTTTACACAGTGAAATATAATAAATATTTCTAATTTTAATAAAATGAAAATTTTATGGGCACCTGATGATGACAGTATACGTAATTGTTAAAGCCATTAGTAGAAAAATAAATTTATAGTTATTTAACTATATAAAATAGAAGTAGACATAAAATTTGCTTGTGCTGTGAGGGTTAATGCTTATGGTTTATTATTTATTATCATTGTTGTTATATAAATGTCTTTAGCAGAGGAATAATTGCATTTCTCAATTGATATATATAGTTAAGTACTATTAGATAATCCTAAACATGGATAATCCATGTTTACAGATCTCTCCTATATACAGGATCTCCTGGCTCTACTTAATCCTATTCCTCTCACAATCAGTCTGTATTCTTGTCATTATTATTATCTTTTATTCTTTTGTGTTCTTTTATAAAGTAATTTTGTACTATAGACTTGTCCATGTGTAGACATAGTCTCGATATGGACCTTGATTGAAATCTAATAGTGTTTTTTTAAAAACTGATATACGGTGAAAGAAAACTTAACTGCTGGCCGAAGAACCAGGGACCTGAGGGTAAATTCAAGAAAACGTTCATCGAAGAACCGAAAGAAGTTACTGGTATATCAATACCTAAACTCAGCTGACATTTTTTGTTGTGTGATCTTGCTACCCATCAGAACACCTCTTAGGAAGATGGAAAATCAAGGTTTGAAATTATTATTTTTTTTTTTTCTATTTTTGTATTTTTTAATGTATGTCTTTAACAGACAGGATAAATACGAATATGGAGAATAACCAAAGGAATTACTGACCGAAAGGTAACAGACAGAATAACCGAAGGAATTACCAACCGAAAGATAACAGACAGAATAACCGAAGGAATTACCAGCCAGACTATTATCAAAGGCAAGACCAATATGATTATTTTAACCAAACATATTACGATCGCCAAAAACCATGGGATCATTTAGAAGATGACCATGATTATAGTATAGAGGAATTGACAGAGAGAATAAATCAACTAGAGCAATATTATGAAATATATTTAGAAGATTATTTAACAGAAGATGACCAGCATCTTATTATAACGAAATTAAAAGAGAGACTAAATCGGATAGAGCAATATGGGAATCATGTGATGAATTAAATGTGAAATATGGTGAAACGAATTTCTCAAGTATTTTTTTGCAGATCACGGATGACCAGCATCTTATTATAAGGGGATTAAATGAGATACTAAATCAGATAGAGCAATGTGGTAAAACATGTGATGAAGTAAATTTGAAATATGGTAAAATGAATTTCAGAAGTAATTATCCGCAGATCACGGATTAAATAAATATTATAGAAAATCAGAAAGATGATTTTAAAGAAGAAATAAATCTGGATTTAGAAGATTATTTAGCAGAATATGACCAGGATCGTAATACAAGAGAATTAAGAATGTTAGAGCAATATTATGAAATAGAATTTACAAATAATTTTCCGCAGATCACGTATGAAATAAATTTTATAGAAAATCAGAAAGATGATTTTAAAGAAGAAATAAATCAATCGCAAAATATTATTTTAGAAAATAAACAAACAATAAAAACAAATAAAGAAGAAATGTTCACAATGCAAAACAAAGTTTTGAAATATGAAGAAATATTACAAAGTAATGGAAAAGAAATAAATGAAATGTGTAATCAAATATCAGATTATAAAGATATAATCAAGGATAATGAAAATACAATAAATGTGTTGCAAACAAAAATTTATGATCATGAACTCATGATATCTGAAAAAATACTAGCAATTGAAACATCTTCGCAAACATCTATTGATTCATTATTAATGATGGCCAGTAGTAAATTGTTGCTTTTAGAAAATACAGTTTCAGATAATGAAAAGAGGATCACAAACAGTGAAAAGAATGTAATTGTATTACAAAATAAAATAACAGAGTATAAAAAAATCAATTGCACAGAGTACACAAATAATTTACTGCAAAATGAAATATTAGATCAGAAAAACACAATTAAAATAAATGAAGAAGAAATTAATGAACTGCAAAAGAAGGTTTCCAATTATGAAGGAGCTCTCAAGGATAATATAGAGGAAATAAAGATTGGCAAAAATAAAATTTCTGTATATGAAGAAACGATTGAAAACAAGAGCAAACAAATAAATATCTTGCAAAGCAAAGTTAATGATTACAAGAAAATTATGTATAATTACAAAGAAGAAATCATTCTATTGAAAAATACGTCAGATTATGAAAAAACAATTTTAACAAAATCACAACTAGTTGATGTTGATTGTCAGACAGATCTTAGCTTATATTCAATTAAGGATAATGAAGAGAAATTGATTTCATTGGAATATGAATAGAGGATTGCAGATAACAATGAGTGTACCTCACATCAACATGGTCTAGATAGCTACACAGGTGGTCTGAAAAGTTTCCGACCTCAACATGAAGATGATAATAAAATAAATAAAAGCTTTGTTAGGTCGGAAACTTAACAGACCGCCATCGTATAAACAAACATTGCTTAAATGTGAAGAAAATGTAGTTCTATTAAAAGATAAACCCATTGATTATGAACAAACAATCAGAAACAATAATGAACAAATTTTACTTTTAGGTAATAAAGTCACCCAACTTGATCTAATAAGGCCTAACTATGAAAATAATATGAGTTTGTTAGAAAGTAAACTTTCAGAATATAAACAAGAGTTAAATAACATGAAAGAGAAAAATATTTTTTTGCAAAATCAGATTGGAGATTATGAAACTATGATTAAGAACAGCGAATTGGAAAATAATATAGAGAGAATAATATAGAGGAAGAATTACAAAATGAAATATTGGAAAATAAATTTTCAAAATTAGAAGATACGGTGAATATTAAGAAAAAAGAAGTAATTTCATTGTAACATCAAATTGCAGACCATCAGCAAACAACCAGCGATAAGGTGAAGAAATAATTCAAAATAAAGTTTTGGATGTGAAGAAATTGGAATCTCAAATTCCAACTCATCTTGATGAAATTTCTTTTTGCGTGTTTGATTTGAACAACATTAAAATTAATGAATGGAAGGAATTTAAAAATAATTACAGGGATGTGTTTAGTGCTATACAATACGACTATAAAAAGAAAAAGAAAATTATATTTTTTCTTTTATTATTTTCATTATTAAATGAAAATAATACTGATCGGATGACACATAAACTTTAGAAAGTTTATACAAAAAAAAACAAACGATTATTAGAAATATTGAACCTAGTAAAGTCTATGGAATTATCGGCAAGTGAAGCTTTCTGATTTCATTGGGTAAAAGTTTTTCTGCGCAATAATATTTCAAAAACGAGGAAACCCAAGTAATATTAGGCATTGAAATGTCGAAAAAAAAAATGTAGTGATATTATTGTTTTATTTGTATTTGATTTTTTTATTGGTAACTTAAGGTTATGAGAATAATGACCAATTATTATTTTACAAAGAGAAAATAATAAATTTTATATAAGCAGCAATTGACTTTGCCCAGTGATTGTCTATGAAATGTATTTATTTCTGTAGAATTAAGTTTCTCTTTAGGGAATGATTAATTATTTAAAATACATTTATATTAAGAAAGGTGTTTATACTAAGAAACATTAAATGGTTATTATGCAGGTTATCTAATTGACCTAATTAAAACTTAATTACAAATAATTCTTAAATATTATGATTGGCTAATCTAACGTCATTATGTTCTATGTTAACATCGAGTAGAAACATTTATTTAAAATACGTATATTATCCATTTCTAAATAATTTAGTTTTTTGAAAGAAAGATTAGAAGCTACATTTATTTACAAGATATTTGTTTATAATTAATGTAACAGTGAGAACATTTCATGTACTGGCATTACTATTAATGTAACTGGTTAGTGGCTACTAAATGATCAATTTATTTTGATGTTCAAAAAGAAAATTATTTTTTATTTCATAAGCATTGTAACTTCTTCCATCGAAAGAATTCTGAATTAATTTTTATTTGACCTATCAATTGCAATTTGTCACAAAGGCTATTTACGATATTTTACTACTGCTAATTTTCTTCATAATATATTATGTAAAGCCTTTACGTCTGATCAGCTTTTTGAAGTTAAATATTTACTTTTAGTTTAAATTTTGTATCTGACTATCCATTGTTTAAACTTCAGTTACATACAAGGTGCTTACACTGAAGTATTAAACATGAAATTAATCGTCAATTGTTTGTCATTCATATAATCTAACTAAATTAAAATAATAATTATCCATATTCATAATTAAGTAAGAGCCATTATTCATAAGTTGAAAACCTTTCCATTACAATGTAACCTATGAAATATTTCTAGAATACATTCTGAATAACGAGATAACTTGTAATTAAGTAATGTTTTATTTATGTGTGAGAAAATTTGTAAATCTCTCCTATAGTTTTCAAACTGTTGACAAGATATAATTTAAGAAACTAATAATTTTAATTATTCTTGTTTGTAAGACTAAAGAGTACACATTGTTTATACTTGAAGGATTAATAAAATTCTTTTCTAGTATTTAAGCGTTTACCCATGTTATAAAAATAAAGCATACTAATATTGATTTAATAAGAAAATGTTATTTTAATTTGTATGCATAATTTTAATTTATTAAAACTGGGGATTGATAATGATAATTTTCATCTCATACTGTATATCTTAATAATGCCATATCGAATACTGTAATGTGCCATTTACTAGACTTTTGATACATTTTATATAAGAGAATTTCTTTAATATTTTATCAAATTGAGGAACCAATAATAATACTATGTTCAGTATAATTTTCCTCTTACATTTTTAAGTTATTTTTGATGAAATTTTATGTTCGCTTTATGCACTTTTGTAAAAATTATTATACCTCTGGAACTATACGCATATTGCAAATCACTATAGACTTGTCCATGTGTAGACATAGTCTCGATATGGACCTTGATTGAAATCTAATAAAGTGTTTTTTTAAAAACTGATTGACGGTGAAAGAAAACTTAACTATATATATATTTTTTTTTTTTAAAGTCACATTTCTATTTGTAAGGATAAGTAACTTTGTCTATCATAGTGTGATGGATAGAATTTTACATTTAATTAGTAATAACCAATTTAAATTAGCGATAATATAAATTAAGTTGTAGAAATAAGTTATTCAAATAGTTAGTTGGTAAGTATTAAAATAAATGCAACGATAGTAAAAGGAATGTGCAAACAATGCAAGACTGGCTGTCACCTTAAGGGGGGGGGAGGCTTTGGTTCCCAGGAACGACAGTGCGGTTGAGTTGATTGTGGTGGCTAGTACAGTGACTGAAGTGAATTTTGGACTAAAAGTGAGAGAGAGGCGAGATGTGGACCCCAGGTTGGTGGAACTAATTTAATTAATCATACTCAATATAGAATGGGAGAAAATTAGAGCATGAGGATTCTGGAGAAAGGGGACAGACAGTTGGGCTGAGTTTGTAATTAATCTTTAAGTTTTTAGCATCGGTTATAGTTAAAAGAAACTTAGTTAACTTACTTTTAAGTTAGCCCTTTTTCATGGGTTTATGATTTAATACTAGTTATTACGAACGAAATATGTCAAATAAATTTAATTCTTTTAAAGTATTTATTTTAGTCCCCATTAATTCATTTGTCTTACCCTAGTTATGTCGATTCTAGGTATTATTTCAGGTTCTCTTTTCCTTAGGTAATGCCATCTCCTGTCATTAATATTTTCCCGAATTCCCGTAAACATTCAAGAGAAGAGAGAGAGAGAAAGATAGGGGTTTACAATAGCGCAACTAAAAAATATATAAGTTCAGCTCCTTGGAATGGGGAAAGGGAATGTTTATAAATTGGACATTGTGGGATTCTTTTAAGTGTACTCACCATCATTCAGGATTAGCTCTTTTTCTTCTTTGAATTGGATTGCATCACCTGTAAATAAGAAAGCATAAACTTATGAAAAATTTATTTAAATGTGCAGTATGAGACAAATAACAATAAAGGGTTTTGATGATCACACTAATTATCCTCTCTCGATTGATTTACTAAGTTTTTTTGTTTGAAAGTGGTACATTTTTTTTTCAATGAATATTTTAATAAAATAAACCAAAAACAATATCAAATTTACAGGCTCAATTTAAACTAAATTCATAAAATCATTAATTATTACAATAATTAAGACCCCCCCCCCCTGATGACACTACGATGTATCCAAATTTTGGACAATTTCAAGAGACTCCTTGATTCTTTTTTATATTTGATGGGTTATTTTGTACTGCATATCACATCCTTTAAGTCAAACCTGTGTGTATATTTTGACGTTGTTTTTTAAGCAGTTTTAGGCTCTTTTTGGTATACATTTTTGGAATCATATTCATGTTGGTATATTATTTTTAGTTAGTTTTAGGATCTTTCTCCTATGTAGATTTTTGGGCAGTGGAGAGAACTAATTATATAAATTATATATGATTCTTGAAGGGTTTCTAGTTCATATTTCAGGTATGTATGATTTTTTTTTAATTTGTTGGTGGTTTTGTGAGCAAAACTGATTAATCAGTTAGTTATAGGCTCAGTTAGTCATTTATTCTAAGAATATCAAAAATAGGTTTGCCTATCTAGTTACTGTTAATGGGATTTGGATTAGGTAAAATACTTTCCCCTCTAGTACTTGGGGCATTGTTATTATAAAATTTTGTTATAATTGAAGTTCTGAAATTTCCAGCTCAAGTTTAGAGAAAATAAATTTTTCTTAATATATCATAAATTTATTATTTAACTTTACCCAAATCTTTCAAATCTGTATTACAGTCCTTGTGATGTAATTATTTATGATGTTATTTCTCTGGTGTTTTTAGTAGTATGATATGTAATTTAAAATTAGTTCGCTAGTATTGGATATTATTGGTTCATCTAGTTCAAATAGCCGCATCATTAGTTAAATAATCTTTCTAGAGGAGAGTCTTTTAAAAGAAAAGAAAAAAAAAGCTTTATTATGAAGTACAAGCAAAAACCAGAAGGGCACTCTTTCATCGAAGACCGGGGAGAGGAGACCTAACCAGCAACCCACGCTAGGTCACCCCTTTCACTTTCACCCGATGCACTCTTTCATCTGGTACTGAGGAGACGGGACCTACCAAGAAGCGGCACTCTGGCAAGAGGCCGGCTCCCACGCACTTACACCCGCTACGCATCAAGACAAAGAAGAGGATCCGGACCATGCTATGCATCAGATAAAGCAAGCATGCACCGCTCGACAACACAAAGAAACACTGGCCAGTATAACTACGTAATAAGTAAGTTAATTTTAAATTTAGTTTTAATAGTCTTATTTTATATACGTACGTAATTATTTGCATATCAATTTTTAAATCAATGTGTGTAAATAAACTATTATTCCTGTTGCCAGAAGTTTCCTATTTTTATTAACAGAACCTTAAGATAACGTAAAAGTTACGTGTATAATTTAAATATATGAAATAATTATCGTAATAATATACAATGACAAAAATAAATAAATAAATTTGGAATTACAGCTGTCTCCTCATGCTGCATTCGCAGATGCATATTAAGGAGTGCATAAAATATGCATCTGCGAATGCAGCACGAGGAGACAGCTGTAATTCCAAATTTATTTATTTATTTTTGTCATTGTATATATATTATCAATAAAAAGGTTTTGAAAAAAAAAAAAAAGGTACATTTAAGCCCATATAGGGACGGGTTGAATAAATTTCTAGAACTAGCAATTTAGATGATATCAGTAACGCTCACCATCATCATCATCTGAGATCATCAGATCATCTTCCTGCTTCACGTGGGTGAGCTCACCTGCAAATAAGCGGAAATGAAACTTGTATAATAAAAGCTTGATATTTTTTATCAGGAACAACTCAGAACACCTAGGTTATATAAAATAAATAGGGAGACAAACCTGACTTTCATTATTGAAAATATATATTTTAAAATTTTTTACGTAAATTTATAAATTTCACCAAACATGCTGTAACTGTTTACCATATTATGACTGGTGTATTGATCGATAAATAAACAGATGGCTCAAACGACCTGTTAAAATGTATAAAAACAGAGCTAACAACAGATAACCTAACTGAACGATGTATATATTCAAGGTTCACCTAAAAGTTCTGGGCAGCAAGAGCAACTTAGGAGGAATTGTCGTATCTGACTTTGCCCTCAATAATCACCAAACTCTGTTGCTATGTTTATGGAATGAAATGCAGCTTCCGATAATATCAATGTAATCAGTGAAACCCAAGGATATGCACTGACTATCTGAAAACAGTCCTCTGCACCTTAGCTCCCCTTATAACTTTTTCTAGGCTATGTTTAAAAAGAAAGTTAGAAAGCCTATCTCCCAGTCTCACGCCTCAAAAGGCCAAAATGATCCAGAGATTCCACCCGAAACCTGAACCCGCACGATACTGTCATTTGAGTTAGCCAAATAGACCTTGCCGGTACATTCAACAAGTTCACAGCCGAATGTAGATAAAAATATACTAATATGTTGATTGATAATAATGTAACTCACTATTTATATTAGTAATTTGGCTCACCGTAATAATAATGAGATCCGCCTTCAGGTCCTCCTTCCTCTTGCTTAACCACCTCCTCACATGCTGCAATTGAATCGTAAATAATTAATAAGATACAGATCTACTTCCACAAATAATATTTAAATAAAACTTACTGTTCATTAATTCTTCTTTAATGTTTTCTGTTTTTATAAAAACTTCAGACTGATTCACACCTACAATATAAACAATAAGTCAGAGAAGATCTATAGAAGTGATAAAAAGAATTAAGAAAGAAAGAAACTATAAGAAATTTGGTAATAATTGGCAAACCAAAAAGATGTGAGCGAAGGATTGTCAAAAGTTTATTAATTTATAAAATCATTACCAAATTTTAGAGCAAAATTATATTTTCTAGTTCCGCCCATGTGCACTCCAGATACAAAGTTTTAAAGCCAATATTAAGTCAAAATAAAGTTAGAATTAAATAAATAAATAACAACAGTTTATCTATAAAACATTTGGTATTAATTGCCAAAAAAAAAAAGGAATAATTATTCAAAAACCATCAACACAGAAGCTATTTGAAATCACACTGTCAAAACAACAAAACATAATCAGGCTTACGTGAGAGTCAACTAATGTATAATATACATAACAGAAAATAATAAGAATAATATTTTTTGTGGATGCTCAAACATACGTATGCTTAATGCAATTCTGAAGATCTAACAAATACCTATATTTTTATTTAAATAATTTATTTCACATATTTGGGAAAAAATTGTGTGAGAAAATAAAATATTAATGAAACAATAATTACCACTATTTTGGTTCTGGTCAGTATATATTTTTTTTTCTTGGATTTCCTGCTTAATGACAATCCCAGTGAAATCTGCAATTAGATCTAATTTTATTTATTATACATTGTAATGATAATTTTACAATCAATTAAAATTTGTTTAAAATAGACCTGAAGTTGTAGAAATTCCTACCATACAACCTTAGGTCTAAGACAGAGATTAATTGAAGTGAATGAACAATAAAAAAATTTAGGGGAGGCAGTGGGGAAGAGAGAACAAAGATTACTGGAAGAAAAGATCCATTCAGAACCATTAATCATCTTAAATCGAAACTTGTAAAATAACTCATTATTCATTATTAACTTTTTATATCCAAAATGTTTATTGTCATAAAATTACAATCTACCTTATTGAGCAATAAGTAATTGTGATCAATATTCTCCATTCATACCACATTTACAGTTCTTCATTTACTCACTCATTCTTAATACTTTAACCAACAGCCCAGGGACCTCCAAAATCCACATGGTTGTCACCTCCCTCGCATGCAAATGAGGAATTGGAGTATTGGGAAGTCCCCCAAGTTCCTCCATCAGCTGCGTCACCAGATACGAGCCAGTGGAAGCTGGTCTGGGGCTACAGCTGAGACATATGGCTGCTTACTTAAAAATAATGGGAACCATCAGTGACTTCCATGAAGTCACAAGAAAGGTATCCAGTTTTGCTCAAGCCCCTTCTAATTTTAGCATTATATATAATATTACCACTATAATATTTTTAGCATTATAAAACTATTGATAATTTTCAAATCCAAAAATCTGCTTGACTTTTGATTTGAATTTGCTTTTGAAGATGATTAGTTTTAAATTGATCTTCAATGTCTTTTTGGATGATTTTGATTAAACCATTAGTTTGAATGTTTTTATTTCCTTTTATAAAATTGTTGACTTTCTGAGACATATTATTTTTAATAGAATTTTCGGGTCTATCTGAAGTATTTAGAAATTAAAGAATATATCAAGTTTCTACTTTGCATATATAATTTCCTATTTAAAATTTGTGGAAGAATATTAACATTGACATTGAAAAAGATTCAGAATATTTATAGGAGTTTTTATATCAGTTAAATTTGCCTGAAAACCATTTTTGTGGAAGTTTTTGTATCTATTAATCACATCAGTGGTAGTGTTCCTTCTCAGTCTGCAATATTCAACTATATTAGAGGTGACGATGACAAGATCAATGAAAGTTTTATTTATCATTAATTTACCATTTTAAAATTTTCATTAATTTTTGCAGGTTATCAATTTGGTGATACACAACAATTATTGAACAGGATAATGAATTTAAAGATCCTACCATTTAGAGGTTTGCAGTTTTATTCTTTGGAATGTTACCAATTATATTAATTAAAAAAAGTAAATAACTAACATGTTATTTTGAATGTGATTTGGGCCATGTTAGAAAGTCATCAGTTTATTTATGTAAAATTTTGGAAAAAACATAACAAAAAACACCTGTAGACAACAGTTGAGTTAAGTTTAATTCATAACATTACTCTACCGAATCAATAAAAGAGGTTATTTATAACTCATATAATTGTATTTTAGAAATTTATCTATGTCGCAAAAATTTTTGAAACCCATGGACTGGTGACCCTCTGGCAAGAGGTGTTAGTCAGAAGAACCTGGTAGGTTTATTTCATCAATAAAACTCACAAACCATTTAATATAAACTATATTTTTATAAAAAAATTGTTATAATAACAAAGTGAAGGTTTGGTTTGTACTGGATAATTTAAGCTTTCAAGTTCGTTAAAAAGATGCAATTATTAAAATATTTCAATAAAAAGAATAAAAAAATATAAGGTTTTACTCATTATTGCCATTTACTTCTTCAATAGTAGTAGTAAGTCATGATGTAAGTTCCTTAAAAAAGCGCCTATACTTTACTTGGATTTATGGACTGTCAGAAGTAAAAAGGGGGCTCCTATGGATGAACGCTTGAATTTATGTTTTGTGAGTCCGTTGATAAAAGCCCTTGCCACAACTAATCCTCTAAATTGCGCTTTATACGTAAATTCAGAAAATGAAGATATCCCAAAATATGTTTTATCTTTTGTGTTAGTGTTACGCACCCTAGTTTCCTCCGACACAGGAGCCTTTGAATAGTATTGGGGCCACCAGTTTTTATAGTAAAGTATTTCTGATGTTCATATCAACTTGACGGTAAGGTTGTTTGTACATTGCACAATCGTTTTTATATTCTGGTTGATTGAATATAAATGACTCAACCTTTTAAGGGATCTTTTAATTAAACTGAAGTCCCTATCGTAGGGTAAATAGCTGCATCCTTTTATGATGTAGTAGTGTATTATGCTGTGTCAGTTAGGGCACACAGAAGTCTTGAGAGTGCATAATTTTTGTTTTGTCCCCCCGTAGATATCTGAATATATCAGGTTGGCTAAAGAGTCCGTTCGGTTTTAGTTGTTACGAAACTTCAAGCAGTCTAATATGTAGCTAACTTCAGTATGTCCCTTGCGAGTGCGCTCTCGTCAGATACTAGACACTTCAACGTAGTTTGACGCGAAATTCCGATGAGAATGATTGTATTGTGTGTGTTTAGGATCATCCTGAAAATGGAAAACCAAAACGAACATTATCGACACCTCATGCTTTTTTATTTAACAAAAGGCAAGAAAGCAGTGGAAACTTGCAGGAAGATATGCACTGTATACAGAGAGGATGCTATTATAGAACATGGGTGCCAGAAGTGGTTTTCAAGATTTCGATCGGGAAATTTTTGGGTTCAAGACGCACCTCGCTCTGGCCGGCCAACTGAGATTAACAGCGACAAAGTGAAGGAATTAGTCGACAGCGATCCCCGTTATACAACTAGGGGGATCGCAGTTATCCTCAAAATATCCAAATCGAGTGTTGAAAACCATCTGCATCAACTTGGCTACATGAGCAGGCTCGATGCTTGGGTTCCCCATCAACTTAGTGAGGCTAACCTCGCCCAAAGAATTTCTATCTGCGATTCGTTGCGGAAAAGTAAAGAAACATATCCTTTTTTGAAGAGAATGATGACAGGGAACGAACAGTGGATCGTCTATAACAATGTAGACTGCAAACGCTCATGGGGAAGCGCAGCGAATTACCACAAACAGCCCCCAAAGCAGGACTTCACCCAAAGAAGGTTATGCTCTCGATTTGGTGGGATTGGAGGGGTGTTGTCTTTTACGAACTTCTTCCCACGAACAGGACCATCAATTCAGATGTGTACTGTGACCAGCTGGACAAATTAAATGCAGCAATCCACCAGAAGTGTCCAGAACTAGCCAACCGTAAGGGGATTGTCTTCCATCATGACAATGCCAGACCGCACACTTCTTTGCAGACGCGGCAGAAGTTACTGGAGCTTGGCTGGGAAGTTTTGCCGCACCCTCTATATTCGCCCGACCTTGTACCATCAGATTTCCACCTGTTTCGGTCTCTTCAAAATTCATTGAATGGACAGACCTTCAACTCTGAAGATGTAAAGACAGGAAATTCTTTGAGCATGGAATTATGAATTTGCCCATGAGATGGCAGAAGGTACTGGAACAAAACGGCAATTATATCATTGATTGAATAAATCACTTTGTGTTTAAAAGTTGTGTCTTATTTTTGCTTAAAAAACCCAACGGACTTTTTGGCCAACCCTTTATATACAACTCTTCCACCTCGAAGGGACTCCATTATCTAAATAATCCAAAAAGAATTAAAAAATAGAGCAGACCTCATTGGGACCTTTCCTCCCCTGATTTTCATGGAATAAATAATTTCTAGCATTGTTCTTCTTGATGTTATAAATACTGAAGTCACTTAACATAAATAGTAGGTTTCTTGCACCTGAATCAACGGAACACTCAAATTTTGCATACAGTCAAAAGAAAACACCAGAATCTTAGGGTTAATTGTCCATGGAGTCAAACTTAAACTTCTCGGCCCTTTGTTTATAGACAAGTTGTTCAGCCCCGGTGATGCGCCTGGTGGCATCACTTAAATGAGAATTTTTAATCTTTACATCCAAGGCCTCGCAAGAACTGGAAATTTTAACATGAGGTGGCCCTAACTTTAGTTTCTAATGACTTTTATAATAATTAAAAAAGCTGTCTAACCCTGGTGCTTATTTTTCAACATTTTTTATACTTTTTGAATGTTCAGTCTTTTATCCAAATATTTTACAGTACCAAGGTAATGGATTTTATAAGTAGCGAAATTTTCGATAAGTTCCCTAACCAATAGCAGTGTTTCGGGTGGTATAGCATATTTAATGTAAGCACCATGATCGTATTTTGGGGACTTGGCAATTATGAAAAGTTCCTGAAGTCATCTAACCTGTTTTTAGTTCTACAATGCATTGCTTTTAGACATACTTCTGTTTTTGTTTCACCATCGCCATTGCGTGATATTTGTACTAAATTTTTTTTGGAGTAGTTTGTATTATGATTTTGATTTCCTTAAAGTAGGTTTATACCTATTGTAGAAATCGCAAAATGATGCTTAACCAGAATCAAATCCTATGATCCTATGCTTTTGGCTTGCTTTATGGCCCCTTATGTATTTAAATACTCTTCTCTTGTAATGTTAGCTTTCCTAATATTTTGTTTCCACGTGATCTCGTCTGAAATCATTCTTTTCTTTGGGTTTGATGTTGATTCCTCCATAAACACATCACAGTTACCAGTGATTAGTGAGTCGCTCTTGTTTATTAAAAATGAAATAATAATTATGTTAAAATAATATAAAATACTATAATACTTGCACTGATAAAACACCACTTCACTAAACAGTAAGTAGACTGATAAAAGTGATAAAAACTAGCACCACGAAAGGTAGACAATTATTGCATGCTAGACCTGGACTTATGTCTTTATAGCATGACACCCTCACTCTCATATGGTATTTTTACTAACAAGGACTGATCGCATTACTAACGAGACTGAGTATCTTACAATACGAATAGATGTACCAGACCTCCTAAACTTTAAAACCAGCGAAATCCCAACTTTGATAAAACTGTGATCTAGCATGAGCCAATTCATGTAATTTCTATGAAGGTCGATGTAATGTCATAAATAAAAGATATTTGACGAAACTTAAAGCTTTTTGAAAAATTAAATTTCACACAGGATAAAATTTCATGTTAAATGGGTCAAAAAGGGGACTCAAAGTCGTCAGAATAGACACAAACATGATAACAAAAGGATTCTGTTTTAACAAAAAAATTAATGAGACCCTTAGAATGAAGTGAGCTAGAGAAAGTTAAAAATATTGATTATAGCATTAATGTTACATCAAGATGCTTGCTACCAATGCTGTCAGTCTGAGTGATCTTAAAAAATTGTTATATAACCATTTGCAAATAATCATATACAAAGGGATGCTAATAATGGCGTGTAGATGCTTCAGTAATACTTTAGTATACTCACCATCATTTAGGATTAGCTCTTTTTCTTGTTTGAAATGAATTGGACCACCTGCAAATGAAGATAAGATATTACTAACTTACAAAAAATGAAGTTTCTAACAAAAATTAAAAATATTGATTATAGCAGTAAGGTAACATTACCATGTTTGCAGGTAACACGTTACCAGTCTGAGTGATCCCACATAAACACATCACAATTAAACATTTTTAAGTATTCATTTTTTTTCCCCCTGAACCCCTTCTTTTAAACATTTTTAAAACAAATTATAAACAATATTATAAATTGGTTGTGGATGGCTCCTTTTCTTGTATAACATATGCGTTGTAAGAAGGATGGAAAATACAAAAAAATTATCGTTTTAAAGTCAAAAATTATGTAATTATACTGGGTTTGTCATATGTTGGAACAAATCGAAGAATTTGATACGTCTACGGTGAATGAAAGTATTCATATAATGATAGATGTTAGAGAAATGCTTGCTGTGTACTTACCATCATCCAGAAGTTGCTCTTCTTCTTTGAAATGGATTGGACCATCTGTAAATTAGATTAAAACAATAAATTGGCAATTTAAGCAATTCAATTATTTCTTAGGCCTAATCCCTAAAACTATATTATTCTATTGTTATTGTACTCCAAATTACTTTTGAGCAATTAAGGACTCGCTAAGGAGCAAGAGGTATACCAATTTGTGGACCGGAGATTAGCAAACTCCTTTCTAGTCTTAAATGTCTTTATTATTGTGTTAATAAACACATTTCTCACCAATAACATGTGTTATGACAAAACTATCAGAGTAACACTCCACGGTGTGTGGGATCTTTCAACATAGAGGAACACTAAAAGGGTAAGTTTAGGCACTAGATTCATACCGTATACTCTATTTTAGTCTTCTATGCACATATCTACCTCCTTATTAAATTATTTTTGACAATTTTCTTCCAATTCCGCCAAAACATTATAACATTTTACGTATACCCCTATACAGTCTTTGCCTACTAGTCCCAATCTACCATTTACAACTATCGTTTCCTAGCTACCGTCAAAATTACTTTTTCATCATCTTTTTTAAAGGATAAAACACCTTTTTACCATTTCTAAGAATCTTATTTGTGTCAAATGTATTGTAAGTTTTAAGAATATTGCATGTACCTTTTCTCTAATCTTTGACTCCTATACTCTACTGAAATTCTCTTGACTATTATTATCCTAACCCAGTGGTCGGCCAATTGTGGCTCCAGAGCCACATGTGGCTCTTTGGTTCCTTAAGTTGCGGCTCTGGCACAAAAAGATTAACTTTGAAATGGCAAAACTATCTTAACCTACTAGACAACAAAAATAAGCTGGAGAATAGATTCAAGTTGCCTCACTGGAAAACTAACAAATCCTCTATAAATGAGGACAAATTATATTTGAATGGCTATTTACCTGCTTCATCCATTGTAAATGAAATATTTCCGTTTGCAGATTTGAAAATAAAAATCACATAACCATGCAAGTTAAAATTAGGCCTACTACGTTCTAGGCTGAGCTATTCCGAAACACCAAACAACGGTTTCGACAGCAGTGCCACCTACTGGTATAGTACCAAAACTGGCAGAACGGCCTCTATTGGCGGGAAGAGGAGTAAGCAAGGTGACATCTAACGGGAAACTAATGAACCTAAATGAGATATTTGAGTTGTGGCTAAGATAAAAATTTGAGTAAAATTTAAATGCACTTACTGTCACTAAATGCATTGTTCAAAATAAATATATTTATTGATTGATTGAGTTGAGACTACAGGTGCACAATGCCAGCAAAAACTTCAAAATGCATTCCACCAGTTCCATTCTGGCTTGAGAACCGGCTCCAAAAACGATAAAAATCTGAGAACGGTTCCAAACAAAAGAATGGAGTGACTCAGACAAAAGTGTCTCACATGATTATTATATCACATCTAATCTAATCACATAATTAGAGTATTATGGAAAAATCTTAGTAAGATGGCGCCTTACCTTATAAAGCTTAGATCTGTAACTTAGATCTACTTTGTCTGGGTAACTCCATTACCCTGCAATATCAACTGATCATAGATTCTCTTTCCTCAAAGCTTTCTTCCTTTGGGCTTGGCCCATGCTCAGCTTTATCTGCCAGCTCTTAGATCTGTATGATGTCACCACCTAGTTTTGGTCCTTTTGTTAGCCCTTACAAAAGAGCTGATATCCATAAAAAAAAAAAATGTTTTTTCACACATTTAATTTCATTTGGATGAACTGAATCAAACCCTCCAATCATTTCTCATCAAAACTGAACAAATTCCTTTCTCTTGCAAGGGCCAAGTAATTTTTTCTTTGTTCAAATTTTACAAATTACTATTTTAAAAGGTACAAAATATCGAAGTTGCTTTAGCACTTATGATTTAATCATCTAAATTTTTTCATACGCCAGGCAGGATTTTTAGTGTTACTTTATTTAGTAGAACTGCTTAAGAAATGAACTCCCCATCTCCACTGTAGCTGGAAAAAAATTAAGGGAGTTAGGACAGGCCTTTAGTTAATCGGGCACCCTTCTTACCCAAACTAGTGTTTTTAAGAGAGTCAAACCTAAATCCTAAGTTATAAACTTTTTTATTTATTATATACCTGATACATCTAACTAAATAGTTGTAATGCAATATTATAGTAATGAAAATTCACTTGTACATAACTTAGTAATGATTTTTCCTTGATGTTCTCTTCTAAATATTGTAATAATATGGACTATACCATATCACTACATATAAATTGTTAATTGAAAATAGTTATTAGTTATTATAAGTGGGGGCTTAGTGGAAGTCGATCGACGATGCAAAGGTCGGGGAAAGCCGGAGAGAAAGACGAAAACAAGCCGGGAGTTTTTTCCCAGCGGGCAATGAAAGAGCACATCGTCTCGGCACTGTCGAATCAAAATTTTTTCTAGCCCACTTCCAAGGAAAACAACTTAAAAAAAAAAAAGGTACTTCTAACCATATAAATTTGTTAAAAAACATATTTCAACGAAACATGTTTTTTTTATAATAATAAATTGTAGCAAAAATAGGAAAATTGTTACAATATATTGGGTGAGTTAAAAAATGCTTTTTTTTTTTTTCTTGTCTGAAATCGATTTCTCAATATGACTCATCTCAATTAACATGTTTGACCATTTAAAAGGAATCTAATGTTATGGTATGAAATTACAGACCAATTTAATACAACTTAAGCCAGAGTAAAGACTTTTACTCATTATAAAGAAGAATTTTATGATGATTACTGGATATGTTTTTTTTTTTTAAACTAAACTGTCAATTTTCACCAATAATATATTGTTTTTGTATTGAATTCCTGCCTATTACCTAGTTAGTATGTCTATTACCTCCTTATATATCTCAATGGCTGATACCAGCAGCTTCTCTCAAATGAATTTTCGAATTTGATACAATTGTTTTCTAAAGTCACTGGAGTTACAAACCCTATAGGATGTAACCTACATACTAATGGTTCTTTATTTTTTCCAGAAAAATTGTAATATAATATATAATTATATTGCAGATGAGGAAGAACTTGAAAATGACTAAGGTTCCGAATCAGAAGAATATTCTGATGCCCCGAGTATTTATATTGGCTCTCTGGTCGACAAAGATGAGGTTAATTTTCATTATGATCAATTTCAGTTTTTAGTTTAATTTTGTTAATATTATAACTTTAGTAAACCAAATATTTTAATGATTACAAGGTATTTTATAAAAACTTTTATAATTAATAAATGAGATATACTTTTTTTATCATACCCAACTATTGGTCTAAGACTATTAATGGATTGTCAATTAGATTAAGTTCCTTAATAAAAACACAAAAAAGGGGTGATGTATTCAGTTTATACATCATTTCATTTTTGTTTCCAATAAAATAGTTTTTAGGAATATAATAATTACCTGTTAACAATGGGCATAAAGTATTATTCCAACAAACAGTAAAGATCCATGAGTGAAACAAGTATGCATGTCACTAAGTTACTATTGTGTTATATAACTTTTTATTTCAAAAAAATTTTTTTTTCAGGACCTTCCTAATTTGCGACTTGGTAAGTTTCTAATTTTAATGTTATTTGTTGAAACATAAAAAAGATAATGTTACAGTTCCAACATTCTTAAATTTTATAGAAATGGGTCTTGAAAATTCACAGAGAAATAATGAGCTAATGGCGTTGTGTTCATGTGGTTTTACACAGGGACTAGTAGATTTGAACGAACTTGAAAAAAATGACGCTTTGTCTCAATTTCATACCAATGAAATATTGGTACCTTCTCTTCACAGTAATGAACACAAAGAGTAAGTAATTATTTTGAAAATATTTAATTGACTTCCGATAAATATAAAGATTAGTTTAAAATTAATCTTAATGTTAGTATTCTTAATCCTTAAACTGTTTTTGTTTTAAGTAATCTACTTATAATTGACAAAGTTGACTTGTCATTTACTACTGCATTTATACATTTCAATTCATTTGTTCATTATAAAATCCTTGTAATAGCTTTTTTTTCTCTCTAGTGAAATTCTTAGTTCTACTCATGAAGACTCTGAGGAAGAAATTACTGTAAAAAAAAAGAAAAAATCCAAGCTTACATTTTCAGGTACTCTATAACTTATTATTCTTACTACATATATACTTTAACTCTGCCCCAAGCGGTTTATAATTTTGTATACTCCTCATCATACAAGGTTCAATGCATTGTGGAAGCCATGCAGTATGAAGTTATGAAGATTATTTTTGATTATTAGTTTTAATGTCTATACAGACAAAACTATTTAAAGTAAATATTTACATCTTCTCTAGCTAAAAATTCTTCATACATACACGAAGCTAAAGAATATGTCAAAATTCTAAATTTATCTAACACTTATTTATTGATATAGGACATTATATATATGTATCCACTTTGAACTAAAGTCCAATTTATTTGAAAAAAAAAATGCATTAATATTATTAAAAACATTCTCAAAATTTATTTGGAAAAATGTCCTTATTCTTACTGAATATAGTTTATTTTTCATTTAAATTAAGTTATCTCCGTTTTTAAAAATACACTGAGGGTACGGATTTTTGGGAATGGCTCTCATTCAGACTCTGGGGATACATTGAATGGGAAAATTGAAATCAAACGGATAAAGATAATTAACAATACAGATTCGATCCCAACAGAAATATAATTTACAAAATAAATCTTTGCCATAAACAAATAATAGTTGATATTTTTTCAATTCTCTAATAAGTGTGTTGAATGGAATAATAATTTTTCTTTTCCTTAATTAAACAGATGATGAAGATGATATACCTACTGCTCCTGATGAATTGGATGATTGCGAGGATGAGGACCAGGAGAGTAATGAAAGCGAAAATGAAGAGATCTTGGTTGAAAATGATGAGGAAGTCTTGGGCGATGATGACGAGGAGGTCATGGCAGAAGAAGCTGTTGAGGGCATTGAAGAGGATGTAAGTCTAAATGGTCCATCTGATTTCTTTTGTACACTTTTTTTTATTGCCGAGTCAGAAGGAAGAAGCTTTTATTTTCCTACAGTTATTAGACAGTCTTTTTTTTGTTTGTTTGTTCTACCAATATTAGTTATAAAAATGATTTTCAATGTCCTGATAAAGGAATTTTCAAGGTCTGCTCAACAACCTTATTAGACCCAGATAATATGTTTTAGTCATAATATAGCACTGGGAAGTTTGTGAAACAATTTTAAATGTGACAAAACTCATTCTGGCTTCTTTAAATTTTAAGATTTCTCAAGTCACAACTCAGAAACTATTTTATGCCTGTAGTTATGATTATTTTCCCTTTGAATTAGGACACATGAAAGATGACAACACCAAAAAATTCTAAGATAATACAAAAATAAAGTTTTGAAACCAAGTTTGAAATTGGTTTATTGACTTATCTAACCAATTTTAGTATTTTTCTTTTTATTATTGATTTCTTTATGTTGTGGGTAGGTGTGCAACTCTTCCTCCTTATTTTTGCCAATGATAGAAACGTTATCCTGAATTATAGGGTTAATCAACTGTCCTAATTTTAGCATTATTTGACTTTTTTAACTTTAAGGTTACTAAGAAAGCTGCTAAGCGGTTCCTGGAAGCTGAAGCAGAATTATCAGGTTCTGAATGGGGAAGTGCAGAAGAAGATGAATTAGATTTAGACACCATGGAAAAAGAAGATGGTGACGATGACCTAATAAATCAAGTAAAAGTCAGATCCTTGTAGGGAAAAATTCCCATGCAAGTATTTATTTAATCATTTCTCTCTTACATCAGATATTGATCTTGATATTAAATAATGCTTTAAATTTTCTATAAAAACATTTTTTTTATTTGTTTTGTATAGAATTCATGTTGTGATTTTTTAGGAAAGAATTGTTGGACGAAGACAAGAGAGAAATTAGAGTTTTACAGGAACTGTTTCTTGAAGACGGAGATCTGCATTGTGATGGCCCGAAGAGGGAGAGACAGTTCAGATGGTATAACCAAGGTAAGCTTGTGTCTGTGTACTTTTAATTGAACATTTTGTGAGAAAGCACTTCAAGCCAGTGTTAGTATTTATGATTCTCACGAGAATTGTCTTCAGCAGTTTACTTGTTCTTTTTTAAGACATAATTTTATGAATTGAAGTAATTATAAGTTAATGCAGCAGAGTCTCCTTTCAGTTAAAAGATTATCCATTGTGTTGCATCTAAATCATGAATGAATTCCTATTGTGTAACTCGCAGACAACTACTACAGCTATTATTACTTTTTCGTTTAATGTTCATACAAAAACAAAACTCATTTTTGCATAACTTACAATTACATTATTTTAAAATACAAACCATTTATTGTTTGTGATTTTTAGGTAAATTTCATTGATGCTGGTTATAAATCCCATCTATGTGTAATTTCAGATGGTGAAAATGAAACTGGTTCTTTTATGTGGAACCCTGATGGTGTAGAAATAGAAGGTGATGTTGAAGATGATGAAGAAGATGAATCTTGGAGGAAAATGAGGCTTGAACGTGAAAATTTCTTACGGAACCATAAAGTTAATATTTTTACTATCATCAATGCAATAAATAAGTTCTTAAAAAAAATGCACTACCATGTAAAGTTAGCTAATTCTAGTGAATTGTATTAGTAGTTAGGTCTTAGGTCCTTTTATGCTGACTTCTAGCTGCAGAGAGAGAAGATTTTTCTTGAAGGGATTTGTCTGACAGGGCAGGGTTCACTGAGTCTCATGAGGATAAATGAGCAGCTACTTAAATGAAGAACCAGCGAATCTGAAACTGAAATTTAGTTTGAGAGTTAACACTTGTGCATATCGGCGGTTCTCATTAATTCTGAAAACATCACGAATTGCGATATTTCATTATAGTTGACTACAATCTAAGCAGTTAATAATTTTTTCTGAGTCCTCGTTTACTTTTAACAGAATCATATATTAAACTCCCATAGATATATTATTAGATGCGGTACATCATTGCACTTGGTTAAACTTAAATAATTATTGAAAGAGAAAAATTGCCAAAATTTGAACCTGTGACTGTCTGATTTCTGACTCGTTTGGGATTACAAAGCATAACTAATATTTATTAATTATTTTATTATAACTAAACAAAATTTAGTGCTGGGCAAGCAAAATAAATTCCATTCTTAGAACCATGTTTTTTTATCTAATTTGTTTTTATATTTAAGGGAGACGATTTAGCCGTGGAGAATGAAACTGTTAAATGCTTAAAATTTGCTAAAAGTACAGTCACAAAAACATCGCCGATGGCTTCGAGTTTTGCCACTCCAGATCCAAAAAAACAGTTTTCAGCAATAGTAAGTAAAATTGCAAAATTTAATAATAATTTCCATCTCAGATAGTTAACTATATTCTTCTTTTTATTTGAAGGCACGGAGAGGTTCATTTCTGAGTAGGGGAGAAAAACTTTTATCTAAACTGGCTGAGCTCAGTAATGTAAACACATCAAGTGATAATCGAGTTGGGAACGTTCGAGGTCAGAGGAATATGGTCTTTGCAGTTGTGTCGCCTCCTAAAGAAGATTCACAAGAAATGGTAATTTATTATAAATTAAAAATGTTAGCTATTTAACCAGGGTAAGGATTTTACCACATGTTTCATTTTTTTACAGTCTTTAAAAAGAAAAGGTGCAAATGATATAGTAATGAATGCTTCCAAGAAACTGAAATTTTCTGCACATCCGAGTAAAACTCAAGGGAGGCTGTTAGAAAAACTAAAGATGATAGATTAACCATTATTGACAAACCTCTATTATCTAGTCAAAATTAATTATTTTAATGCTTACTCTTAGATTATAAAAGACACCTCTTCAAAAAGTGAGAAAGTCATTTTTGGTGAACTTTTTATGTCAATAACTTAGCAGTTTAATGCACCATGGTAAATTATGATATTAAAGTAAAAGTATCATCAATTTTTATTTATTATATAAGACAGTTTAACATCACTAGACTGTTAAATTCTAGTTGTACCTAAATAATTTGTAATTTTAATATCCCATTCTATTGCCGGTGGCTCTTCAGCTCAATTTAATCATGTCTTAGACAGGTTTGGTCAATCAATTGTTCACTGAAACTAAACTTAAGCAATTGTTAGTAATGATAACTTGCCTTATAGTTATGTATCCTAGGCAAAACAAAATAGAATGGTGTTGATTTGCAAGGCTTTGGAAATCAGATATTTTGATACTTAAGCATTACCCGGCACTAACACAAACCTGCTGTACATCCTTAATTGTTTTATTAAAACATTGTTTGTTCAAAAATCTCTTCCAATTAATATTCTCATTACATAATTGATAAAATATAAATTCTTCCTAGTAGAATAGAATAGATATTAATTTTGTTATGGGGTGAGGTTATATCCTTTTATCATTTGTGTCATTTATCATTTATCTGAATTATTATTGCCTTATAAAAGGCAGATTGTAATTATTGCACAATAAAGATTGTTATTCATTCAATAAGAAAAATAAAGTAAAAATAATTTTTTAGGAGAACAAAGAGTTAAAAATGTTGATATAACTTGGTGAAATGATTTTCAAGCGAATCAATTCTAAATAGTCCATTTTGTTTTATCGTTTATCTGCAATTTTCTTAAATAAGCTTGCTTCAAGACAAAATTGGCGTTGGATTTTTTTTTCTGTGCCTCAACTCCTCTCCAAATTCTGTGTTTTTTTATGGCAATTTATAAAATAATAAAGATGACTTAAGATTTTTCAAATATATGCATTTTAATTCAATTAGTTTTACTATGTTGCTGTGAAACTCTTGTAACACAATTAGTACCAATCATTCCCCTCAACTGATTGAAATCAGAATTCGCCAACTTGTGTACCTGCAATGGACCACTGTGTTTTTTGCTGTTTGTATTATTGTGGAAATACAATCGGACAACTTTTGAGGGATTTATTTAAGGTTTTGTGATTGACTTTACTCAAGATATGTAACTTTTCCAGAAATAAATCTGACATAACCACTCATCAGTTGGAATGCAACTGATATTTTGCTGATTTTCTTGATGTGACTTGAAGTAATACCGAAGATGACCGATGAATGATTTGTATATACAGTATATAATATAATTTATATTTCTTATCCAAAAAAATTATGATAAAGGAGTAAAGAATTCTCCACCTTTAGATATAAATAAACAACAATCATAACCTTCATTTTAATTTATATTGATATAGCCTCATTGATTTTTTTTTATAATATAACATTCCGAGGGGCTATTACAACTCATAAGTACTGTTTGTTTCTGATATTATCTGTTGTTTCTGATATTATCTGGGATTGTTTTTTAAGTGCACTTGATAAAATTCTGTGTTTTTTATATAGTATAAGTAGTTAGTTTGGTTTATGAAATATTTTTAAAATGATTCCAAGACTGTTTTTTTGTATATTGTTACTGTTATTAGGAACATATTTTCTCTTATGTAAATAAAAATATATTTTATTGTTACCTTATGTTAAAGCCGTTAACTTTAATGCTAACATTCATGTTTTTTTTTTGTTTTGTTGAGTTTTTGTATTGATTAATTTTCTTCAACAGTGTTTACCCAAAGAAACAAACAACCTTAATTATTATGATTGTAATTATAATTTATCGCTTAATTTCACTCAACAAAGGATAATGTTCAACCAGTTTTTGTTTACACCCAATGGCTAGCGGTCAAGGTCTCGTCTTCTCATATGCACAAGTTCTCAGTAAGGCACAAGCTTTGTTTGGGGACACAGAAATGCTCTCCCTCACACCCGAATATTGATGATTCGCCGAAGTATCTCATTTTTCTTGGTCGAGTACTCATCACTACTCATCATTTTTATAACGCTCGTTGTGAACACTCGGACTGGGTGTTCATCACTCGTCACCGTGATTGTTGTTCACGAGAAGGGAGAAGAAGAGCAGAAGTGGCCGCTCTGCAACAAGCCGACTCTACTCGTCTACTTAGAACTGGTGACGTGAACACGTTCTTTTTTTTACATCATGTACTTTCTTCAAATTTAGATCATTAGATTTAAATCGATTTTGTTTTTTTTGTAACTGAGACTGATTGATTGATTATTGTAACGGAGCTCCGCTTATTTCATTTATTGGACATATATATTGTTGTGATATTAGATATGGTGGAGTTTTTGTATAATGTTTAATCCAACCTTGAATCGGGAAGGCAGGTGAAAACAAATGAGAGTGAGAAGAATAAACAAAAGACAGTCTACTGGCAGTTGTGATAATGAACACACATATAATTATTCTCTCTCTAGTTATAATGGAAAAACTTATACAGTCTACTGTTAGTTGTGATGAGAAAAACACACAGTATTACTCTCTAGTTATTAGCCAGTGATAATAAATTAGTATTGTTGTGGTTGTGATAATAAAAAACACACAGAATATACTGGTTGTTGTGATGATAGATGAACACAGTATTACTATATAGTTTTAGCAGTTATAATGAGTTGTTGTTGTGGTTCTGAGAAAACATACAGAGCATTATATTCACTCTTGTTTGGAATCAGCCTGATATATGTAAAAAGAAGACCATTGAAGAAGAAAAGGAATCAAATTAATGGACAAGTAATTATAAAATTAATATAAGTATATTTTTTATGTTTGTAAAATTAAATTCATCTTTTTGCCAGAATTATTTTGTTGATAGAACCTAATAATAAATAGTAAATAAAATATATTTAAAGTAAAGAACGTAATAATATGTATAAAGAAAGAAAACCTTTTTTTTATTTTGTTTTCACATTGATGGGTTTTTTTTGTTTTTTTATATACTTCTTTCTCATTTTTTTTTAATTGTCCAAATTTTCAGTTATTAAGGTTTTTCTTTATTCTGAATAAAGTTTCAGTCATTTTTGTTTGTAAGCTTGTTTTTTTTTGGTTTTTTGTTTTTTTTTCAATTGGGGATTAATTAAAACCTGTGAAATTTTTCAATACAATAGATTGAACTTCTGTTTGGCTTTAAGTTGGTCGTTTTTTTTCTTTTCTCCTAACTATTTGTCGGTGTTTTTGGGAATTGGGAGTGAAAGGGAGTGATTCTAGTTTGTCCGGGTACGGAGATCTACTTCCTCAAATTTCGAGGAGCCGCTCTCCCAAACACCTTATATTATGATTTGTTTTATTAATTTGATTTTATGTTAAAAGAATCATATCTCCGAAGATTTTATTTTAATAAAATATTTATCAAAAAAATAATTTGTTTATTTCTTTTGTGGTATATAAGGTTTGTCTAAAAAACGAGTCTGTAGTTCTACCTTGTAAACAAAGCAGTCAGGATCTGTACAGGCAATAACATTGAACTTGTATGAAAAGCAGAGACACTATAATATTCAATTAATTGCCAGTCGCCATTGATTAATGACACTTGTTACTTTTTATAGAATTATGATTTTGAACATCATCAGGACATAAAATGGAACTATCATATTTTAAAATATGTCTCTCTTGAAAAAAAATCTCCAGTTGAGTTCAAGTTTTGACACGATTTTGATGAATTAATGTAATTACAGTAAAAATTACACATTATTAATCAGGGCGGCAAGATCTTTATTTTGAAACCCTTCTCAATAGGAAAGGGTTTTTTTTTTTTAATTATCAAGTTATTAATTAACTTAACTTGTAATTTACTATTGTACTGGTTTTATTTTGCCATCATTGAAGAATGAAAGGAAATTTACTTACAAAATATAATTTCTCTGGCTGAATGTATATGATTTTTTTAAACTTATCAAGTAATTAATTAGTTATGAAACATAATTAAAACTGCTCAAGGGTGGCTTTGAAAACTGGCCAGACAGATTTACTATAAATGATTTTATTTTTATTTGCAGTCTACAAAGCACCCAAAGATTATTACTACATGTTATAAACACGATTTGCATATTGTTAATAAAGGGCTGGAGAAATTTAATTTAATTTGGTGCTTTTCTCTAGATGTATGATGTAAACTGCTGTGCATGATCATCTGTAAATTCGCTCACTTATCTTATAGACAATGACCTCATGAGAAGTCTTATCCTGAATACAGTGGATTAAATTTACATTATTGGAAAGAACTAATAGGATGCCAATTCAGGACAAATAGTAGCAGCTCACCATAAGGCATTCGATTCGATAAAAAAAAAAAAATAATTTAAAACATTTACCAATATTTATATACACACTGTCTAAATTTCTTCTTGCAAAGGAATTATGTGTTAATCAATGGCAGATTACCTGGATATTGAACAATTAAAATAAGCTGTGAATGTGATATAATGGAGAACTTTATTAATCTCAAAGAAAATGAATTTTAGATAAACTCTCTTTATGTCTTGCTAACTGATTACTGGAAGCATTTTAATAATGAAAGTGCGAGATAAAAATAATGACAGCAGTCGAAGCAAACCACCTCTCAACTTTAAAAAAGTGTGCAATCAATTAAGAAATATTTTAGAATAAATAATAGAGATAATGATGTGATCATATTGTAATACCATGATCATCAGATAGGCAATCACTTGCTTACCTGTATTATCACTGGAAATTACTTATTTACAATGATGTAAGTTAAAACATAAGCATCATAACAAATAAAAAGTGCATTGCTTGGATAAATAGGATGGTAAGTATAAACATAGTTAAATAATCAAAAACTGATTCAATCTTCATTTATTAACATAATCTGGACACTTCACTGATTTATTTACATGAAAGAAACTTATTTTTGTATATAGAACCTATGCATAAAACTTGTATAAGTAATATAGTAGAACCTCACCATACTAATCTAGGTTTACTTACTTCAATAGCTAGTTAAACTAGTTTCATAAATGTTTAATACTTTTGAAATTTCATAAAGAAGTTATATCGATTAACCATTATTAATTGGAGTGTCACACATACAGCATAATTTTAAGTGAATACTTAATAGCGGTGCGAACATCTCTAATTTAAAGAGGAAACTGTTGTAAGGTTCAAATTAAGGTAAATAATCCATGAACTCGAATTTGTAGGATAAGTTAATACAACCTCATATACATTATTATTTAATTCATATTTTGTAAACAGGTACAAGCAAGATCTGTTTCGAAGTATTATGGGATAAATCACATAAAATATCAATAAACACACAAATACATATTTCAATTTATAATACTTCATCCTACACATTACAAACCTATTTCATAATTTCCTTATATTATATTATAAATACAATCCCTTATATTATTATAATAAAATTAATATAAATCCCTTATATTTTAAATTTTCATTACATACAGTTGTTATGAGTACCTACAACCATCCGATTAATAATGATTTATTTGAAGCCCTGCCTCAACAGGGAAGATTATCTTCTCAAGACCAGTGTGAGATAGCTAATATATTACGTCTAAGTGCAATATAAACTTAGTGAAAAATTTCACAATAGAGAACAAAGGGAAATCGGCCACGAGCAAAGATGTTCATAAGCAAAAACTCCTGCTTTGTTTACTCACAATGAACTTGAATCCACAGTCAATTATTTAAAAAGTATAGACAAAGCATATGTGGAGGTATTAGAAGATGGGATCAAACTAGGAGTATTTTCCTATACTAAAAGAATGAAAAAGGCATTTTATTTTTTTCCAGAATTACTAATTTGTCATGCAACTTATAAATTGAATAATATAAATATGCTGCTTTATATTCTCCTATCAACAAATGGAAATGGTCAAGGTGAAGTGTTATATGTTTTTCTGTTGACAAACTAAACTGCCATAAACATCAAACCGATGTCAAAATTTTCAAAACAAATAATCCAGAACGGATCAAGATGCAGTCCCTAATAATGGATAGAGATATGAGAGAAAGACAATGTATTAGCAAATCTTCGCCAGGGAAGAAATTAGTACTATGTTTATTCCATATTTAATGTATCGCCCAAGAGAAAATGTTAGTACAATCGAGAAATTAGCTTTCTTAAAAAAATGGCATTTGGTAGAAATGGAGAACAGTATGTGAAGAATCTATATTGTTGTGAGTTTGTGATGTTGCCTTTGATTTAAATTCGAAATTAGCGGGCATAAAAGGGCGGTAAATTACCCATGGATTTTGGTTATGAATGCATGTATATTATTTGCTGCCGTTGTATAATATTAATATTTGTCATAAATAATATCAATGATTAAAATCAAATATTTTATTATTGGATTTGTTAACTTTAAAATAAGAAAAGTTTATATGAGGCATTGGAAGAAAGAGGGATGAAAAAATCAAGAAGGCAAGGAAGGCAAAAGGAGGAGAGAGCAGGAGGTAGGCCTTGTTCTTTTTGATCATCCCATGAGACAAGGGGAGTCTTGTTCTTTTTGATCATCTCATGGGACAAGCATATGGAAGAACAGTATTAAAAAAAAAAAACTGAAATTTTAGAATGGCAAAATATTTAATGTGAAATTAAGAAAATTACAATTATCTGAAATTTAATGTGTAAACTAAATCTAATGTTAGTTACATGGATAGTAACAGAGAAAGAAAATATATAAGAAAAAAAATATATCCTTTTATTTAGATAAATGAGAAATGAAATTATAAACTTATTCGAAAATACCATTAATATAACTAAATTGACAATATTCTTATAAATACAGCCGATAGTCTATGCCTTCTATTCTTGAAAGTAGAAGGGGGGGCATGAGTTGATCTATCGATATGTTGTTGTGCGGTGTAACGAAAATAACAGCTTACCGGAAATCCAAAATGAGAAGAAGAAATTCTTCTTGGTCTTCTACCTACCAAACAATTGGTAAAGTGGTGGTGGTTTTTGATTTCCAATATTACAGGTGTGAAGCCATCGATATTGTAGAGGTAATGATGGATCACTAGATGACGAAGTTTGTGTGTGACCTTCTCTTCCAACAAATATCATGGGACTGATGCGGTAATTTGTTGACGAAACTCGTGATACGATCGAAGTTAATCCGCAGTTCACAAACAAACCCGATGCTGATCACATCAAATTGCACCTTCTTACTCAATAAGATGACAACATCACAACTCCTAATATTACAAGCTACATCTCGAGATAAAAAAAATATTACAATCTTGAATTTTTTCCTCGTTTAATAAATTCATTAAAGTAAAAATAATAAGAACAAACACATCTCGCTTTTAATTAATAAAATGAAATTAGTGGGTTTTCAATTACATGAATGAAATAAAAATTAACCTTTTTCCTTTTGAATCAGTGTGCGATTATTATAAATTGTTCAAAGGTTTTCATTGATCCGATGATAATTTGAAACTTGCGAAAAATAAAAGAAAATAACTATCGGGACCTGACAATTAGATTATATAAATAAAAACTGGCATATAATAACAGTGGGATGCAGGTTTTATTAAAAAATGAGCCCTAACATACAACATTACGATGACAAACCACCTTGAGTCTTTGAATCAAAAGATAAAACAAGTGATGGTAAAAAATAGTCCACTTTTCCATTTTTTTGAAGATTCACAAAGAATGATTGCTGTATCTAAGCTCATTAATCATCATAAACCTCCAAACAGGATGAAATTTTTGCCATGTTTAAAGAGAAATTGAAACCTTTCAGCTTTGATATTATTTAAAAAAATATTGAAAAATCTAGGAAAATGAAATCTGTCACTTCACTTATAAAACCAATATTTCATGTTGTAACTTTTTTTCAATAATTGAAAAATTGCTTGTCATCATATTTTTTTTAACTAGACCAATTAATAATTTTATTCTTTTTATGAAGATTCAATAACCAAACGATTCTTAATGTGTTTACACTATGAAATGTACTCAAATAAAGAAAGATTTATGTATGAACCGTCAGGTCTTGGTACAGAAGTAGCAACAAATGTAATACCATAGGCTGATATAGAGGTCAAGGCTGGTACTAACAAGAAAACTATAAATATTAAATTATTAAAAAAATAATTGCGGCCAATGGCTGCTTCAAGCAAATATAAAAAGACCATGCTTGTGTGAGGATATACAAATATATACATAAGAGTTTTAATACTCAGTTAATTTTCATTAACATTATATTTTTTTTATCCTGATAATTAATATGTATTCTAGGAAAAAGAGAAAGATATCACGAATAGTCTGGCTCCTGATTCTATTCCAATGATCATCAATGAAGTAAATTTATAATTAAATTATATTAGTACATCTTAGTAAATGTTTTCTAGATTTTACTTGATTCTTTTACAGAACTCAGAAGCTTTCCAAAACAAATTGCTTTGAGTGATATCTCAATTAAAAATGCAAGAGATTTAAAAGACTTACAGACCTTGACAAGTCTGTCATTTCTTTGATGAAGAAAAAGAGGATGATGTAGTAGCCATTTTGTAAAATGTTTCTTTATCAGTTGAGATCAACAGTTTTTGTATTGTAAATAAGTTCTTCCAATTCAGTAAAATATATATTTTCTTTCCCTATATTTGCACGTGAAGGGCACTATTTTTATCGTTAGATTTTATTTATTTTAAGGTTTGAAATATATTGAATGTTTGGGAAAACAAATGTCACTCACTAGATGCTAATCTCACCCCTTAAATTTTATTTATTTTTTTTAATGTATACACAAAACTAGATTTTTTTGAAAATAAATTTAGAATAGATTTTCAGATCAAAATTGTACTTAAATTAAAAAATAGTGGGGGGGAGGAGTTTTTAATAGATCGTTTTCTATACTGCGCCATCTGCACTTTTCTAGATTGATTACCTAAGAAATTTTTTTTCAGAAAGGCTTGACAGATCCAGTTTAGAATGATTTACACATTTTGGGATTGATAAGTGGAAAGGATGTTTTTTCTTAAAATAATAGAATTCAAGTGGCAGTGATTTTCACGCATTTCAGCATTGATAATCTCTAAGGCAGAGGTGGCCAACCCAAATGATCTTGCGGGCCACTTTGGAAATGCATCATAACTCCACGGGCCACATATAAAATTATATATCCCCATATTAAAACATAGAACCTGTTATATTAATTAGATGTTCCAAGATGCACGCGCATCATGAGTTCGCAGAATATAATTTAAGGCAGAGGTGGCCAACCCAAATGATCTTGCGGGCCACTTTGGAAATGCATCATAACTCCACGGGCCACATATAAAATTATATATCCCCATATTAAAACATAGAACCTGTTATATTAATTAGATGTTCCAAGATGCACGCGCATCATGAGTTCGCAGAATATAATTTAATTATTCTGTGAACTCAAAAATAAAACAGGCAATATCTGTCATATATTCACAGGAATATTATTTTAAAATCAAAGTATTTTGTAAAAGTGTGATGAATCTCACGGGACGGAAATGTTCAAGGCGCGGGTTGCCCACCCCTGATCTAAGGGATGTTTTTTTCCCTAAAGGGTGATAACATAAAATCTGTTCAACGGCTAGTATCACTTATTTTGTGAGATTGATGACCTAAGCGATACTTTTTTTCCTAAAAGGGCTCAAAAGTTAGAATCAAATGTAGTACAATTTTCTGAGGGGAAGAAAACATCGCTTAGGTCATCTGCCTATTTTCCTAACTATAAATTTTTTACATAGTTTTCTCCATTTGTTACTGCATTAAAAAAAACTTTAAAGAGACGCTCATTTTAATTAATTCATAGTTGTAATTATTATGAGTAATATTGTAATTATATAAAGAGTAGGTTTTGAATTTTTAACAAGGCAAGATGGCTGAATGTGGGAATTACTTGATTTTCCTTTCCATTCTTCCCTAGGTCCACGATTTATGAATTGACACAAGTGCTAAGTGGTCATTGGAAGAGCTTACTCTTAGGCATTTAGGTTTTGCTTTAATAAAGTGTCAAGCGATGGATTTATCTGGGGTTTTTTATAATGAATCCAAGGGAAAAGTTAACCCAGTCAAACAAAGTTTAGTGTTATGCCTTCTTGAACCCAGTCTTGATTGATCAATGGAAGCTCATTTGAATATATTATAACAGTCACATTTATCTTGGCTGAGATTTTACTTTCTTACCCATAAGGATTAAAAGGAGCTTATATAAAGTTTATTTTTTAAATTTCAAATATTACGATCTCAGAGTATTGATTCTAGTGTATAATTTTGGCTATTTCATATTAAAATAATTGGCTATATAAACTTATATATAATTTAAATAATAGTTACCTAATAAGAATTACAAAAAATGATCTAAAATTATAGGTGCATACATTCTTCATTGTTGGTGGATGGGCATTTTCAATCAGAGCTTTTCACTCCCATGCTTGGGTCTCACTAACTACTGCTCTTAACTCTGATGGTCTCACTATAACTGCTCTGTAGGTATGACAATAAGGAAGGTCTTCTTACTGCCCCCATAGAACTCTTTCTACCTGGTAGTCAACCTCTCCCTGCCAACAAGCCTTGGTTTTCCCAGGTGAGTTATCCTTTATTACCTGGGTTCATACTTGAGGACTTAACAATAAAAGTCCAGCCAGCTTCTCTTTTTAACTAGCTATTAATTTGAAAATAAAATTCAATGTGATCATAAAATTAAAAACCAAATGTCATTAGGATGGTGGATATAAATAAATTGGAAATAATTAAAAGAAGCGTAAAAACAAATATTACATTTTAGCAAACTATTAATGAAAAAAAAATCATATAAGCTAATTAGTTCACAAAATATTCATAAGGGCAATACATAATCAAAAATTCACTGTTAAATATGCATTATAGTATTTAAAATTACTTACAACCCTTATCAATGTATTATTTAAGCAAAACAAATAATGATTTACTTTTGAAGATCGACTGAAGTTACACATTCATCCAAATTAAAATTCTATAACAGTTAAACATCACACAAACTAATAGATAATTTTACTATATATAAATTATTGATGGCAGCGTGAATATAATTAAATAAAGACCTCCTTTCTCCACACAGCATTATTAATTTATAGCTGAAAGTTTTAGAAGGACTGTTCCGTCATCCTTAAGGATCTAAGCTGATGGAGTCTTTACTGAGCAATGACCTCTCATTATATGATTTTTCAATGTGCTAGCAATTACTGCTTTGTAACTGCAATTAGGACATTGATGGGGCCTTTATCCAGTATGTTTTGCCATTATATGTACCTTTAAAGTACCAACTCCTACTGCTTTGTAGCTGCAATGAGGACATTGATGAGGCTTTGGCTTTCCCCCAGTATGTTGTGCCATTATATGGCTCTTCAAATTACCAACTTGTACTGCTTTGTAGCTGCAATTAGGACATTGATGAGGCTTTTCCCCAGTATGTTGTGCCCTAATATGATTCTTCAAAGAATCAGCTTGTACTGCTTTGTAGCTGCAATGAGGACATTGATGAGGCTTTTCCCCAGTATGTCGTGACATTATATGTCTCTTTAAATGATCAACTTTAACTGCTTTGTAGCTGCAATGAGGACATTGATGAGGCTTTTCCACAGTATGTTGTGCCCTAATATGATTCTTCAAACAAGAAGTTTGTACTGCTTTGTAGCTGCAATGAGGACATTGATGAGGCTTTTCTCCAGTATGTCGAGCCATTATGTGGCTCTTTAAATGATCAACTTTAACTGTTTTGTAGCTGCAATGAGGACATTGATGAGGCTTTTCCCCAGTATGTTGTGCCATTATATGTCTCTTTAAATTACTAACTTGTACTGCTTTGTAGCTGCAATGAGGACATTGATGAGGCTTTTCCCCAGTATGTTGTGCCCTAATATGATTCTTCAAAGAAGCAGCTTGTACTGCTTTGTAGCTGCAATGAGGACATTGATGAGGCTTTTCCCTAGTATGTTGTGCCATTATATGAATTTTTAAATAATTAGTTCGCACTGCTTTGTAGCTGCAATAAGGACATTGATGAGGATTTTCATTGTGACGGTGATCCGTTACATGTTTTTTTAAAGTACCATCATGCATTACAGCTGAAGAACCTGAAACAAATTATAATATCAAATAAATAGAAAATTAATTACCACTGGTAAATAAATAATTAGTACTGAAGTTTTTACACAATGAAATATAATAAATATTTCTAATTTTAATAAAATGAAAATTTTATGGGCACCTGATGATGACAGTATACGTAATTGTTAAAGCCATTAGTAGAAAAATAAATTTATAGTTATTTAACTATATAAAATAGAAGTAGACATAAAATTTGCTTGTGCTGTGAGGGTTAATGCAGGCGAGGTCGAGGTTTATTATTTATTATCATTGTTGTTATATAAATGTCTTTAGCAGAGGAATAATTGCATTTCTCAATTGATATATATAGTTAAGTACTATTAGATAATCCTAAACATGGATAATCCATGTTTACAGATCTCTCCTATATACAGGATCTCCTGGCTCTACTTAATCCTATTCCTCTCACAATCAGTCTGTATTCTTGTCATTATTATTATCTTTTATTCTTTTGTGTTCTTTTATAAAGTAATTTTGTACTATAGACTTGTCCATGTGTAGACATAGTCTCGATATGGACCTTGATTGAAATCTAATAGTGTTTTTTTAAAAACTGATATACGGTGAAAGAAAACTTAACTGCTGGCCGAAGAACCAGGTCCCTGAGGGTAAATTCAAAAAAACGTTCATCGAAGAACCGAAAGAAGTTACTGGTATATCAATACCTAAACTCAGCTGACATTTTTATTTGTGTGATCTTGCTACCCATCAGAACACCTATTAGGAAGATGGAAAATCAAGGTTTGAAATTATTATTTTTTTTTTTTTTTCTAGTTTTGTATTTTTTAATGTATGTCTTTAACAGACAGGATAAATACGAATATGGAGAATAACCAAAGGAATTACTGACCGAAAGGTAACAGACAGAATAACCGAAGGAATTACCAACCGAAAGATAACAGACAGAATAACCGAAGGAATTACCAGCCAGACTATTATCAAAGGCAAGACCAATATGATTATTTTAACCAAACATATTACGATCGCCAACAACCATGGGATCATTTAGAAGATGACCATGATTATAGTATAGAGGAATTGACAGAGAGAATAAATCAACTAGAGAAATATTATGAAATAGATGTAGAAGATTATTTAACAGAAGATGACCAGCATCTTATTATAACGAAATTAAAAGAGAGACTAAATCGGATAGAGCAATATGGTAAAACATGTGATGAAGTAAATTTGAAATATGGTGAAATGAATTTCAGAAGTAATTATCCGCAGATCACGGATTAAATAAATATTATAGAAAATCAGAAAGATGATTTTAAAGAAGAAATAAATCTGGATTTAGAAGATTATTTAGCAGAATATGACCAGGATCGTAATACAAGAGAATTAAGAATGTTAGAGCAATATTATGAAATAGAATTTACAAATAATTTTCCGCAGATCACGTATGAAATAAATTTTATAGAAAATCAGAAAGATGATTTTAAAGAAGAAATAAATCAATCGCAAAATATTATTTTAGAAAATAAACAAACAATAAAAACAAATAAAGAAGAAATGTTCACAATGCAAAACAAAGTTTTGAAATATGAAGAAATATTACAAAGTAATGGAAAAGAAATAAATGAAATGTGTAATCAAATATCAGATTATAAAGATATAACCAAGGATAATGAAAATACAATAAATGTGTTGCAAACAAAAATTTATGATCATGAACTCATGATATCTGAAAAAATACTAGCAATTGAAACATCTTCGCAAACATCTATTGATTCATTATTAATGATGGCCAATAGTAAATTGTTGCTTTTAGAAAATACAGTTTCAGATAATGAAAAGAGGATCACAAACAGTGAAAAGAATGTAATTGTATTACAAAATAAAATAACAGAGTATAAAAAAATCAATTGCACAGAGTACACAAATAATTTACTGCAAAATGAAATATTAGATCAGAAAAACACAATTAAAATAAATGAAGAAGAAATTAATGAACTGCAAAAGAAGGTTTCCAATTATGAAGGAGCTCTCAAGGATAATATAGAGGAAATAAAGATTGGCAAAAATAAAATTTCTGTATATGAAGAAACGATTGAAAACAAGAGCAAACAAATAAATATCTTGCAAAGCAAAGTTAATGATTACAAGAAAATTATGTATAATTACAAAGAAGAAATCATTCTATTGAAAAATACGTCAGATTATGAAAAAACAATTTTAACAAGATCACAACTAGTTGATGTTGATTGTCAGACAGATCTTAGCTTATATTCAATTAAGGATAATGAAGAGAAATTGATTTCATTGGAATATGAATAGAGGATTGCAGATAACAATGAGTGTACCTCACATCAACATGGTCTAGATAGCTACACAGGTGGTCTGAAAAGTTTCCGACCTCAACATGAAGATGATAATAAAATAAATAAAAGCTTTGTTAGGTCGGAAACTTAACAGACCGCCATCGTATAAACAAACATTGCTTAAATGTGAAGAAAATGTAGTTCTATTAAAAGATAAACCCATTGATTATGAACAAACAATCAGAAACAATAATGAACAAATTTTACTTTTAGGTAATAAAGTCACCCAACTTGATCTAATAAGGCCTAACTATGAAAATAATATGAGTTTGTTAGAAAGTAAACTTTCAGAATATAAACAAGAGTTAAATAACATGAAAGAGAAAAATATTTTATTGCAAAATCAGATTGGAGATTATGAAACTATGATTAAGAACAGCGAATTGGAAAATAATATAGAGAGAATAATATAGAGGATGAATTACAAAATGAAATATTGGAAAATAAATTTTCAAAATTAGAAGATACGGTGAATATTAAGAAAAAAGAAGTAATTTCATTGTAACATCAAATTGCAGACCATCAGCAAACAACCAGCGATAAGGTGAAGAAATAATTCAAAATAAAGTTTTGGATGTGAAGAAATTGGAATCTCAAATTCCAACTCATCTTGATGAAATTTCTTTTTGCGTGTTTGATTTGAACAACATTAAAATTAATGATTGGAAGGAATTTAAAAATAATTACAGGGATGTGTTTAGTGCTATACAATACGACTATAAAAAGAAAAAGAAAATTATATTTTTTCTTTTATTATTTTCATTATTAAATGAAAATAATACTGATCGGATGACACATAAACTTTAGAAAGTTTATACAAAAAAAAAAACGATTATTAGAAATATTGAACCTAGTAAAGTCTATGGAATTATCAGCAAGTGAAGCTTTCTGATTTCATTGGGTAAAAGTTTTTCTGCGCAATAATATTTCAAAAACGAGGAAACCCAAGTAATATTAGGCATTGAAATGTCGAAAAAAAAAATGTAGTGATATTATTGTTTTATTTGTATTTGATTTTTTTATTGGTAACTTAAGGTTATGAGAATAATGACCAATTATTATTTTACAAAGAGAAAATAATAAATTTTATATAAGCAGCAATTGACTTTGCCCAGTGATTGTCTATGAAATGTATTTATTTCTGTAGAATTAAGTTTCTCTTTAGGGAATGATTAATTATTTAAAATACATTTATATTAAGAAAGGTGTTTATACTAAGAAACATTAAATGGTTATTATGCAGGTTATCTAATTGACCTAATTAAAACTTAATTACAAATAATTCTTAAATATTTTGATTGGCTAATCTAACGTCATTATGTTCTATGTTAACATTGAGTAGAAACATTTATTTAAAATACGTATATTATATTTACTTATATTATCCGTTTCTAAATAATTTAGTTTTTTGAAAGAAAGATTAGAAGCTACATTTATTTACAAGATATTTGTTTATAATTAATGTAACAGTGAGAACATTTCATGTACCGGCATTACTATTAATGTCTTATTAGATAATTTAATTTGTTTCAAGTTAATTAACTGTTCTTTAAAGGTAGTTATAAATCAAAATGTAAACTACTGTAATTCCATTTATTAACAACTGTTTACAGATCCTTTAAAGTACAAAGAATCTGCTATTTAAGGATTATATTATTTTTGGATTTGGCTATTTTTATTTTTTAGGATTAAGTTGTTTACCGCTTAAGAATTAAAAGTCAAATTGTTGCGCTTTTTGAGAATCAAGCTAGGTGCGGCTTAAGAATTACGTTAGTGGCTACTAAATGATCAATTTATTTTGATGTTCAAAAAGAAAATTATTTTTTATTTCATAAGCATTGTAACTTCTTCCATCGAAAGAATTCTGAATTAATTTTTATTTGACCTATCAATTGCAATTTGTCACAAAGGCTATTTGCGATATTTTACTACTGCTAATTTTCTTCATAATATATTATGTAAAGCCTTTACGCCTGATCAGCTTTTTGAAGTTAAATATTTACTTTTAGTTTAAATTTTGTATCTGACTATCCATTGTTTAAACTTCAGTTACATACAAGGTGCTTACACTGAAGTATTAAACATGAAATTAATCGTCAATTGTTTGTCATTCATATAATCTAACATATATATAATTCATATTTATAATTAAGTAAGAGCCATTAATCATAAGTTGAAAACCTTTCCATTACAATGTAACCTATGAAATATTTTTAGAATACATTCTGAATAACGAGATAACTTGTAATTAATGTTTTATTTATGTGTGAGAAAATTTGTAAATCTCTCCTATAGTTTTCAAACTGTTGACAAGATATAATTTAAGAAACTAATAATTTTAATTATTCTTGTTTGCAAGACTAAAGAGTACACATTGTTTATACTTGAAGGATTAATAAAATTCTTTTCTAGTATTTAAGCGTTTACCCATGTTATAAAAATAAAGCATACTGTTGGGGGGAGGGGCAACTTTGGATACCAAAATGCAATTCTCCGTCCCCATTTCGAAACTGATCCGGGTCGCTAGCAGAAGGCAATGAGACGGTGAAAGGACCGAGGGATTTTAATGTTATAGAGGGCCCAGCTGAAATTCGATACTTGAAAATAAATTATTGAAAGCAGAAACAATGCAAACAAAAATGGTTTACCCATTAAGCAGATAAACAAATGAAATTAATAACTTAAACCTAAATAATTAAGTTTAGCGAAATATTCAGTAAAGCTGGCATGAAAGAAAAAAAAAAAAAAAAACATTTGGCAAAGGTAAATGTAAATATATTTGCCTTTCATATTTCTTAATTAGCAAATCCTTATATTGAGAAAAGCAGTTTGAAATACAAGGATCAACTAGGCATGATACGGATAGCCCATAATAACTTACAGTTTTCTAACAAAAATAACTGATATGAATTTATAAATATAATAAATCTATTACAACAATAAATACCTACACGCATCCAATACTTACATAAAACAACAAACACGTGTGTAGGCGCGTCCACAAGCACACATGTATTTAATATATATGCAAATGGTAATAGATAAAAATAATTTTTAGATTAAATAATATGGTAGTGTAACCTTAAAATATTATGCTATAATTGGAATGATCCAAGAGACAAACACACTTCATGAGTTTTATAAATTAATCAATTAAATGTCATTCTTACATTAAGTGACACATGAAAAGAGATAACAGTTGAGTTAACCAACCTGAATGTTATGCTTTATTTAAAATCCTGTTTCTATTTCTATGTACTATAATTTTGCATTTTTCAGATTACTAAATAATTTCTAAATGTGTTCGTGAAAAGAATTTATATTATATACATAAAAACACATGCAGAAAATTAATAATGAATTCGCCTTATAACTGGGTTCAAATATTAAATATATATAAATAAATATGATAAATATAAATAAAAAATACGCATTATTGACGAAAGCATCAATGGAACAAGATCCTACAGATTAGTATTGTTAATAAATAAATAAAGTACAGTACTGATTGACGGCTTCATTGGGTACCCAAGCTGGCAGCTGGGACACACGCGGCGCTTGTGTTGCTAATAACCGATGGCATCGATGGCAGGTAATCGATTAGTGGTGGTTGAACGAGTCCTCACTGCTACGACTTTCAAGACGAACTCATCCGACTACGACCGAGACGAATTGTAATATCGACAAAGCGAAATCGATAGTGAGTGCGATCGATAGTTTGATAGTCCAAGTGTGAGGAATAGCACCTTCCCGTTCGATAGACTAAGTTGGACAGACCATCGTAGCCCTTCATGAGCCTTATTACAACGTACTTTGGCCGTTCACCATAAACACTGGACACTGGATTACTCACTAACACTATGATATGAAGGACAATTCACATCTAAATGGACTTAACAATGTAAACAAATGACATTTTTTTTTCACTGGTTAAACAACTTATCTTTCAATGAACTGAATTGAATATTTCTCTTTTCTGATAATTAAACTAAAATCTTTCTGCCATCAACAAATCATCCCCCAATGAAACAAGAAAACAAAAACTTTACGAGAGAATTTTGAATTGAATTACAATAGGTTAAAACATTTCTTTTCTTTTTTTTTTTTCTTTTTTAAAAACAAAAAAAAACAAAACGACTATTATTTTAATGTTAAAGGCCTTAACACATACTAATATTGATTTAATAAGAAAATGTTATTTTAATTTGTATGCATAATTTTGATTTATTAAAACTGGGGATTGATAATGATAATTTTCATCTCATACTGTATATCTTAATAATGCCATATCGAATACTGTAACGTGCCATTTACTAGACTTTTGATACATTTTATATAAGAGAATTTCTTTAATATTTTATCAAATCGAGGAATCAATAATAATACTATGTTCAGTATAATTTTCCTCTTACATTTTTAAGTTATTTTTGGTGAAATTTTATGTTCGCTTTATGCACTTTTGTAAAAATTATTATACCTCTGGAACTATACGCATATTGCAAATCACTATAGACTTGTCCATGTTTAGACATAGTCTCGATATGGACCTTGATTGAAATCTAATAAAGTGTTTTTTTAAAAACTGATTGACGATGAAAGAAAACTTAACTATATATATATATTGTAACATTCATGATATTTGAGAATATCATGACCAGCCACCCTCCCACTTTGTCCAGCATCTGCCCTTATGCTCTTAGGAGTGGGGATGGGATAAAAGGGCAGTCTTAGCCTGACAGCCAGAGAGCAAACAAGAGCAAGACCCCGACTTGGCGGTATCCAACAGAAGAAGAAGAAGAAGAAGAAGAAGAGATCAATAGTAACGTTGATTGGATTAAACGGAGATCATCGATTGGGTGATATAGATATTGTTTTTTTATTATTATGGATCCATGAAAAAGAGATTGAGCTCAATTTCCATTTTTTTATATAATTAATTAGTAGTAACTATCCTTGTTCAAAAGGAAATGAATATTTTTTTATATAATTTTTGTCAGCACTATTTATAATTATAAGTATTTGTTATAACCATTTTACTTGTATATATTTCACAATTCCCAGTTTCTCAATTTATTAATAACTATAACATTAGCCTTGAGATCGGGCGATTCAATCGGGATAATTTCCTATGTCGAAGACATAAAAACAAGTTGAATTAAAGATCTCATGACGGACCTACCAAATTAGTTAAGGTCAATTGATCTAATAAATTAGAAAAATAAAATGGTAAAAAATGAGGTAGGTTTCAATGGGGGCCGCTCCGGGATTAACTTCAAAAATTCTAAAGAAACCAAAGGAATTGTGAGGTATTGCATGTTAGAATAATAACTAGAACTAACCAATAACAAATTATATTTTCCTATAATTTTACATTTGTTACACAAACACAGACACAAATGACGAACACAAACATGTCCGGGTCAGACTCAGGTATACTCTCCACGGTTGGGTCAAACCCAGCCTCTAAAGGAGACCTCTCAGCCCCCGACCCCGAACCCACGATAAATCATTCCAAGATGTTACAACTAATCCTTGCCCAGTTAAACAGTCAATTAAACGCACTTAAAGAGAATAATAAAGAACAAAAAGAGTTGAGCGGGAAGTTTGATCAATTAAGGGAAGAAATAAAATCGGGAAGATCGGCTAAATTCGAACAAGGTTACACGGATGTAAACGATAAATTAGATAGACAATTACGAATTTGTGAGGAGAGAACACTCCAAGGAAATAATAATGTAAATTCAAAATTAAAAGAAGAAATCATTCTATTGAAAAATACGTCAGATCATGAAAAAACAAATTTAACAAAGTCACAACTAGTTGATGCTGATTGTCAGACAGATCTTAGCTTATATTCAATTAAGGATAATGAAGAGGAAATGACTTCATTGGAGGATGAACAGAAGATTGCAGATAACAATGATGAATGTACCTCACGTCAACATGATCTAATAAAGCTTGACTATGAGAATAATATGAGTTTGTTGGAAAATAAATTTTCAGAGTTAGAAGATACAGCAAATATTAAGAAAGGAGAAGTGATTTCATTGAAAGATCAAATTACAGAGCATCAGCAGACAACCAGCGATAACGTGAAAAATTTAAAAATAATTCAAAATAAAGTTTTGGATATGAAGAAATTGGAATCTCAAATTCCAACTCATCTTGATGAAATTCCTTTTTGCGTGTTTGATTTGAACAACATTAAAATTAATGAATGGAAGGCATTTAAAAATAATTACAGGGATGTTTTTTGTTCGATACAATATGACTTCAAAAAAAGAAAAAAAATTATAGTTTTCTTTTATTATTTTCATTATTAAATGAAAATAATACTGATCGGATGACACATAAACTTTAGAAGTTTATACAAACAAAAACAAAACTATTATTAGAAGTATTGACCCTAGTAAAGTCTATGGAATTATCAGCAAGTGAAGCTTTTGCTTTCATTATCACTTAATCTATAAAACAGATCGTAAATATTCTTTGAATGCTTAAGTCCATTATAATTAATTTTATAGCAAGGAAATAAAATGAGCTCATACAATTTTATACACGACAACGACCTCCCTATCTTTTCGTAACATTTATAATTTTTTTATAAACACTATCTTTTCACTCAGGTAAAATATTCAAATCACACACACACACCCAACAATTTTTCTCTATTGTTACTAATTACCAGTAGAATTGTCTAGTATTTTAATTAAAAACCAATATGTATTACTAATCACACTCAACCGTCTTTTCAACAAATGTTTTCCAAATCGCGTTATGATCCATAAAACAATGTACCTTCGAACTAATCCATACTAATTAGCATAATAATTTAGTTAAGTAAAAAATTAAAACAACTTGTACGCTTTTCAAGCAATTTAAAACCTTGCAAAATTTGAACTATTATTACTATAAACTTTATAAAATTTCAACACCCGTTATAAACAACCAATTCAACAAACCGAACACAGCAACATAATATGTGGATCCACTTAAAAAAAAAATTTTCATAATTTTTTTTTTTATTTATAAGGGAAGGCAATTGTAACATTCATGATATTTGAGAATATCATGACCAGCCACCCTCCCACTTTGTCCAGCATCTGCCCTTATGCTCTTAGGAGTGGGGATGGGATAAAAGGGCAGTCTTAGCCTGACAGCCAGAGAGCGAACAAGAGCAAGACCCCGACTTGGCGGTATCCAACAGAAGAAGAAGAAGAAGAAGAAGAGATCAACAGTAACGTTGATTGGATTAAACGGAGATCATCGATTGGGTGATATAGATATTGTTTTTTTATTATTATGGATCCATTAAAAAGAGATTGAGCTCAATTTCCATTTTTTTATATAATTAATTAGTAGTAACTATCCTTGTTCAAAAGGAAATGAATATTTTTTTATATAATTTTTGTCAGCACTATTTATAATTATAAGTATTTGTTATAACCATTTTACTTGTATATATTTCACAATTCCCAGTTTCTCAATTTATTAATAACTATAACATTAGCCTTGAGATCGGGCGATTCAATCGGGATAATTTCCTATGTCGAAGACATAAAAACAAGTTGAATTAAAGATCTCATGACGGACCTACCAAATTAGTTAAGGTCAATTGATCTAATAAATTAGAAAAATAAAATGGTAAAAAATGAGGTAGGTTTCAATATATTTTTAAAGTCACATTTCTATTTGTAAGGATAAGTAACTTTGTCTATCATAGTGTGACCGATAGAATTTTACATTTAATTAGTTATAACCAATGTAAATTAGCGATAATATAAATTAAGTTGTAGAAATTTATTCCAATAGTTAGTTGGTAAGTATTAAAATAAATGCAACGATAGTAAAAGGAATGTGCAAACAATGCAAGACTGGCTGTCACCTTAAGGGGGGGGAGGCTTTGGTTCCCAGGAACGACAGTGCGGTTGAGTCGATTGTGGTGGCTAGTACAGTGACTGAAGTGAATTTTGGACTAAAAGAGAGAGAGAGACGAGATGTGGACCCCAGGTTGGCGGAACTAATTTAATTAATCATACTCAATATAGAATGGGAGAAAATTAGAGCATGAGGATTCTGGAGAAAGGGGACAGACAGTCGGGCTGAGTTTGTAATTAATCTTTAAGTTTTTAGCATCGGTTATAGTTAAAAGAAACTTAGTTAACTTACTTTTAAGTTAGCCCTTTTTCATGGGATTATGATTTAATACTAGTTATTACGAACGAAATATGTCAAATAAATTTAATTCTTTCAAAGTATTTATTTTAGTCCCCATTAATTCATTTGTCTTCCCCTAGTTATGTCGATTCTAGGTATTATTTCAGGTTCTCTTTTCCTTAGGTAATGCCATCTCCTGTCATTAATATTTTCCCGAATTCCCGTAAACATTCAAGAGAAGAGAGAGAGAGAGAAAGATAGGGGTTTACAATAGCGCAACTAAAAAATATATAAGTTCAGCTCCTTGGAATGGGGAAAGGGAATGTTTATAAATTGGACATTGTGGAATTCTTTTAAGTGTACTCACCATCATTCAGGATTAGCTCTTTTTCTTCTTTGAATTGGATTGCATCACCTGTAAATAAGAAAGCATAAACTTATGAAAAATTTATTTAAATGTGCAGTATGACACAAATAACAATAAAGGGTTTTGATGATCACACTAATTATCCTCTCTCGATTGATTTACTAAGTTTTTTTGCTTGAAAGTGGTACATTTTTGTTTCAATGAATATTTTAATAAAATAAACCAAAAACAATATCAAATTTACAGGCTCAATTTAAACTAAATTCATAAAATCATTAATTATTACAATAATTAAGACCCCCCCCCCTGATGACACTACGATGTATCCAAATTTTGGACAATTTCAAGAGACTCCTTGATTCTTTTTTATGTTTGATGGGTTATTTTGGACTGCATATCACATCCTTTAAGTCAAACCTGTGTGTAAATTTAGTTTTAATCGTCTTATTTTATATACCTACGTAATTATTTGCATATCAATTTTTAAATCAATGTGTGTAAATAAACTATTATTCCTGTTGCCAGAATAAAAGTTAAGTATATAATTTAAATATATATGAAATAATTATCGTAATAATATACAATGACAAAAATAAATAAATAAATTTGGAATTACAGCTGTCTCCTCATGCTGCATTCGCAGATGCATATTAAGGAGTGCATCTGCGAATGCAGCACGAGGAGACAGCTGTAATTCCAAATTTATTTATTTATTTTTGTCATTGTATATATATTATCAATAAAAAGGTTTTGAAAAAAAAAAAAGGTACATTTAAGCCCATATAGAGACGGGTTAAATAAATTTCTAGAACTAGCAATTTAGATGAAATCAGTAACGCTCACCATCATCATCATCTGAGATCATCAGATCATCTTCCTGCTTCACGTGGGTGAGCTCACCTGCAAATAAGCGGAAATGAAACTTGTATAATAAAAGCTCGATATTTTTTATCAGGAACAACTCAGAACACCTAGGTTATATAAAATAAATAGGGAGACAAACCTGACTTTCATTATTGAAAATATATATTTTAAAATTTCTTACGTAAATTTATTAATTTCACCAAACATGCTGTAACTGTTTACCATATTATGACTGGTGTATTGATCGATAAATAAACAGATGGCTCAAACGACCTGTTAAAATGTATAAAAACAGAGCTAACAACAGATAACCTAACTGAACGATGCGCCCATAGAAGTTACAAGTATCAACATTTTTTGTATATTTCACAGTAACCAGTCCCTATAAAAACTAACATGAGGACCCAGAAAAGAAGTTTACGCTTCGTCTGTTCTCGGAGTCCAAAATATCACCTGTTGGCGGAAAAAATTCCTCAATATATTTCCACACTTACTAAGGTTCACCTATAAGTTCTGTGCAGCAAGAGAAACTTAGGAGGAATTGTCGTATCTGACTTTGCCCTCAATAATCACCGAACTCTGTTGCTATGTTTATGGAATGAAATGCAGCTTCCGATAATATCAATGTAATCAGTGAAACCCAGGATATGCACTGACTATCTGAAAACAGTCCTCTGCACCTTAGCTCCCCTTATAACTTTTTCTAGGCTATGTTCAAAAAGAAAGTTAGAAAGCCTATCTCCCAGTCTCACGCCTCAAAAGGCCAAAATGATCCAGAGATTCCACCCGAAACCTGAACCCGCACGATACTGTCATTTGAGTTAGCCAAATAGACCTTGCCAGTACATTCAACAAGTTCACAGCCGAATGTAGATAAAAATATACTAATATGTTGATTGATAATAATGTAACTCACTATTTATATTAGTAATTTGGCTCACCGTAATAATAATGAGATCCGCCTTCAGGTGCTCCTTCCTCTTGCTTAACCACCTCACATGCTGCAATTGAATCGTAAATAATTAATAAGATACAGATCTACTTCCACGAATAATATTTTAATAAAACTTACTGTTTAATTTTTCTTTAATGTTTTCTGTTTTTATAAAAACTTCAGACTGATTACCACCTACAATATAAACAATAAGTCAGAGAAGATCTATAAAAGTGATAAAAAGAATTAAAAAAGAAAGAAACTTGGTAATAATTGGCAAAACAAAAAGATGTGAGCGAAGGATTGTCAAAAGTTTATTAATTTATAAAATCATTACCAAATTTTAGAGCAAAACTATATCTTCTAGTTCCGCCCATGTGCACTCCAGACAACAAAGTTTTAAAGCCAATATTAAGTCAAAATAAAGTTAGAATTTAATAAATAAATAACAACAGTTTATCTATAAAACATTTGATATTAATTGCCAAAAAAAAAAAGGAATAATTATTCAAAAACCATCAACACAGAAGCTATTTGAGATTACACTGTCAAAACAACAAAACATAATCAGGCTTACGAGAGAGTCAACTAATGTATAATATACATAACAGAAAATAATAAGAATAATATTTTTTGTGGATGCTTAAACATACCTATGCTTAATGCAATTCTGAAGATCTAACAAATACCTATATTTTTATTTAAATAATTTATTTCACATATTTGGGAAAAAATTGTGTGAGAAAATAAAATATTAATGAAAAAATAATTACCACTATTTTGGTTCTGGTCAGTATAAATTTTTCCTTCTCGGATTTCCTGCTTAATGACAATCCCAGTGAAATCTGCAATTAGATCTAATTTTATTTATTATACATTGTAATGATAATTTTACAATCAATCAAAATTTGTTTAAAATAGACCTGAAGTTGTAGAAATTCCTACCATACAACCTTAGGTATAAGACAGCGATTAATTGAAGTGAATGAACAATAAAAAAAATTAGAAGAGGCAGTGGGGTAGAGAGAACAAAGATTTCTGGAAGAAAAGATCCATTCAGAACCATTAATCATCTTAAATCGAAACTTGTAAAATAACTCATTATTCATTATTAACTTTTTATATACAAAATCTTTATTGTCATAAAATTACAATCTACCTTATTGAGCAATAAGTAATTGTGATCAATATTCTCCATTCATACCACATTTACAGTTCTTCATTTACTCACTCATTCTTAATACTTTAACAAATAGCCCAGGGACCTCCAAAATCCACATGGTTGTCACCTCCCTCGCATGCAAATGAGGAATTGGAGTATTGGGATGTCCCCCGAGTTCCTCCATCAGCTGCGTCACCAGATACGAGCCAGTGGAAGCTGGTCTGGGGCTACAGCTGAGACATATGGTTGCTTACTTAAAAATAATAGGGAACCATCAGTGACTTCCATGAAGTCACAAGGAAGGTATCCAGTTCTGCTCAAGCCCCTTCTAATTTTAGCATTATATATAATATTTTTAGCATTATAAAACTATTGATAATTTTCAAATCCAAAAATCTGCTTGACTTTTGATTTGAATTTGCTTTTGAAGATGCTTAGTTTTAAATTGATCTTCACTGTCTTTTTGGATGATTTTGATTAAACCATTAGTTTGAATGTTTTTATTTCCTTTTATAAAATTGTTGACTTTCTAAGACATATTATTTTTAATAGAATTTTCGGGTCTATCTGAAGTATTTAGAAATTGAAGAATATATTAAGTTTCTACTTTGCATATATAATTTCCTATTTAAAATTTGTGGAAGAATATTAACATTGACATTGAAAAAGATTCAGAATATTTATAGGAGTTTTTATATCAGTTAAATTTGCCTGAAAACCATTTTTGTGGAAGTTTTTGTATCTATTAATCACATCAGTGGTAGTGTTCCTTCTAAGTCTGCAATATTCAACTATATTAGAGATGACGATGACAAGATCAATGAAAGTTTTATTTATCATTAATTTACCATTTTAAAATTTTCATTAATTTTTGCAGGTTATCAATTTGGTGATACACAACAATTAATGAACAGGATAATGAATTTAAAGATCCTACCATTTAGAGGTTTGCAGTTTTATTCTTTGGATTGTTACCAATTATATTAATTAAAAAAAGTAAATAACTAACATGTTATTTTGAATGTGATTTGGGCCATGTTAGAAAGTCATCAGTTTATTTATGTAAAATTTTGGAAAAAACATAACAAAAAACACCTGTAGACAACAGTTGAGTTAAGTTTAATTCATAACATTACTCTACTGAATCAATAAAAGAGGTTATTTATAACTCATATAATTGTATTTTAGAAATTTATCTATGTCGCAAGAATTTTTGAAACCCATGGACTGGTGACCCTCTGGCAAGAGGTGTTAGTCAGAAGAACCTGGTAGGTTTATTTCATCAATAAAACTCACAAACCATTTAATATAAACTATATTTTTATAAAAAAAATCGTTATACTGGATATGTACTGGATAATTTAAGCTTTCAAGTTTGTTAAAAATGCAAAAGATGCAATTATTAAAATATTTCAACAAAAAAAATATAAGGTTTTACTCATTATTGTCATTTACTTCTTCAATAGTAGTAGTACGTCATGATGTAAGTTCCTTAAAAAAGCGTCTATACTTTACTTGGATTTATGGACCGTTAGAAGTAAAAAGGGGGCTCCTATAGATGAACGCTTGAATTTATGTTTTGTGAGACCGTTGATAAAAGCCCTTGCCACAACTAATCCTCTAAATTGCGCTTTATACGTAAATTCAGAAAATGAAGATATCCCAAAATATGTTTTATCTTTTGTGTTAGTGTTACGCACCCTAGTTTCCTCTGACACAGGAGCCTTTGAATAGTATTGGGGCCACCAGTTTTTATAGATAAGTATTTCTGATGTTCATATCAACTTGACGGTAAGGTTGTTTGTACATTGCACAATCGCATTCTGGTTGATTGAATATAAATGACTCAACCTTTTAAGGGATCTTTTAATTAAACTGAAGTCCCTATCGCAGGGTAAATAGCGCTCTCGTCAGATACTAGACACTTCAACGTAGTTTGACGCGAAATTCCGATGAGAATGATTGTATTGTGTGTGTTTAGGATCATCCTGAAAATGGAAAACCAAAACGAACATGATCGACACCTCATGCTTTTTTATTTTAAAAAAGGCAAGAAAGCAGTGGAAACTTGCAGAAAGATATACACTGTATACAGAGAGGATGCTATTACAGAACATGGGTGCCAGAAGTGGTTTTCAAGATTTCGATCGGGAAATTTTTGGGTTCAAGACGCACCTCGCTCTGGCCGGCCAACTGAGATCAACAGCGACAAAGTGAAGGAATTAGTCGACAGCATCCCCGTAATACAACTAGGGGGATCGCAGTTATCCTCAAAATATCCAAAGAAGGTTATGCTCTCGATTTGGTGGGATTGGAGGGGTGTTGTCTTTTATGAACTTCTTCCCACGAACAGGACCATCAATTCGGATGTGTACTGTGACCAGCTGGACAAATTAAATGCAGCAATCCACCAGAAGTGTCCAGAACTAGCCAACCGTAAAGGGATTGTCTTCCATCATGACAATGCCAGACCGCACACTTCTTTGCAGACGCGGCAGAAGTTACTGGAGCTTGGCTGGGAAGTTTTGCCGCACCCGCCATATTCGCCCGACCTTGTACCTTCAGATTTCCACCTGTTTTGGTCTCTTCAAAATTCATTGAATGGACAGACCTTCAACTCTGAAGATGTAAAAACCAGTAAAGACAGGAAATTCTTTGAGCATGGAATTATGAATTTGCCCATGAGATGGCAGAAGGTACTGGAACAAAACGGCAATTATATCATTGATTGAATAAATCGCTTTGTGTTTAAAAGTTGTGTCTTATTTTCGCTTAAAAAACCCAACGGACTTTTTGGCCAACCCTTTATATACAACTCTTCCACCTCGAAGGGACTTCATTATCTAAATAATCCAAAAAGAAATAAAAAAAAGACCAGACCTCATTGGGACCTTTCCTTCCCTGATTTTCATGGAATAAATAATTTCTAGCATTGTTCTTCTTGATGTTATAAATACTGAAGTCACTTAACATAAATAGTAGGTTTCTTGCACCTGAATCAATGGAACACTCAAATTTTGCATACAGTCAAAAGAAAACACCAGAATCTTAGGGTTAATTGTCTATGGAGTCAAACTTAAACTTCTCGGCCCTTTGTTTATAGACAAGTTGTTCAGCCCTGGCGATGCGCCTGGTGGCATCACTTAAATGAGAATTTTTAATCTTTACATCCAAGGCCTCGCAAGAACTGGAAATTTTAACATGAGGTGGCCCAAACTTTAGTTTCTAATGACTTTTATAATAATTAAAAAAGCTGTCTAACCCTGGTGCTTATTTTTCAACATTTTTTATACTTTTTGAATGTTCAGTCTTTTATCCAAATATTTAACAGTACCAAGGTAATGGATTTTATAAGTAGCGAAATTTTTGATAAGTTCCCTAACCAATAGCAGTGTTTCGGTTGGTATAGCATATTTAATGTAAGCACCATGATCGTATTTTGGGGACTTGGCAATTATGAAAAGTTCCTGAAGTCATCTAGCCTGTTTTTAGTTCTACAATGCATTGCTTTTAGACATACTTCTGTTTTTGTTTCACCATCGCCATTGCGTGATATTTGTACTAAATTTTTTTAGGAGTAGTTTGTATTATGATTTTGATTTCCTCAAAGTAGGTTTATACCTATTGTAGAAATCGCAAAATGATGCTTAACCAGAATCAAATCCTATGATCCTATGCTTTTGGCTCGCTTTATGGCCCTGATAAGACTGAGTATCTTACAATACGAATAGATGTACCAGACCTCCTAAACTTTAAAACCAGCGAAATCCCAACTTTGATAAAACTGTGATCTAGCATGAGCCAATTCATGTAATTTCTATGAAGGTCGATGTAATGTCATAAATAAAAGATATTTGACGAAACTTAAAGCTTTTTGAAAAATTAAATTTCACACAGGATAAAATTTCATGTTTAATGGGTCTAACAGGGGACTCAAAGTCGCCAGAATAGACACGAACATGATAACAAAAGGATTCTGTTTTAAAAAAAAAATTAATGAGACCCTTAGAATGAAGTGAGTGAGAGAAAGTTAAAAATTTTAATTATAGCATTAATGTTACATCAAGATGCTTGCTACCAATGCTGTCAGTCTAAGTGATCCTAAAAAATTGTTATATAACCATTTGCAAATAATCATATACAAAGGGATGCTAATAATGGCGTGTAGATGCTTCAGTAATACTTTAGTATACTCACCATTATTTAGGATTAGCTCTTTTTCTTGTTTGAAATGAATTGGACCACCTGCAAATGAAGATAAGATATTACTAACTTATAAAAAATGAAGTTTCTAACAAAAATTACAAATATTGATTATAGCAGTAAGGTAACATTACCATGTTTGCAGGTAACACGCTACCAGTCTGAGTGATCCCACATAAACACATCACAATTAAACATTTTTAAGTATTCATTTTTTTTCCCCCTGAACCTCTTCTTTTAAACATTTTTAAAACAAATTATAAACAATATTATAAATTGGTTGTGGATGGCTTCTTTTTCTTGTATAACATATGCGTTATGAGAAGGATTAAAAATACAAAAAAATTATCGTTTTTAAGTTAAAAATTATGTAATTATACTGGGTTTGTCATATGTTGGAACAAATCGAAGAATTTGATACGTCTACGGTGAATGAAAGTATTCATATAATGATAGATGTTAGAGAAATGCTTGCTGTGTACTTACCATCATCCAGAAGTTGCTCTTCTTCTTTGAAATGGATTGGACCATCTGTAAATTAGATTAAAACAATAAATTGGCAATTTAAGCAATTCAATTATTTCTTAGGCCTAATCCCTAAAACTATATTATTCTATTGTTATTGTACTCCAAATTACTTTTGAGCAATTAAGGACTCACTAAGGAGCAAGCGGTATACCAATTTGTGGACCGGAGATTAGCAAACTCCTTTCTAGTCTTAAATGTCTTTATTATTGTGTTAATAAACACATTTCTCACCAATAACATGTGTTATGACAAAACTATCAGAGTAACACTCCACGGTGTGTGGGATCTTTCAACATAGAGGAACACTGAAGGGTATACAATGGGTAACAGGTCATCAACCTTTAACAGAATATGGCTTGTGATATCGCTACAATCTTTTCTGAAAATTCTGGAGGCACTCTGTGAGCCACCGTTTCTAGAAACGGAAATATTGGAAGGAATTAGCATTAATTCTTATATTGTGATGTATAAGTTTAGGCACTAGATTCATACCGTATACTCTATTTTAGTCTTCCATGCACATATCTACCTCCTTATTAAATTATTTGTGACAATTTTCTTCCAATTCCCCCCAATAGTTATTTCGAATCAACAATTTTTTTATTTCTAACAAACATAACACTATTTTTCTATAAATCGAACGTTGGTTATCAAGAGAGAACATTTTAAAACGTTTCGCGTCCCTTTTTCCGGAAATTAAAGCATTTCTCCTTGAGAAGGGCGTTCACTATCCAGAACTAACAGACGATCAGTAGATCCAAAACTTTTATTTCATGGTAGACGTTACGCCTCATCTAAATCAGCTTAATCGTAAACTACAAGGGAAAGGAAACTTAATTTTTTTGATGTTAGAAGAAGTAATAACATTCAAAAACAAATTATCCATTTCTGCTCAGGATTTTGAAAGGGAAACATTGTTTCACTTTCCGAGCCTGCTGAAGCATCGCCAAGAAAAGAATTCCTCTATTGATAAACACCATTTTAAAACAATAATTTTAAATATGAGGGAAGCATTTCTCAGCAGGTTTCAGGAATTTAAAAACAGCAGAGCAACTTTAGCATTTGTCAAAAATCCTCTAAATGCTACGATCACCGAGTTGAAATTTTCTCCTTTTGAAATTGACATTAGTAGCTTTCAAATACAATTGCTGGATTTAAAAAACAAGGAGATATGGCGCTCTAAATTCGAACGTCTTTGTGTTGAATTGGATATATTGGAGAAGAAAAAATGTGATCTTAGTTCACAACACAAGTGGTCTGCTTTGAATGACATTTTCAACGCTTGGAACATTATTCCTGACTCTTACGATCAGCTGAAAAAGCTCGTGTTTGCTGTTCTTTCCCTTTTCGGTTCTACATATATATGCGAACAATCTTTTTCAAGCATGAACATTACCAAGAGTAAAATGAGAAGTCGTCTTATTGATGAGAGCTTGGAATCAAGCCTAAAATTAAAAACAACATGCAAACCTGACTTACTAAAACTTTCCAAGGAGATGCAAGCACATTGTTCGCATTAATAAATATTTATTAAGTATGAAATTTAGTTTTATTTAGTGTACTACTTGTTTAGTGTAATAAAAGTTTACCAAACAAGTAGATTTGGCACCCAATTCTTTTTTAAACTGTTGTAATGTTCATATTTGGATCTTTGGCTAATAAGTTTGCTGACCACAGTCCTAACTAATTCAAATTAAAATTCCTGTTTCACATCTATATATATTTTGTTTAATTTCATCTATTTTAGAATTTAAAACCTTCTCAGATACTCTTAAATTCTTATTTAACCTTTATTATACTTAATTAATCTCATTTATTATTTCTTAATAAGTTTTAAAAAACTTACCATCAAGTTCTTCTTTAATTTTATCTTTTAAGGTGTCAAAAGATTTCTTCGCACCTGCAAGCATAACTAATCAAAATCATTATAAATAACCTGATGATATATGTTTCCATACAGTACAATGAAAGACATTATATTAAAACAGATTTGCAAATTTCATTGTTTTGCATTACTTTCTGATTATATTAGTCATTGAATAAAATGTTATTCTCTAATAGGAATATTCTACTACCATTTCATTGTGATTTGTGACGCTCTACATCTCAACATAACAGGTAATGACATAACTTTTATCGACTATGATAATGGAGCAAGCATAGGAAACATTGTCAATTAGTTGAGATGAGCCAGAATAATTACAAATGAATAATCACTATTAGGTAGCTTAGGAAGTGGTCCCTTGACTGGCCAAACACACATTCACATGGGAAATGAAAGATCAACTTTGAAATGGCAAAACTATCTTAACCTACTAGACAACAAAAATAAGCTGGAGAATAGATTCAAGTTGCCTCACTGGAAAACTAACAAATCCTCTATAAATGAGGACAAATTATATTTGAATGGCTATTTACCTGCTTCATCCATTGTAAATGAAATATTTCCGTTTGCAGATTTGAAAATAAAAATCACATAACCATGCAAGTTAAAATTAGGCCTATTACGTTCTAGCTGGAGCTATTCCAAAACACCAAACAACGGTTTCGACAGCAGTGCCACCTACTGGTATAGTACCAAAACTGGCAGAACGGCCTCTATTGGTGGGAAGAGGAGTAAGCAAGGTGACATCTAACGGGAAACCAATGAACCTAAATGAGATATTGGAGTTGTGGCTAGGATAAAAATTTGAGTAAAATTTAAATGCACTTACTGTCACTAAATGCATTGTTCAAAATAAATATATTTATTGATTGATTGAGTTGAGACTACAGGTGCACAATTCCAGCAAAAACTTCAAAATGCAGTCCACCAGTTCCATTCTGGATTGAGAACCGGTTCCGAAAACGATAAAAATCTCACATCAGTACCAAACAAAAGATTGGAGCGACTCAGACAAAAGTGTCTCACATGATTATTATGTCACATCTAATCTAATCACATGATTAGAGTATTATGGAAAAATCTTAGTAAGATGGCGCCTTACCTTATAAAGCTTAGATCTGTAACTTAGATCTACTTTGTCTGGGTAACTCCATTACCCTGCAATATCAACTGATCATAGATTCTCTTTCCTCAAAGCTTTCTTCCTTTGGGCTTGGCCCATGCTGAGCTTTATCTGCCAGATCTTAGATCTGCATGATGTCACCACCTAGTTTTGGTCCTTTTGTTAGCCCTTACAAAAGGGCTGATATCCATAAAAAAAAAAAAGTTGTTTCACACATTTAATTTCATTTAGATGAACTGAATCAAACCCTCTAATCATTTCTCATCAAAACTGAACAAATCCCTTTCTCTTGCAAGGGACAAGTAATTTTTTTTTTGTTCAAATTTTATAAATTACTATTTTAAAAGGTACAAAATATCGAAGGTGCTTTAGCACTTATGATTTAATCATCTAAATTTCCTCTTAGCCAGGCAGGATTTTTAGTGTTACTTCATTTAGTAGAACTGCTTAAGAAATGAACTCCCCATCTCCACTGTGGCTGGAAAAAGATTAAGGGATTTAGGAAAGTCCTTTAGCTTTAGATGTTCTCGTCTAAATATTGCAATAATATGGACTGAACCATATTACTACATATAAATTGTTAATTGAAAATAGTTATTAGTTATTATAAGTGGGGGCTTAGTGGAAGTCCATTGACGATGCAAAGGTCGGGGCGTGGAAAGCCGGAAAGAAAGACGAAAACAAGCGGGGAGTTTTTTCCCAGCTGGCAATGAAAGACACCTCGTCTCGGCACTGTCGAATCAAAATTTTTTCTAGCCCACTTCAGGATACCAAGGAAAACAACTTTAAAAAAAATAGGTACTTCTAACCATATAAATTTGTTAAAAAACATATTTCAACGGAACATGTTTTTTTTATAATAATAAATTGTAGCAAAAATAGGAAAATTGTTACAAGTGGCGCCCGTACAGTCGACAAGATTTTATTTTAATGTTGCCAGGACAACGAAAGTCGGCAAATTTGGTTAGCAGATAAGTACAGTTAGTAAATTTAAAAAAAAAAAAAAATAATTTCAGATTAAAATTTAAATGCCTCTAACAAAGTCACAATTAAAAATGGAGAACCAACCGATGACAAATAGTGAAGGAATTGGTAAATTAGAGACAGAGACGTCAAATCCGGTAAATCCACACGATCATATGATTAGACAACCCGACCCACTCACTGACCCCTAAAGACGAATTCAGTGGCCAGGACCCAACTGCCACTCAAATGGATAGAATTATGCAAATTCTGATAAAAATAATGTAAAATTTGCCCAATTGGCCCAAAATTCCGCCGAAATGAAAAAAGATTTTTTTTTTAAAATGGATGAAAAATTTTGAAAAAAACTCCGATAAATTGGAGCAAATTTCCGTCCAAACAAATTTAAAACTCGATCAAATGGATCAAAAAATCGAACAAAACTTCATCCAAATGAACGAAAAATTTGAACAAACAAAATTTGAGATTCCATTTTTTGTGGTGCCAAAGTTGGTACACACTGGTATTTTAGGGTATGATTTTTTATCCACCCATAATTTTATATTGGATACAAAAGCCAATAAAATGAGTTTCACACACCCTTCCAGTGATCAAGTTGTAGAAATTAAGTTTGCAGAAAATTCCAGTACTTGGGCGAGATCGGTTCAAGCAACCTTTTGTGAGGATTTTCAAGATAGTCAGGAGCAGCAGATCGAGAAAAATATTAGTGAAATGGTCAAAAATTATTCAAATTTTCCTGCCGAGATCATTCAAAGATTTCGAAGTCTATTAAAACATAATCAAGAAATTTTTCATAATACACCAGGTTTGGTTCAGCAGTACCAATATCGATTGAAAGTTAACGACGATAGCCCATATTTTACCCGTCCCTATAAAATACCATTTAGAAAAGCAGATGCAGTAGCTCGGGAACTCCATAAAATGTTAAGCGACGGAATAATAAGTCGGAGTAATAGTGCGTATATAAACCCAATTGTAATAGTAAATAAAAAAGATGGAAATGTGCGGATTTGTCTGGATGCCAGAAATCTAAATAAGCGACTCATCCCAGACTACGAGCACTCTAAGCCGATTGACCAAATTCTAAAAATGTGTGGACAACAAAATTTTTTCAGTATGATTGATTTGACTAAATCATTTTGGCAAATCGAATTGCACCCAGCAGATCGAAAATACACTGCATTTATGCATGAAGGGAAAGTGTATGAATTTAATAGGGTGCCCTTTGGACTAAGCGTGTCACTAGCAGCGTTAAGCAGAGGCATATCGTTTATGTTAGAGGACCTGAAAAAACAAATCAAAACATATGTGAATGATTTGTTGTGCATGACAGTCACCCCAGAAGAACGTCTGGACGTGTTGGACAAATTATTTTGAATAATTCGAAGGACAGGTGTCACACTGAATTTAGAAAAATCAATGTATTTTAAAAAAGAAGTAGAGTATTTGGGTTTTGTTTTGACCACCAGCGGTCTAACACCACAAGGAGAAAAGATCCTGGCAATCAAGAAATTTCCTAGACCGAAATGCGTGAAGGATTTGAAAAGTTTTATAGGGTTGACCGGATTTTACCAACGATTCAACAAAAGTTACGCGCACCTGTTTGAACCGTTAAACCGACTACTGCTAAAAGGAGTAAAATGGAAGTGGAGCGAAATAGAACAGTGGCAGTTCGAAAAAATTCAGGAGTCATTTATTGAGCAAGTCATGTTGGCACATCCTAATTTTGAGCGACGATTTATCTTGCAAACCGACGCTAGCGGTTACGCGATCGGGGCACAGCTTTACCAAAAAGACGACGAAGAAGAGTGTAAAGTAGTGGTATTCGCCAGTAGGATGTTAAGGGGAGCAGAAAAGCTGTATTCGACCACCGAACAGGAATTACTCGCCATCGTATGGGCAGTAAAAAAATTCGAGACAGATCACAAGGCCCTGTCATTTATCAGAAATTGCAAGAATTCCACGAGTCGGGTCATGCGCTGGTGCATGTACCTGCAACAATTTAATTTTACCATTAAGTACATCAGCGGAGTCAAAAACAAAGTAAGTGGCCGACGCAAGCAGCCGAAATATTGGAGACCAGCGCAGTAAAGCAACCACGTTGGCTGCGATAAATTGCTTGAAAAGGTTCGTGGCAAAGGCTGGCAAACCTGCGAAGATTTGTTTGACCATGGGAGTCAATTTACTTCAAAAAAATGGAAACATGAGGCAAATGAGCTAGGAATCGAGACGGTATTTAGCTCTATTAGGCACCCTCAGAGTAACCTCAGCGAAAGGACGAACAGAGACCTAGGAAACTACTTCCGAATATTGGCTGGCGATCAGCACTCAAAATGGAAACAGTGTCTGAAACGTATTGAGGACATTATAAGCAATACATGTCACTCAACGACCGAGGTGTGCCCAGTTGAGGTCCATTTTGGAAAGCAGAAGGCTACATTATGGGAAAAAGAGTACAGGAGAATTACTGGAAGAGTAACGTCAGAGCGAATCCCAGCGGCGAAATATGGACGACTGGTAGAAAAGGTTAAGGAGAAAATTGGGAAAGAAAGACGGAAGGAACAGGAAAGGTTTAACAAGTCTCACGTGACCCAGACCTTTGAAGAGGGAGATTTGGTGCTGGTAAGGGCGTTGGCCATCCCAACTGACCCAGTTAGGCAGACAGCGAAGTTTTTGCCACTCTGCGAAGGCCCTTATAAGATTAAGAAGAGCTACGGCGATACCACTTACCTGCTAGTCTGCCCAGGAAATTGAACAAAGAGAAGAGGAAAGTTTCATGCGAACTTATTAAAACGGTTCAAAACATGAAAGCTGAGTAGTTCGTAGAACGTTATTTGTACCGTGTTGTAAATAGATAGTCGACTTCTATAAAGTCAAATTATTATTATTAGTCTAGTCATTTACATTTATTATTATATTTGTGGGATATTGAAAGATAAATTGTGTTGTGTTGTCCAGCCTGAGGGATAACAGTGTTGGATCCTCTACGTTTGTTATGATTATTAATTAAGAATGTTGTTTATGAACATGTACCTTGTGTATAAAAAGTAAAATAAACGTGTGTTATTAATTCAACAAATGTTTCATTGTGCCGAAATCCTTTAATATTATTCCCCTTATTTATTAATTTAGTTTAAGAAAAAAAATGAAAAAAAAAAAAAAATGTGATGAGGAAAATTTTTAAGTTTCCCAAAAGGGCTCAAGATTTAAAATGAACACCCTTATTGAAATTTTTATAAATTGATAGTTCACAACTTTATTATGATGAAATTACAATCTGCCTTTACTTAATAGGCAATAAATAATTGAGATAAGTGTTTTCATTCATACCATATTTACAATTCATCATTCGCTCGCACATTCATACAATATTTACAAACATTTACTAACAGCCCAGGGGCCCCCCAAGTCCACACGGTTGTTGCCTCCCCCGCAAGCGAAAGAGGAAGCGGAGTCTTGGGAAGTCCCCCACCAGCCACGTTACCGGATACGAGCAAGTGGAGGCTGACGAAGAGCGCGAGAGCCACATACGCTCAGGACATGATTGGAGAAACTGGCCATTGCCAGGACTCCCACTGTTGCGCATTTATAGTAGGTCACGAGGCCACTGCCGTTTCAGTCTCCGAGGAGGATTATGTTGTTTTTTTTTAACTAAACTGTCAATTTTTTCCAATAATATCTTTTGTTTGTATTGAATTCCTGCCTATTACCTAGTTAGTATGTCTATTACCTCCTTATATATCTCAATGGCTGATACCAGCAGCTTCTCTCAAATGAATTTTCAAATGTGATACAATTGTTTTCTAAAGTCACTGGAGTTACAAACCCTATAGGATGTAACCTACATACTAATGGTTCTTAATTTTTCCAGAAAAATTGTAATATAATATATAATTATATTGCAGATGAGGAAGAACTTGAAAATGACCGAGGTTCCGAATCAGAAGAATATTCTGATGCCCCGAGTATTTATATTGGCTCCCTGGTCGACAAAGATGAGGTTAATTTTTATTATGATCAATTTCAGTTTTTAGTTTAATTTTGTCAATATTATAACTTTAGTAAACCAAATATTTTAATGATTACAAGGTATTTTATAAAAACTTTTATAATTAATAAATGAGATATACTTTTTTTATCATACCCGGCTATTGGTCTAAGATTATTAATGGATTGTCAATTAGATTAAGTTCCTTAATAAAAACACAAAAAAGTGATGTATTCAGTTTATACATCATTTCATTTTTGTTTCCAATAAAATAGTTTTTAGGAATATAATAATTACCTGTTAACAATGGGCATAAAGTATTATTCCAACAAACAGTAAAGATCCATGAGTGAAACAAGTATGCATGTCACTAAGTTACTATTGTGTTATATAACTTTTTATTTCAAAAAAATTTTTTTTTCAGGACCTTCCTAATTTGGGACTTGGTAAGTATCTAATTTTAATCTTATTTGTTGAAACATAAAAAAAATAATGTTACAGTTCCAACATTCTTAAATTTTATAGAAATGGGTCTTGAAAATTCACAGAGAAATAATGAGCTAATGGCGTTGTGTTCAGGTGGTTTTACACAGTTTTACATTTGAACGAACTTGAAAAAAAGACGCTTTGTCTCAATTTCATACCAATGAAATATTGGTACCTTCTCTTCACAGTAATGAACACAAAGAGTAAGTAATTATTTTGAAAATATTTAATTGACTTCCGATAAATATAAAGATTAGTTTAAAATTAATCTTAATGTTAGTATTCTTAATCCTTAAACTGTTTTTGTTTTAAGTAATCTACTTATAATTGACAAAGTTGACTTGTCATTTACTACTGCATTTATACATTTCAATTCATTTGTTCATTATAAAATCCTTGTAATAGCTTTTTTTTCTCTCTAGTGAAATTCTTAGTTCTACTCATGAAGACTCTGAGGAAGAAATTACTGTAAAAAAAAAGAAAAAATCCAAGCTTACATTTTCAGGTACTCTATAACTTATTATTCTTACTACATATATACTTTAACTCTGCCCCAAGCAGTTTATAATTTTGTATACTCCTCATCATACAAGGTTGTGGAATGCATTGTGGAAGCCATGCAGTATGAAGTTATGAAGATTATTTTTCATTATTAGTTTTTATGTCTATACAGACAAAACTATTAAAAGTAAATATTTACATCTTCTCTAGCTAAAAATTCTTCATACACGAAGCTAAAGAATATGTCAAAATTCTAAATTTATCTAACACTTATTTATTGATATAGGACATTATTTATATGTATCCACTTTGAACTAAAGTCCAATTTATTTGAAAAAAAAAATGCATTAATAATATTAAAAACATTCTCAAAATTTATTTGGAAAAATGTCTTTATTTTTACTGAATATAGTTTATTTTTCATTTAAATGAAGTTATCTCCGTTTTTAAAAATACACTGAAAGGGTAAGGATTTTTGGGAATGGCTCTCATTCAGACTCTGGGGATACATTGAATGGGAAAATTGAAATCAAACGGATAAAGATAATTAACAATACAGATTCGACCCCAACAGAAATATGATTTACAAAATAAATCTTTGCCATAAACAAATAATAGTTGATATTTTTTCAATTCTCTAATAAGTGTGTTGAATGGAATAATAATTTTTCTTTTCCTTAATTAAACAGATGATGAAGATGATATACCTACTGCTCCTGATGAATTGGATGATTGCGAGGATGAGGACCAGGAGAGTAATGAAAGTGAAATTGAAGAGGTCTTGGGCGATGATGACGAGGAGGTCATGGCAGAAGAAGCTGTTGAGGGCTTTGAAGAGGATGAAGAAAATGTAAGTCTAAATGGTCCATCTGATTTCTTTTGTAGACTTTTTTTTATTGCCGAGTCAGAAGGAAGAAGCTTTTATTTTTCCACAGTTATTAGACAGTCTTTTTTTTGTTTGTTTGTTCTACCAATATTAGTTATAAAAATGATCCCATTGGCCTGGAATTTGCAAGGTCTGCTCAACAACCTTATTAGCCCGAGATAATATGTTTTAGTCATAATATAGCACTGGGAAGTTTGTGAAACAATTTTAAATGTGACAAAACTCATTCTGGCTTCTTTAAATTTTAAGATTTCTCAAGTCACAACTCAGAAACTATTTTATGCCTGTAGTTATGATTATTTTCCCTTTGAATTAGGACACATGAAAGATGACATCACCAAAAAATTCTAAGATAATACAAAAATAAAGTTTTGAAACCAAGTTTAAAATTGGTTTATTGACTTATCTAACCAATTTTAGTATTTTTCTTTTTATTATTGATTTCTTTATGTTGTGGGTAGGGGTGCAACTCTTTCTCCTTATTTTTGCCAATGATAGAAACGTTATCGTGAATTATAGGGTTAATCAACTGTCCTAATTTTAGCATTATTTGACTTTTTTAACTTTAAGGTTACTAAGAAAGCTGCTAAGCGGTTCCTGGAAGCTGAAGCAGAATTATCAGGTTCTGAATGGGGAAGTGCAGATGAAGATGAATTAGATTTAGACACCATGGAAAAAGAAGAAGGTGACGATGACCTAATAAATCAAGGAAAAGTCAGATCCGAGTTGGAAAAAATTCACATGCAAGTATTTATTTAATCATTTCTCTCTTACATCAGATATTGATCTTGATACAGCTTGATATTAAGTAATGCTTTAAATTTTCTTTAAAAACATTTTTTTTATTTGTTTTGTATAGAATTCATGTTGTGATTTTTTAGGAAAGAATTGTTGGACGAAGACAAGAGAGAAATTAGAGTTTTACAGGAACTATTTCTTGAAGACGGAGATCTGCATTGTGATGGCCCGAAGAGGGAGAGACAGTTCAGATGGTATAACCAAGTTAAGCTTGTGTCTGTGTACTTTTAATTGAACATTTTGTGTGAAGTAATTATAAGTTAATGCAGCAGAGTCTCCTTTCAGTTAAAAGATTATCCATGTTGTTGCATCTAAATCAAGAATGAATTGTTATTGTGTAACTCGCAGACAACTGCTACAGCTATCATTACTTTTTCATTTAATGTTCATACAAAAACAAAACTCATTTTTGCATAACTTACAATTACATTATTTTTAAATACAAACCATAGTTACGAGGTGTTGAAAAATATTGAGGTAGAGGACATGGACTCTACAACAACACCCACACAGCCCAAGCCACCAGCGATATTCGTTCGCAACATTAGTAATTTCAAATTACTATGCACTCAATTGAGCAAAGTTGTAGGTACAGGCAAATATACTTGCCTCAATCGATCTCGGGACACAAAAGTTTCTCCGGACACTCCTGAAACATACCGAGGAATTATAAAATACCTAGAAGAAACCAAGGCTGATTTTCATACCTACCAACTAAAGGAAGAAAGATCGCTGCGGGTGGTGATTAGAAACCTGCATCCCACAACACCAGCGGACGAGATAGAAAAGGAGCTGATAAGTTTAGGGTACAAGGTTCGCCAAATCACGAATGTCCTCCGTGAGGAAAGACAAGAAAATGATACAAGTATCAAGAAACCAATGCCCTTATTCTTTGTCGATCTAGAGCGAACAGCTGGAGTGAAGAAAATCTACGAGCTTAACCACTTATACTACACAAGAGTACAGGTCGAAAAGCCTTACCCGAAACGAGACATCGTCCAATGCCATAATTGCCAGGCATATGGGCACACAAAATCATACTGCTACCACCCTCCCAGGTGTGTAAAGTGCAGTGGGCAGCACAAAAGTGAATTGTGCAAGAAGCCCCTAAAATCACCTGCTGTATGCGTGCTCTGTCAGCAAGGCCACCCGGCAAACTATAAAGGCTGTGAGGCTTATAGAATTCTAAAGTCCAGAAGTGAACAACGTCGTCGTCCTGAAGAAGAAACATCAGCCACAGGTAGCCCAAGAAGCGCCCCCACCAGAAGTTTGAGGCCTTCAGTCTCTTTTGCTGACGCAGTTCGGAACAGAGAGCAGTCACAGGCATTGCCCACACCTCCTCCGCAAGTTCTTCTTTCCCAGCACTCCGCTCATCCCAGCAATTGGCAAACTCAATCCCATCCTCAACCACACATCTCGCATATCCCGCCACCTTCAAGCTCTTCAGATCTCACCAGCCTTTTAACCTCATTCCTTACAGAGTTCAGAACCCTAATTACACCTCTCATTTCCCTTCTTACAAATCTTGTCTCCTACCTTATCCCCGTTAAACAAAATCCATAAGTGGATCCTTCCGACTCCTTATCCATTCTCCTTTGGAATGCGAATGGTGTTCGCACCCACACTAACGAACTGACAGCACTACTCCATGACAAAAACATCGATGTAGCTCTTATTACTGAAACAAGACTTACAAGTAAACGACCATTTACCGTTCGACAGTACCAGACTTATCGAACTGATCACCCAGATGGAAGAGCTCATGCAGGTACCGCTGTCATTGTCCATAACTCCATATCCCATCACATAGTTCCTTTGGTAGCACATGATTTCCTTCAATCCACTGCAGTGTCAATCACCACCCTCACTTTCCCCCTTACTCTAGCATCAGTGTACTGCCCTCCCAATAAATCCATTCCCGATTCCCAATTCATCTCCTTTCTAGACTCCATCGGGCATCGTTTCCTTGTGGGTGGGGACTTTAACGCAAAGCACCAACACTGGGGCTCAAGATCCACAAATACACGAGGACGTGCTTTGCTGTCTGCACTTACACGGAGACATTGCTCCACTATCTCTCCTGACACAGCCACCTATTGGCCATCAGATCCCAACCGAAATCCAGATCTCCTTGACTTTTTCTTCTACAATAGTTTAGGAACACTAAACTATTCACTCAAGCGCCTCGATGACCTCTCCTCTGATCATAGTCCTTTATTATTAACCATTTCCCTAAGACCAATTCACAAACTGCCTCCTCCTTCATTTATTAGGGGCCCAGTTGACTGGGACCACTTCCGTCAGCTTCTTACAGAGTCCGTAAACCTCAAATTATCCCTGAAAACATCCCAAGACCTAGACGATGCAGTGCATTCTTTCACTACTCTGGTCCAGAGGTCGGCTTGGGAGGCATCGTCACCCCATCGTCACCCAAGAATCCACAATCATAATCGTTTACCTCAGCATCTCAAAGATCTAATCAAATCCAAACGCCGCTCTAGAACAGTGTGGCAAAGATCCCGGCATTCTGCTGATCGCCGCTCGTACAATCAGTACTGCCGATTGGTAAAGCGGCGATTGGCATCCTTCCGTTCTGATTCTTTCAATTCCTACCTCTCCTCTCTGTCTACCAGGGATAACTCCTTGTGGAATGTAACCAAAAAAAATCCTAAAGTATCAACCTGTTTCACATCCACTCCGTCGTGATGATGGGTCCTGGGCGGCTTCGGATGGGGATAGGTCGGAGGAATTTGCTCTGCATCTTACCCATACTTTCACACCTCACCTTTCTCATCAAAGCCATATTCACAGCAAAACTGTGGAAGATTTCCTCACTTCACCTATTCCTCTCTCTCTTCCACCAAAATCCGTTAATCCCTCTGAGGTCAAATACCTTCTGAAAAACTTACCTTACAGAAAATCCCCTGGATATGATCTCCTAACTCCTCAAATTCTCAAACAACTTCCTCCTAAAGCCATAATCTTCCTAACCTACATATATAATTGCATTATCCGAACGACACACTTTCCTCTCCTCTGGAAACATTCCATTATTGTCCTATTCGCCAAACCCGGTAAACCACCCAATGACGCCTCATCTTACCGTCCAATTAGCCTACTCCCTATCCTCTCAAAAATATTTGAGAAACTCCTACTAAAACGTCTACTTCCAATTGTTGAATCCAAAAACCTTTTTCCCACACACCAGTTTGGTTTCCGCCAACGACATTCCACTGCTCAACAAGGCCTTCGCGTTGTTGATCACATCTCCTCAGCCCTTGAAACCAAAAAGTATTGCACTGCTGCCTTTCTCGATATAGCTCAAGCTTTTGACAGGGTTTGGCACGCAGGTTTGCTCTACAAGCTCAAAAGACATTTACCACAGACCCTTTTTCTAATCCTACAGTCCTACCTTTCAAACCGCTTCTTCCAAGTCCGCTGTGGCTTAGAATACTCTAACTACTATCCCATAAATGCAGGAGTTCCACAGGGCAGTGTCCTAGGCCCCATCCTCTATAACCTATACACCGCTGATGTCCCCTCTACTTCCAACACCTTCTTGGCCACATTTGCAGATGACACTGCAGTCTTGTCATCCCACCCAGACCCCGACATAGCATCCCATAACCTTCAAAAACACCTTGACGAGATCGAGTATTGGTGCAATCAATGGCGGATCAAAGTTAATGAAGCAAAATGCTCCCACATTACCTTCACCCTTTGTCGCAAGACTTGTCCATTAGTTTATTTTAATTCTATTCCTCTCCCAGTAACCGAGACAGTACGGTACTTAGGCTTCCATCTCGACAAACGACTGACCTGGAACCCACATACGAGACTAAAAAGACAAGAACTAAACAGACGCTTTGGACAACTGTACAGACTACTTCAAAGGACAACCCATCTCTCAATAGAAAATAAACTACTAATCTACAAAGTTATACTTAAACCAATCTGGACATACGGAATAGAGCTATGGGGGACAGCAAAAAAGTCGAACATCAAGCGTATCCAATCCTTTCAATCCAAAGTCCTGAGAACAATAGTAAATGCCCCTTATTATGTCAGCAACAAAACCCTTCATAACGACCTTAATATACCCTACATTCTAGAACTCATCCCTTCCAAGTTTATGAAATTCCACAGTAGCCTTTCCAACCACCCTAATCCTGTAGCACAGTCTTTGCACTGCGCCACTCATCCCTATAATCCTCCTCGGAGACTGAAACGGCAGTGGCCTTGTGACCTGCTATAATCGCGTGACAGTGGGAGTCCTGGCAATGGCCAGTTTCTCTAATCATGTCCTATGTATGAATGAGCGAGTGAATGATGACTGTAAATATGGTATGAATGAGATCATTTATCTGTATTATTATTATTGCCTTATAAAAGGCAGATTGTAATTATTGCACAATAAAGTTCTATATAATAAATACAAACCATTTATTGTTTGTGATTTTTAGGTAAATTTCATTGATGCTGGTTATAAATTCCATGTATGTGTAATTTCAGATGGTGAAAATGAAAATGGTTCTTTTATGTGGAACCCTGATGGTGTAGAAAAAGAAGGTGATGTTGAAGATGATGAAGAAGATGAATCTTGGAGGAAAACGAGGCTTGAACGTGAAAATTTCTTACGGAACCATAAAGTTAATATTTTTATTATCATCAATGCAATAAATAAGTTCTTAAAAAAAATGCACTACCATATAAAGTTAGCTAATTCTAGTGAATTGTATTAGTAGTTAGGTCTTAGGTCCTTTTATGCAGACTTCTAGCTGCAGAGAGAGAAGATTTTTCTTGGAGGGATTTGTCTGACAGGGTAGGGTTCACTGAGTCTCATGAGTATAAATGAGCAGCTACTTAAATGAAGAACCAGCGAATCTGAAACTGAAATTTAGTTTGAGAGTTAACACTTGTGCATATCGGCGGTTCTCATTAATTCTGAAAACATCACGAATTGCGATATTTCATTATAGTTGACTACAATCTAACCAGTTAATAATTTTTTTTGAGTCCTCGTTTACTTTTAACAGAATTATATATTAAACTCCCATAGATATTATTCTAATATTTGCTTATTTATTAATATTATTTTAATTATATATTTTTTCATATAATTTAAAAAAAACTTTATATTTAATAACTTTAACGTTATATCAGGGTTCTGTTAATAATTATATAGGAAACTTCTGGCAAAAGGAATATTGGTTTTATTTAAACACATTAAGATATAAAAATTGATATACAAATAAATTAAATATACGTACGTAATAAAGAATACTATTAAAACTAACATTAAAATGGTACCTTGTAAATTATTCGTAACTGTATACTAATACTGGCCAGTGCTTCTTGTGGATAATCTTCGTGTGGTTCGCGGATCAGCATGCTTGTTCTACTCTGCCGCGCGTGGTTCTATTACGTCTCATGGCCGGATGCAAGTCTGGGGACGCTTCTCTCTGATGCCCAACAGCCTTAGCGTAGGTCGCTACCTAGACCTGGTCTCTACCTGCTCTGTCCTCTGATGAACGAAAGAATGTATGAATGAATATGTCCTTCTTGGTCTATGTCGGCTTATTATATATCTGCATCTCTCCGCTGCCTTCTTGCAGCTCGTTATTTAATGCCAGTTGTTTCGGATATTTATTACTTTGCTTAATTTAGAAGTTTATATAATAAATTTTTTATATTAAATATGATATTATTTTTATTTCAATTATTAATAATTAATATGACAACAGTAAAAACGTTCATACTTTCAAAAATGAATCACGGATCGTTATTACGTTATTCAATGCTCGCTAATTCCGAGTTTATCTAAACCAACATTATTAAAAATCATCATTTTAAAATATCACAACAATATATTATTAGATGCGGTACATCATTGCACTTGATTAAACTTAAATAATTATTGAAAGAGAAAAATTGCCAAAATTTGAACCTGTGACTGTCTGATTTCTGACTCGTTTGGGATTACAAAGCATAACTAATATTTATTAATTATTTTATTATAACTAAACAAAATTTAGTGCTGGGCAAGCAAAATAAATTCCATTCTTAGAACCATGTTTTTTTTATCTAATTTGTTTTTATATTTAAGGGAGACGATTTAGCCGTGGAGAATGAAACTGTTAATGCTTAAAATTTGCTAAAAGTACAGTCACAAAAACATCGCCGATGGCTTCGAGTTTTGCCACTCCAGATCCAAAAAAACAGTTTTCAGCAATAGTAAGTAAAATTGCAAAATTTAATAATAATTTCCATCTCAGATAGTTAACTATATTCTTCTTTTTATTTGAAGGCACGGAGAGGTTCATTTCTGAGTAGGGGAGAAAAACTTTTATCTAAACTGGCTGAACTCAGTAATGTAAACACATCAAGTGATAATCGAGTTGGGAACGTTCGAGGTCAGAGGAATATGGTCTTCGCAGTTGTGTCGCCTCCTAAAGAAGATTCACAAGAAATGGTAATTTATTATAAATTAAAAATGTTAGCTATTTAACCAGGGTAAGGATTTTACCACATGTTTCATTTTTTTACAGTCTTTAAAAAGAAAAGGTGCAAATGATATAGTAATGAATGCTTCCAAGAAACTGAAATTTTCTGCACATCCGAGTAAAACTCAAGGGAGGCTGTTAGAAAAACTAAAGATGATAGATTAACCATTATTGACAAACCTCTATTATCTAGTCAAAATTAATTATTTTAATGCTTACTCTTAGATTATAAAAGGCACCTCTTCAAAAAGTGAGAAAGTCATTTTTGGTGAACTTTTTATGTCAATAACTTAGCAGTTTAATGCACCATGGTAAATTATGATATTAACGTAAAAGTATCATCAATTTTTATTTATTATATAAGACAGTTTGACATCACTAGACTGTTAAATTCTAGTTGTACCTAAATAATTTGTAATTTTAATATCCCATTCTATTGCCGGTGGCTCTTCAGCTCAATTTAATCATGTCTTAGACATGCTTGGTCAATCAATTGTTCACTGAAACTAAACTTAAGCAATTGTTAGTAATGATAACTTACCTTATAGTTATGTATCCTAGGCTAAACAAAATAGAATGGTGTTGATTTGCAAGGCTTTGGAAATCAGATATTTTGATACTTAAGCATTACCCGGCACTAACACAAACCTGCTGTACATCCTTAATTGTTTTATTAAAACATTGTTTGTTCAAAAATCTCTTCCAATTAATATTCTCATTACATAATTGATAAAATATAAATTCTTCCTAGTAGAATAGAACTTTATAATTGAGATTTATTATAGAATACTATTTCTAACTATGTTTTCTGTCATTCATGCCCTCAGTTTGGGTTCATAAAGGCTTAAAAGCCAAATTATAAAGTTTTTGCGATTGTTTGGGCAATTCAATCAACAATAAACAAAACAACATGATAATAAAGTTTATTACTTATTATTACAATCATTAACATATAGCACTGTGTTAATGTTCATTTAGATTTACTTTCTCTAGAAGTAATTAGATATTAATTTTGTTATGGTGTGAGGTTATATTCTTTTATCATTTGTGTCAATTTTTGTTTCCGACTTTATGACTACTTTTAAAGGTGATAAAGCCTTTAAAGAATTTTTTTTTGTTTTAGAATAATTAGAAAAATAAAGTAAAAATAATTTTTTAGGAGAACAAAGAGTTAAAAATGTTGATATAACTTGGTGAAATGACTTTCAAGCGAATCAATTCTAAATAGTCCGTTTTGTTTTATCGTTTATCTGCAATTTTCTTAAATAAGCTTGCTTCAAGACAAAATTGGTGTTGGATTATCTTTTCTGTGCCTCAACTCCTCTCCAAATTCTGTGTTTTTTTATGGCAATTTATAAAATAATAAAGATGACTTAGATTTTTCAAATATATGCATTTTAATTCAATTAGTTTTACTATGTTGCTGTGAAACTCTTGTAACACAATTAGTACCAATCATTCCCCTCAACTGATTGAAATCAGAATTCGCCAACTTGTGTACCTGCAATGGGCCACTGTGTTTTTTGCTGTTTGTATTATTGTGGAAATACAATCGGACAACTTTTGAGGGATTTATTTAAGGTTTTGTGATTGACTTTACTCAAGATATGTAACTTTTCCAGAAATAAATCTGACATAACCACTCATCAGTTGGAATGCAACTGATATTTTGCTGATTTTCTTGATGTGACTTGAAGTAATACCGAAGATGACCGATGAATGATTTGTATATACAGTATATAATATAATTTATATTTCTTATCCAAAAAAATTATGATAAAGGAGTAAAGAATTCTCCACCTTTAGATATAAATAAACAACAATCATAACCTTCATTTTAATTTATATTGATATAGCCTCATTGATTTTTTTTTATAATATAACATTCCGAGGGGCTATTACAACTCATAAGTACTGTTTGTTTCTGATATTATCTGTTGTTTCTGATATTATCTGGGATTGTTTTTTAAGTGCACTTGATAAAATTCTGTGTTTTTTATATAGTATAAGTAGTTAGTTTGGTTTATGAAATATTTTTAAAATGATTCCAAGACTGTTTTTTTGTATATTGTTACTGTTATTAAGAACATATTTTCTCTTATGTAAATAAAAATATATTTTATTGTTACCTTATGTTAAAGCCGTTAACTTTAATCCTAACATTCATGTTTTTTTGAGTTTTTGTATTGATTAATTTTCTTCAACAGTGTTTACCCAAAGAAACAAACAACCTTAATTATTATGATTGTAATTATAATTTATCGCTTAATTTCACTCAACAAAGGATAATGTTCAACCAGTTTTTGTTTTCACCCAATGGCTAGCGGTCAAGGTCTCGTCTTCTCATACGCACAAGTACGGCTCAAGCTTTGTTTGGGGACACAGAAATGCTCTCCCTCACACCCGAATATTGATGATTCGCCGAAGTATCTCATTTTTCTTGGTCGAGTACTCATCACTACTCATCATTTTTATAACGCTCGTTGTGAACACTCGGACTGGGTGTTCATCACTCGTCACCGTGATTGTTGTTCACGAGAAGGGAGAAGAAGAGCAGAAGTGGCCGCTCTGCAACAAGCCGACTCTACTCGTCTACTTAGAACTGGTGACGTGAACACGTTCTTTTTTTTACATCATGTACTTTCTTCAAATTTAGATCATTAGATTTAAATCGATTTTGTTTTTTTTGTAACTGAGACTGATTGATTGATTATTGTAACGGAGCTCCGCTTATTTCATTTATTGGACATATATATGTATAAAGAAAGAAAACCTTTTTTTTATTTTGTTTTCACATTGATGGGTTTTTTTATATACTTCTTTCTAATTTTTTTTTAATTGTCCAAATTTTCAGTTATTAATGTTTTTCTTTATTCTGAATAAAGTTTCAGTCATTTTTGTTTGTAAGCTTGTTTTTTTTTTGTTTTTTGTTTTTTTTCAATTGGGGATTAATTAAAACCTGTGAAATTTTTCAATACAATAGATTGAACTTTTGTTTGGCTTTAAGTTGGTCGTTTTTTTTCTTTTCTCCTAACTATTTGTCGATGTTTTCGGGAATTGGGAGTGAAAGGGAGTGATTCTAGTTTGTCCGGGTACGGAGATCTGCTTCCTTAATTTTCGAGGAGCCGCTCCCCCCAACACCTTTATGTTAAAAGAATCATATCTCCGAAGATTTTATTGTAATAAAATATTTATCAAAAAAAAAATTTTTTTTTTCTTTTGTGGTATATAAGGTTTGTCTACAAAACGAGTCTGTAGTTCTACCTTGTAAACAAAGCAGTCAGGATCTGTACAGGCAATAACATTGAACTTGTATGAAAAGCAGAGACACTATAATATTCAATTGATTGTCAGTCGCCATTGATTAATGACACTTGTTACTTTTTATAGAATTATGATTTTGAACATCATCAGGACATAAAATGGAACTATCATATTTTAAAATATGTCTCTCTTGAAAAAAAATCTCCAGTTGAGTTCAAGTTTTGACACGATTTGGATGAATTAATGTAATTACAGTAAAAATTACACATTATTAATCAGGGCGGCAAGATCTTTATTTTGAAACCCTTCTCAATAGGAAAGGTTTTTTTTTTTAATTATCAAGTTATTAATTAACTTAACTTGTAATTTACTATTGTACTGGTTTTATTTTGCCATCATTGAAGAATGAAAGGAAATTTACTTACAAAATATAATTTCTCTGGCTGAATGTATATGATTTTTTTAAACTTATCAAGTAATTAATTAGTTATGAAACATAATTAAAACTGCTCAAGGGTGGCTTGGAAAACTGGCCAGACAGATTTACTATAAATGATTTTATTTTTATTTGCAGTCTACAAAGCACCCAAATATTATTACTACATGTTATAGACACGATTTGCATATTGTTAATAAAGGGCTGGATAAATTTAATTTAATTTGGTGCTTTTCTCTAGATGTATGATGTAAACTGCTGTGCATGATCATCTGTAAATTCGCTCACTTATCTTATAGACAATGACTCATGAGAAGTCTTATCCTGAATACAGTGGATTAAATTTACATTAATGGAAAGAACAAATAGGATGCCAATTTAGGACAAATAGTAGTAGCTCACCATAAGGCATTCGATTCGATAAAAAAAAATATAATTTAAAACATTTACCAATATTTATATACACACTGTCTAAATTTCTTCTTGCAAAGGAATTATGTGTTAATCAATGGCAGATTACCTGGATATTGGACAATTAAAATAAGCTGTGAATGTGATATAATGGAGAACTTTATTAATCTCAAAGAAAATGAATTTTAGATAAACTCTCTTTATGTCTTGCTAACTGTTTACTGGAAGCATTTTAATAATGAAAGTGCGAGATAAAAATAATGACAGCAGTCGAAGCAAACCACCTCTCAACTTTAAAAAAGTGTGGAATCAATTAAGAAATATTTTAGAATAAATAATGGAGATAATGATGTGATCATATTGTAATACCATGATCATCAGATATGCAATCACTTGCTTACCTGTATTATCACTGGCAATTACTTATTTGCAATGATGTAAGTTAAAACATAAGCATCATAACAAATAAAAAGTGCATTGCTTGGATAAACAGGATGGTAAGTATAAACATAGTTAAATAATCAAAAACTGATTCAATCTTCATTTATTAACATAATCTGGACACTTCACTGATTTATTTACATGAAAGAAACTTATTTTTGTATATAGAACCTATGAATAAAACTTGTATAAGTAATATAGTAGAACCTCACCATACTAATCTAGGTTTACTTACTTCAATAGCAAGTTAAACTAGTTTCATAAATGTTTAATACTTTTGAAATTTCATAAAGAAGTTATATCGATTAACCATTATTAATTGGAGTGTCGCACATACAGCATAATTTTAAGTGAATACTTAATAGCGCTGCGAACATCTCTAATTTAAAGAGGAAACTGTTGTAAGGTTCAAATTGAGGTAAATAATCCATGACCTCGAATTTGTAGGATAAGTTAATACAACCTCATATACATCATTATTTAATTCATATTTTGTAAACAGGAACAAGCAAGATCTGTTTCGAAGTATTATGGGATAAATCACATAAAATATCAATAAACACACAAATACATATTTCAATTTATAATACTTCATCCTACACATTACAAACCTATTTCATAATTTCCTTATATTATAATATAAATACAATCCCTTATATTATTATAATAAAATTAATATAAATCCCTTATATTTTAAATTTTCATTACATACAGTTGTTATGAGTACCTACAACCATCCGATTAATAATGATTTATTTGATGCCCTACCTCAACAGCGAAGATTATCTTCTCAAGACCAGTGTGAGATAGCTAATATATTACGTCTAAGTGCAATATAAACTTAGTGAAAAATTTCACAATAGAGAGTAAAGGGAAATCGGCAACGAGCAAAGACCTTCATAAGCAAAAACTCCTGCTTTGTTTACTCACAATGAACTTGAATCCACAGTCAATTATTTAAAAAGTATAGACAAAGCATATGTGGAGGTATTAGAAGATGGGATCAAACTAGGAGTATTTTCCCATACTAAAAGAATGAAAAAGGCATTTTATTTTTTTCCAGAATTACTAATTTGTCATGCAACTTATAAATTGAATAATATAAATATGCTGCTTTATATTCTTCTATCAACAAATGGAAATGGTCAAGGTGAAGTGTTATATGTTTTTCTGTTGACAAACTAAACTGCCATAAACATCAAACCGATGTTCAAAATTTTCAAAACAAATAATCCAGAACGGATCAAGATGCAGTCCCTAATAATGGATAGAGATATGAGAGAAAGACAATGTATTAGCAAATCTTTGCCAGGGAAGAAATTAGTACTATGTTTATTCCATATTTAATGTATCGCCCAAGAGAAAATGTTAGTACAATCGAGAAATTAGCTTTCTTAGAAAAATGGCATTTGGTAGAAATGGAGAACAGTATATGAAGAATCCTATATTGTTGAGTTAGATCCACCATTTCTGCTAAGATTGTATGTGTTTAATCAACCAATATTAATGAGGTAAATTCTTAAGCGTAGCCCAAATCAAATTTTTCAAAGGAGTAACTTTCTTAGAAAAATGGCATTTGGTAGAAATGGAGAACAGTATGTGAAGAATCTATATTGTTGTGAGTTTGTGATGTTGCCTTTGATTTAAATTCGAAATTAGCAGGCATAAAAGGGCGGTAAATGACCCATGGATTTTGGTTATGAATGCATGGATATTATTTGCTGCCGTTGTATAATATTAATCTTTGTCATAAATAATATCAATGATTAAAGTCAAATATTTTATTATTGGATTTGTTAACTTTAAAATAAGAAAAGTTTATATGAGGCATTGGAAGAAAGAGGGATGAAAAAATCAAGAAGGCAAGGCAAAAGGAGGAGAGAGCAGGAGGTAGGCCTTGTTCTTTTTGATCATCCCATGAGACAAGGGGAGTCTTGTTCTTTTTGATCATCTCATGAGACAAGCATATGAAAGAACAGTATTAAAAAAAAAAAACTGAAATTTTAGAATGGCAAAATATTTAATGTAAAATTAAGAAAATTACAATTATCTGAAATTTAATGTGTAAACTAAATCTAATGTTAGTTACATGGATAGTAACAGAGAAAGAAAATATATAAGAAAAAAAAAATATCCTTTTGTTTAGATAAATGAGAAATGAAATTATAAACTTATTCGAAAATACCATTAATATAACTAAATTGACAATATTCTTATAAATATAGCCGATAGCCTATGCCTTCTATTCTTGAAAGTAGAAGGGGGGCATGAGTTGATCTATCGATATGTTTTTGTGCGGTGTAACGAAAATAACAGCTTACCGGAAATCCAAAATGAGAAGAAGAAATTCTTCTTGGTCTTCTACCTACCAAACAGTTGGTAAAGTGGTTGTGGTTTTTGATTTCCAATATTACAGGTGTGAAGCCATCGATATTGTAGAGGTAATGATAGATCACTAGACGACGAAGTTTGTGTGTGACCTTCTCTTCCAACAAATATTATGGGACTGATGCGGTAATGTAAGTTAATCCGCAGTTCACAAACAAACCCGATGCTGATCGCATCAAATTGCACCTTCTTACTCAATAAGACGACAACATCACAACTCCTAATATTACAAGCTACATCTCGAGATAAAACAAATATTACAATCTTGAATTTTTTCCTCGTTTAATAAATTCATTAAAGTAAAAATAATAAGAACAAACACATCTAGCTTTTAATTAATAAAATGAAATTAGTGGGTTTTGTATTACATGAATGAAATAAAAATTAAAAACCTTTTTCCTTTTGAATCAGTGTGCGATTATTATAAATTGTTCAAAGGTTTTAATTGATCTCATGATAATTTGAAACTTGCGAAAAATAAAAGAAAATAACTATCGGGACCTGACAATTAGATTATATAAATAAAAACTGTCATATAATAACAGTGGGATGCAGGGTTTATTAAAAAATCAGCCCTAACATACCACATTACGATGACAAACCACCTTGAGTCTTTGAATCAAAGATAAAACAAATGATGGTAAAAAATAGTCCACTTTTACATTTTGTTGAAGATTCACAAAGAATGATTGCTGTATCTAAGCTCATTAATCATCATAAACCTCCAAACAGGATGCAATTTTTTGGTCATCATATTTTTTTTAACTAGACCAATTAATAATTTTATTCTTTTTATGAAGATTTAATAACCAAACGATTCTTAATGTGTTCACACTATGAAATGTACTCAAATAAAGAAAGATTTATGTACGGACCGTCAGGTCTTGTTACAGAAGTAGCAACAAATGTAATACCATAGGCTGATATAGAGGTCAAAGCTGGTACTAACAAGAAAACTATGAATATTAAAAAAATAATTGCAGCCAATGGCTGCTTCAAGCAAATATAAAAAGACCATGCTTGTGTGAGGATATACAAATATATACATAAGAGTTTTAATACTCAGTTAATTTTCATTAACATTATATTTTTTTTATCCTGATAATTAATATGTATTCTAGGAAAAAGAGAAAGATATCACGAATAGTCTGGCTCCTGATTCTATTCCAATGATCATCAATGAAGTAAATTTATAATATAATTATATTAGTGCATCTTAGTAAATGTTTTCTAGATTTTACTTGATTATTTTACAGAACTCAGAAGCTTTCCAAAACAAATTGCTTTGAGTGATATCTCAATTAAAAATGCAAGAGATTTAATAGACTTACAGACCTTGACAAGTCTGTCATTTCTTTGATGAAGAAAAAGAGGATGATGTAGTAGCCATTTTGTAAAATGTTTCTTTATCAGTTGAGATCAACAGTTTTTTATTGTAAATAAGTTCTTCCAATTCTTCTCAATTGAGTAAAATATATATTTTCTTTCCCTATATTTGCATGTGAAGGGCACTATTTTTATCGTTAGATTTTATTTATTTTAAGGTTTGAAATATATTGAATGTTTGGGAAAACAAATGTCACTCACTAGATGCTAATCTCACCCCTTGAATTTTATTTATTTTTTTTAATGTATACACAAAACTAGATTTTTTAAAAAATAAATTTAGAACAGATTTTCAGATCAAAATTGTACTTATATTAAGAAATAGTGGGGGGGAGTTTTTAATAGTTTTGACAGATCGTTTTCTATACTGCACCATCTGCACTTTTCTAGATTGATTACCTAAGAGATTTTTTTTCAGAAAGGCTTGACAGATTCATGAGTTCGCAGAATATAATTTAATTATTCTGTGAACTCATAAATAAAACAGGCAATATCTGTCATATATTCACAGGAATATTATTTTAAAATCAAAGTATTTTGTAAAAGTGTAATGAATCTCACAGGACGGAAAAATGTTCAAGGCGCGGGTTGCCCACCCCTGATCTAAGGGATGTTTTTTTTCCTAAAGGGTGATAACATAAAATCTGTTCAACGGCTAGTATCACTTATTTTGTGAGATTGATAACCTTAGCGATACTTTTTTTCCTAAAAGAGCTCAAAAGTTAGAATCAAATGTAGTTAAATTTTCTGAGGGTGAAAAAAAAACATGGCTTAGGTTATCTTCTCTCCATTAAAAAAAACTTTAAAGAGACGCCCATTTTAATTAATTCATAAGTGTAATTATTATGAGTAATATTGTAATTATATAAAGAGTAGGTTTTGAATTTTTAACAAGGCAAGATGGCTGAATGTGGGAACTACTTGATTTTCCTTTCCATTCTTCCCTAGGTCCACGATTTATGAATTGACACAAGTGCTAAGTGGTTGTTGGAAGAGCTTACTCTTGGGCATTTAGGTTTTGCTTCAATAAAGTGTTAAGCGATGGATTTATCTGGGGTTTTTTATAATGAATCCAAGGGAAAAGTTAACCCAGTCTAACAAAGTTCAGAAACTTTCCCCGTAGGAAAAAGAGTAAACAAATCAGTTCCCCCAACACAGGTTGCTTTGGAATACTGTAGATCCTTTACTTGTATGTAGGTGATATACACTGAAAATTTTATATGATTGAGAGTTTTATTTAGTTTGTGGTTTACGTTTTTTTTACTTTCCACCTTTCAGCTCAACAATATTGATTATACTGTGCTATCTTATATATGAGGGCTAGATCTGAATAACTCACCTTTGTTTGTTGGCATTACAAATTTATTGTCAGTCACCTTCAATATACCCTTTATTTGCACTAATACATCACTGTAATCTTGTTTTCCACTGGTCGAAGGCATAGAGCGAATAAATTTCTGCTGTTTCAGCATAACTGCAGTTTTCTTTATTACAGGACTAACTAATTCCAAATATGTCCCTTTAAGAAGCAGTTTAACTTTAGTTTTTCCACTTGTTTCCTTCTCTTAGCCATTTCATAAGTTCCCTTTAATAATTCTTAACTGCTGTTATGCCTTCTTGAACCCAGTCTTGATTGATCAATGGAAGCTCATTTGAATATATTATAATAGTCACATTTATCTTGGCTAAGATTTTACTTTCTTACCCATAAGGATTAAAAGGAGCTTATATAAAGTTTATCAGCAATTATAGTTTATTTTTTAAATTTCAAATATTACGATCTCAGAGTTTTGATTCTAGTGCATAATTTTGGCTATTTCATATTAAAATAATTGGTTATATAAACTTATACATAATTTAAATAATAGTTACCTAATAATAATTACAAAAAATGATCTAAAATTATAGGTGCATACATTCTTCATTGTTGGTGGATGGGCATTTTCAATTAGAGCTAACTGCTGCTCTTAACTCTGATGATCTCACTATAACTGCTCTGAAGGTGTGACAATAAGGAAGGTCTTCTTACTCCCCCTGTTTACGCTCGGTAGTTTATTTTTAATTAAATGTTAGTACCAGTCTATGGAATCTGCCTTTCCATTTAAAAAATTAATATTCTACTTCATTGATGATGCTAAGAAGTGATTTATTACTTTTAGTTAATGATAGTTTCTATGTTAATAAATTTGAATTGTACATTCACATATTCCTGTTTTGATTTGCGATTTCAATTGAGAGTAACCTTTTCTTTATTTTTTACTTTTAGTTTCGTTTGTTTAAGAATTTAATTATGTTAGTGTTATTTTTAAGTTCTATTACTATACTGTAATAAACATTTGTTTTATTGATACGATTTTGGTTTAGATTTATATGTATTACAGCGACTATTCACTGCAAAAGAATTGTTTGTATGTGTATAGGTGACTTATTTATCCATTCATACATATTATGCCATTGATGAGTTATTGATATTTTAATCAAAATCTAGTATAAAGTACAATTGGCAGATTGATTTCTGATGTTAATGAACAATGCGAATGGTAACGTTTTAAGCTATGAGTGAGGATCGTAAATAAAGGTTCAAAGTACCCGTCAACAAAGCGGCATCGGACCCGGTCTACCTACGGTTTAGTCTCAAGCAAGGCCTTGCATACGATACAACCTCAATATTGTTGTGTTTTTACAACCTCAATATTTTTTTATCTGATTCTTCTCGCTGGGATGAACACAGCACTCGAGAAGATTTATCTATAGGATCTATAGGAATTTCGAAGAGACTCACGAACCGAGATTGGGTTGCCGTACTTCACCGACATGGTATGTTTATTATACACCGATTAAAATTCTTGTCGTATTACACGTAACTGCCATTTACAACATAAGTAGAAATTTTCTACATTTACATTTATTTTGGGTATGTTTTCAGGAAGAGCGGAAAGACTTTTTTTTATTATTTTGATCATAGACAATTTTCGTAAAGACCAATTTGTTCACTTGTTTATTATACTATGTTTATTATACAATAAATCTGAACCAACCTTTCATCTGGTATTTTAATGAATCAACCTTATCATGATACAAATCCTTGATCTCAGGTTAGGGGTAAGTATTTCATGAAAATAAGTTGACTGGTCTTTACAGGGTGCAGTTTTTGTGATCTTGTTGGCATTGTCAACACCCCCCATAGAACTCTTTCTACCTGGTAGTCAACCCTCCCTGCCAACAAGCCTTGGTTTTCCCAGGTCAGTTATCCTTTATTACCTGGGTTCATACTTGAGGACTTAACAATAATAGTCCAGCCAGCTTCTCTTTTGAACTAGCTATTAATTTTAAAATAAAATTCAATGTGATCATAAAATTAAAAACCAAACGACATTAGGATGGTGGATATAAATAAATTGGAAATAATTAAAAGAAGCGTAAAAACAAATATTACATTTTAGTTAATTATGAAGAGCAAACTATTAATGAACAAAAATTCATACATGCTAATAAGTTCACAAAATATTCATAAGGGCAATACATAATCTAAAAATTTACTGTTCAATATGCACTATAGTATTTAAAATTACTTACAACCATCATCAATGTATTATTTAAGCAAAACAAATAATGATTTACTTTTGAAGATCGACTGAAGTTACACATTCATCCAAGTTAAAATTCTATAACAGTTAAACATCACACAAACTGATAGATAATTTTACTATATATAAATTATCGATGGCAGCGTGCATATAATTAAATAAAGACCTCCTTTCTCCTCACAGCTTTATTAATTTATAACTGAAAGTTTTAAAAGGACTGTTCCGTCATCCTTAAGGATCCAAGCTGATGGAGTCTTTACTTAGCAATGATGTCTCATTATATGAATTATCAATTACTGCTTTGTAACTGCAATAAGGACATTGATGGGGCCTTTCTCCAGTATGTTTTGCCATTATATGTACCTTTAAAGTACCAACTAGTACTGCTTTGTAGCTGCAATGAGGACATTGATGAGGCTTTTCTCCAGTATGGCGAGCCAAAATATGATTCTTCAAACTAGCAGCTTTTACTGATTTGTAGCTGCAATGAGGACATTGATGAGCCTTTTCCCCAGTATGTTGTGCCCTAATATGATTCTTCAAATGGTCAGTTGTACTGCTTTAAAGCTGCAATGAGGGCATTAATGGGGCCTTTCTCCAGTATGTTTTGCCATTATATGATTCTTCAATTTAGCAGCATGTACTGCTTTGTAGCTGCAATGAGGACATTGATGAGGCATTTCCCCAGTATGTTGTGCCATTATGTGGCTCTTCAAAGGAGCAGCTGTTACTGCTTTGTAGCTGCAATGAGGACATTGATGAGGCTTTTCTCCAGTATGGCGAGCCATAATATGATTCTTCAAACAAGCAGCTTGTACTGCTTTGTAGCTGCAATGAGGACATTGATGAGGCTTTTCCCCAGTATGTTGTGCCATTATATGCCTCTTCAAATGAGCAGCTGTTACTGCTTTGTAGCTGCAATGAGGACATTGATGAGGCTTTTCTCCAGTATGGCAAGCCATAATATGATTCTTCAAACAAGCAGCTTGTACTGCTTTGTAGCTGCAATGAGGACATTGATGAGGCCTTTCCCCAGTATGTTGTGCCATTATATGACTCTTCAAAGGAGCAGCTGTTACTGCATTGTAGCTGCAATGAGGACATTGATGAGGCTTTTCTCCAGTATGGCGAGCCATAATATGATTCTTCAAACAAGCAGCTTGTACTGCTTTGTAGCTGCAATGAGGACATTGATGAGGCCTTTCCCCAGTATGTTGTGCCATTATATGACTCTTCAAAGGAGCAGCTGTTACTGCATTGTAGCTGCAATGAGGACATTGATGAGGCTTTGGCTTTCCCCCAGTATGTTGTGCCATTATATGGCTCTTCAAATGAGCAGCTGTTACTGCTTTGTAGCTGCAATGAGGACATTGATGAGGCTTTTCTCCAGTATGGCGAGCCATAATATGATTCTTCATATAAGCAGCTTGTACTGCTTTGTAGCTGCAATGAGGACATTGATGAGGCTTTTCCCCAGTATGTTGTGCCCTAATATGATTCTTCAAACAATTAGCTAGAACTGCTTTGTAGCTGCAATGAGGACATTGATAAGGCCTTTCCCCAGTATGTTGTGCCATTATATGAATCTTCAAATTAGCAGCATGTACTGCTTTGTAGCTGCAATGAGGACATTGATGAGGCTTTTCTCCAGTATGGTGTGACATTATATGATTTTTCAAATAATAAGTTCGCACTGCTTTGTAGCTGCAATAAGGACATTGATGAGGATTTTCATTGTGACGGTGATTCGTTACATGTTTTTTTAAAGTACCATTATGCATTACAGCTGAAGAACCTGAAACAAATGATAATATCAAACAAATAGAAAATTAATTAATACTGGTAAATAAATAATTAGTACTGAAGTTATCGTTAAATTTCTTCCCTAGATATCTTGAGGTTTTCATTTTTGTGGCTTTATTCTTCAGGGCTGTCATATTTTTTTTTATATTTATATTTATCCTCCATTCCAGAGGACTACTTCAGAAGGCTGCTTAAGGCACCACCAAATTCATTATTGAATTTGAAAGCAATGTTGAAAGAAATTTTTTTTTTATTTATTCAATTTAGTCTTCACCATAGTGTAATCTTTAGATATACAAATATACATACTGTAATAGTAATGAAGCATTAGTGATCTAAGATACTATTTATACCATATTTACAGTTACAGTACAAAGAGGAAGAGTATTTTCATCTTTCCCTTCTAAGTCTACGCAATTTGATCAAAATTTATCTAGTCACCTTAATCCCCTGGCCCAATCATTATCCAGCAGCCCCACCCATACTTATAATTCTCCTCAAATAGAACAGTGTCATAACATTTTACACAATGAAATATAATAAATATTTCTAATTTTAATAAAATGAAATTTTTATGGGCACCTGATGATGACAGTATACGTAATTGTTAAAGCCATTAGTAGAAAAATAAATTTATAGTTATTTAACTATATAAAATAGAAGTAGACATAAAATTTGCTTGTGCTGTGAGGGTTAATGCAGGCGAGGTCGAGGTTTATTATTTATTATCATTGTTGTTATATAAATGTCTTTAGCAGAGGAATAATTGCATTTCTCTATTGATATATATGGTTAAGTACTCTTAGATAATCCTAAACATGGATAATCCATGTTTACAGGTCTCTCCTGGCTCTACTTAATCCTATTCCTCTCGCAATCAGTCTGTATTCTTGTCATTATTATTATCTTTTATTCTTTTGTGTTCTTTTATAAAGTAATTTTGTACTATAGACTTGCCCATGTGTAGACATAGTCTAGATATGGACCTTGATTGAAATCTAATAGTGTTTTTTTTAAAAACTGATATACGGTGAAAGAAAACTTAACTGCCGGCCGAAGAACCAGGGACCTGAGGGTAAATTCAAGAAAACGTTCATCGAAGAACCGAAAGAAGTTACTGGTATATCAATACCTAAACTCAGCTGACATTTTTTGTTGTGTGATCTTGCTACCCATCAGAACACCTCTTAGGAAGACGGAAAATCAAGGTTTGAAATTATTATTATTTTTTTTTTCTATTTTTGTATTTTTTAATGTATGTCTTTAACAGACAGGATAAATACGAATATGGAGAATAACCAAACGAATTACTGACCGAAAGGTAACAGACAGAATAACCGAAGGAATTACCGACCGAAAGATAACAGACAGAATAACCGAAGGAATTACCAGCCAGACTATTATCAAAGGCAAGACCAATATGATTATTTTAACCAAACATATTACGATCGCCAACAACCATGGGATCATTTAGAAGATGACCATGATTATAGTATAGAGGAATTGGCAGAGAGAATAAATCAACTAGAGCAATATTATGAAATAGATGTAGAAGATTATTTAACAGAAGATGGCCAGCATCTTATTATAAGGAAATTAAAAGAGAGACTAAATTGGATAGAGCAATATGGGAATCATGTGATGAATTAAATTTGAAATATGGTGAAACAAATTTCTCAAGTATTTTTTTGCAGATCAGGGATGACCAGCATCTTATTATAAGGGGATTAAATGAGAGACTAAATCAGATAGAGCAATGTGGTAAAACATGTGATGAAGTAAATTTGAAATATGGTGAAATGAATTTCACAAGTAATTATCTGCAGATCACGGATTAAATAAATATTATAGAAAATCAGAAAGATGATTTTAAAGAAGAAATAAATCAGGATTTAGAAGATTATTTAGCAGAATATGACCAGGATCGTAATACAAGAGAATTAAGAATGTTAGAGCAATATTATGAAATAGAATTTACAAATAATTTTCCGCAGATCACGTATGAAATAAATGTTATAGAAAATCAGAAAGATGATTTTAAAGAAGAAATAAATCAATCGCAAAATATTATTTTAGAAAATAAACAAACAATAAAAACAAATAAAGAAGAAATGTTCACAATGCAAAACAAAGTTTTGAAATATGAAGAAATATTACAAAGTAATGGAAAAGAGATAAATGAAATGTGTAATCAAATATCAGATTATAAAGATATAATCAAGGATAATGAAAATACAATAAATGTGTTGCAAACAAAAATTTATGATCATGAACTCATGATATCTGAAAAAATACTAGCAATTGAAACATCTTCGCAAACATCTATTGATTCATTATTAATGATGGCCAATAGTAAATTGTTGCTTTTAGAAAATACAGTTTCAGATAATGAAAAGAGGATCACAAACAGTGAAAAGAATGTAATTGTATTACAAAATAAAGTAACAGAGTATAAAAAAATCAATTGCACAGAGTACACAATTAATTTACTGCAAAATGAAATTTTAGATCAGAAAAACTCAATTAAAATAAATGAAGAAGAAATTAATGAACTGCAAAAGAAGGTTTCCAATTATGAAGGAGCTCTCAAGGATAATATAGAGGAAATAAAGATTGGCAAAAATAAAATTTCTGTATATGAAGAAACGATTGAAAACAAGAGCGAACAAATAAATATCTTGCATAAACGAGGAAACCTAAGTTATATTAGGCATTGAAATGTCGAAAAAAAATGTAGTGATATTACTGTTTTATTTGTAACTTAAGGTTATGAGAATAATGACCAATTATTATTTTACAAAGAGAAAATAATAAATTTTATATAAGCAGCAATTGACTTTGCCCAGTGATTGTCTTTGAAATGTATTTATTTCTGTAGAATTAAGTTTCTCTTTAGGGAATGATTAATTATTTAAAATACATTTATATTAAGAAAGGTGTCTATACTAAGAAACATTAAATGGTTATTATGCAGGTTATCTAATTGACCTAATTAAAACTTAATTACAAATAATTCTTAAATATTTTGATTGGCTAATCTAACGTCATTATGTTCTATGTTAACATTGAGTAGAAACATTTATTTAAAATATGTATATTATATTTACTTATATTATCCGTTTCTAAATAATTTAGTTTTTTGAAAGAAAGATTAGAAGCTACATTTATTTACAAGATATTTGTTTCAAGTTAATTAACTATTCTTTAAAGGTAGTTATAAATCAAAATGTAAACTACTGTAATTCCATTTATTAACAACTGTTTACAGATCCTTTAAAGGACAAAGAATCTGCTATTTAAGGATTATACTATTTTTGGATTTGGCTATTTTTATTTTTTAGGATTAAGTTGTTTACCGCTTAATAATTAAAAGTCAAATTGTTGCGCTTTTCGAGAATCAAACTAGGTGCGGCTTAAGAATTACGTTAGTGGCTACTAAATGATCAATTTATTTTGATGTTCAAAAAGATTATTTTTTATTTCATAAGCATTGTAATTTCTTCCATCGAAAGAATTCTGAATTAATTTTTATTTAACCTATCAATTAAAATTTGTCACAAAGGCTATCTGCAATATTTTACTACTGCTCATTTTCTTCATAATATATTATGTAAAGCCTTTACGTCTGATCAGCTTTTTGAAGTTAAATATTTACTTTTAGTTTAAATTTCATATCTGAATATCCATTGTTTAAACTTCAATTACATACAAGGTACTTACACTGAAGTATTAAACATGAAATTAATCGTTAATTGTTTGTCATTCATATAATCTAACTATATTAAAAGAATAATTATCCATATTTATAATTAAGTAAGAGCTATTAATCATAAGTTGAAAACCTTTCCATTACAATGTAACCTATGAAATATTTCTAGAATACATTCTGAACAGCGAGATAACTTGTAATTAATGTTTTATTTATGTGTGAGAAAATTTGTAAATCTCTCCTATAGTTTTCAAACTGTTGACAAGATATAATTTAAGAAACTAATAATTTTAATTATTCTTGTTTGTAAGACTAAAGAGTACACATTGTTTATACTTGAAGGATTAATAAAATTCTTTTCTAGTATTTAAGCGTTTACCCATGTTATAAAAATAAAGCATACTAATATTGATTTAATAAGAAAATGTTATTTTAATTTGTATGCATAATTTTGATTTATTAAAACTGGGGATTGATAATGATAATTTTCATCTCATACTGTATATTTTAATAATGCCATATCGAATACTGTAATGTGCCATTTACTAGACTTTTGATACATCTTATATAAGAGAATTTCTTTAATATTTTATCAAATTGAGGAACCAATAATAATACTATGTTCAGTATAATTTTCCTCTTACATTTTTAAGTTATTTTTGATGAAATTTTATATTCGCTTTATGCACTTTTGTAAAAATTATTATACCTCTGGAACTATACGCATATTGCAAATCACTATAGACTTGTCCATGTGTAGAAATAGTCTCGATATGGACCTTGATTGAAATCTAATAAAGTGTTTTTTTAAAAACTGATTGACGGAGAAAGAAAACTTAACTATATATATATTTTTTTTTTTTTAAAGACACATTTCTATTTGTAAGGATAAGTAACTTTGTCTATCATAGTATGACCGATAGAATTTTACATTTAATTAGTTATAACCAATGTAAATTAGCGATAATATAAATTAAGTTGTAGAAATAAGTTATTCAAATAGTTAGTTGGTAAGTATTAAAATAAATGTAACGATAGTAAAAGGAATGTGCTAACAATGCAAGACTGGCTGTCGCCTTAAGAGGGGGGGGAGGCTTTGGTTCCCAGGAACGACAGTGCGGTTGAGTCGATTGTGGTGGCTAGTACAGTGACTGAAGTGAATTTTGGACTAAAAGAGAGAGAGAGGCGAGATGTGGACCCCAGGTTGGTGGAACTAATTTAATTAATCATACTCAATATAGAATGGGAGAAAATTAAAGCATGAGGATTCTGGAGAAAGGGGACAGACAGTCGGGCTGAGTTTGTAATTAATCTTTAAGTTTTTAGCATCGTTTATAGTTAAAAGAAACTTAGTTAACTTACTTTTAAGTTAGCCCTTTTTCATGGGTTTATGATTTAATACTAGTTATTACGAACGAATGTGTCAAATATATTTAATTCTTTTAAAGTATTTATTTTAGTCCCCATTAATTCATTTGTCTTCCCCTAGTTATGTCGATTCTAGGTATTATTTCAGGTTCTCTTTTCCTTATGTAATCCCATCTCCTGTCATTAATATTTTCCCGAATTCCCGTAAACATTTAAGAGAAGAGAGAGAGAGAAAGATAGGGGTTTACAATAGCGCAACTAAAAAATATATAAGTTCAGCTCCTTGGAATGGGGAAAGGGAATGTTTATAAATTGGACATTGTGGGATTCTTTTAAGTGTACTCACCATCATTCTGGATTAGCTCTTTTTCTTCTTTGAATTGGATTGCATCACCTGTAAATAAGAAAGCATAAACTTATGAAAAATTTATTTAAATGTGCAGTATGACACAAATAACAATAAAGGGTTTTGATGATCACACTAATTATCCTCTCTTGATTGATTTACTAAGTTTTTTTGCTTGAAAGTGGTACATTTTTTTTTCAATGAATATTTTAATAAAATAAACCAAAAACAATAGCAAATTTACAGGCTCAATTTAAACTAAATTCATAAAATCATTAATTATTACAATAATTAAGACCCCCCCCCTGATGACACTACGATGTATCCAAATTTTGGACAATTTCAAGAGACTCCTTGATTCTTTTTTATGTTTGATGGGTTATTTTGTACTGCATATCACATTCTTTAAGTCAAACCTGTGTGTATATTTTGACGTTGTTTTTTAAGCAGTTTTAGGCTCTTTTTGGTATACATTTTTGGAATCATATTCATGTTGGTATATTATTTTTAGTTAGTTTTAGGATCTTTCTCCTATGTAGATTTTTGGGCAGTGCAGAGAACTAATTATATAAATTATATCTGATTCTTGAAGGGTTTCTAGTTCGTATTTCAGGTATGTATAATTTTTTTTAAATTTGTTGGTGGTTTTGTGAGCAAAACTGATTAATCAGTTAGTTATAGGCTCAGTTAGTCATTTATTCTAAGAATATCAAAAATAGGTTTGCCTATCTAGTTACTGTTAATGGGATTTGGATTAGGTAAAATACTTTCCCCTGTAGTAGTTCCCCTTGGGGCATTGTTATTATAAAATTTTGTTATAATTGAAGTTCTAAAATTTCCAGCTCAAGTTTAGAGAAAATAAATTTTTCTTAATATATCATAAATTTATTATTTAACTTTACCCAAATCTTTCAGATCTGTATTACAGTCCTTGTGATGTAATTATTTATGATGTTATTTCTCTGGTGTTTTTAGTAGTATGATATGTAATTTAAAATTAGTTCGCTAGTATTGGATATTATTGGTTCATCTAGTTCAAATAGCCCCATCATTAGTTAAATAATCTTTCTAGAGGAGATTCTTTTAAAAGAAAAGAAAAAAAAAGCTTTATTATGAAGTACAAGCAAAAACCAGAAGGGCACTCTTTCATCGGAGACCGGGGAGAGGAGACCTAACCAGCAACCCACGCTAGGTCACCCCTTTCACTTTCACCCGATGCACTCTTTCATCTGGTACTGAGGAGACGGGACCTACCAAGAAGCGGCACTCTGGCAGGAGGCCGGCTCCCACGCACTTTCACCCGCTACGCATCAAGACAAAGAAGAGGATCCGGACCATGCTACGCATCAGATAAAGGAAGCATGCACCGCTCGACAACACAAAGAAACACTGGCCAGTATAACTACGTAATAAGTAAGTTAATTTTAAATTTAGTTTTATAGTCTTATTTTATATACGTACATAATTATTTGCATATCAATTTTTAAATCAATGTGTGTAAATAAACTATTATTCCTGTTGCCAGAAGTTTCCTATTTTATTACAGAACCTTAAGATAGCGTAAAAGTTAAGTATAAAGATAAAAAAATATAAAGTTACAAATTATATAAAAAAAATATATATAATTTAAATATATGAAATAATTATCGTAATAATATACAATGACAAAAATAAATAAATAAATTTGGTAAATAAATAAATACACTCACTAGGTGATAAGTGTATGTGTATTGGACTTATTAACAACAATCTGAAAGTATTACATTTTATGCACTCCTTAATATACATCTGCGAATGCAGCACGAGGAGACAGCTGTAATTCCAAATTTATTTATTTATTTTTGTCATTGTATATATATTATCAATAAAAAGGTTTTGAAAAAAAAAAAAAAGGTACATTAAAGCCCATATAGGGACGGGTTGAATAAATTTCTAGAACTGGCAATTTAGATAAAATCAGTAATGCTCACCATCATCATCATCTGAGATCATCAGATCATCTTCCTGCTTCACGTGGGTGAGATCACCTGCAAATAAGCGGAAATGAAACTTGTATAATAAAAGCTTGATATTTTTTATCAGGAACAACTCAGAACACCTAGGTTATATAAAATAAATAGGGAGATAAACCTGACTTTCATTATTGAAAATATATATTTTAAAATTTCTTACGTAAATTTATAAATTTCACCAAACATGCTGTAACTGTTTACCATATTATGACTGGTGTATTGATCGATAAATAAACAGATGGCTTAAACGACCTGTTAAAATGTATAAAAACAGAGCTAACAACAGATAACCTAACTGAACGATGTATATATTCAAGGTTCACCTAAAAGTTCTGGGCAGCAAGAGAAACTTAGGAGGAATTGTCGTATCTGACTTTGCCCTCAATAATCAACGAACTCTGTTGCTATGTTTATGGAATGAAATGCAGCTTCCGATAATATCAATGTAATCAGTGAAACCCAGGATATGCACTGACTATCTGAAAACAGTCCTCTGCACCTTAGCTCCCCTTATAACTTTTTCTAGGCTATGTTCAAAAAGAAAGTTAGAAAGCCTATCTCCCAGTCTCACGCCTCAAAAGGCCAAAATGATCCAGAGATTCCACCCGAAACCTGAACCCGCACGATACTGTCATTTGAGTTAGCCAAATAGACCTTGCCGGTACATTCAACAAGTTCACAGCCGAATGTAGATAAAAATATACTAATATGTTGATTGATAATAATGTAACTCACTATTTATATTAGTAATTTGGCTCACCGTAATAATAATGAGATCCGCCTTCAGGTGCTCCTTCCTCTTGCTTAACCACCTCACATGCTGCAATTGAATCGTAAATAATTAATAAGATACAGATCTACTTCCACGAATAATATTTTAATAAAACTTACTGTTTAATTTTTCTTTAATGTTTTCTGTTTTTATAAAAACTTCAGACTGATTACCACCTACAATATAAACAATAAGTCAGAGAAGATCTATAAAAGTGATAAAAAGAATTAAAAAAGAAAGAAACTTGGTAATAATTTGCAAACCAAAAAGATGTGAGCGAAGGATTGTCAAAAGTTTATTAATTTATAAAATCATTACCAAATTTTAGAGCAAAATTATATCTTCTAGTTCCGCCCATGTGCACTCCAGATACAAAGTTTTAAAGCCAATATTAAGTCAAAAAAAAGTTAGAATTTAATAAATAAATAACAACAGTTTATCTATAAAACATTTGGTATTAATTGCCCAAAAAAAAGAAGGAATAATTATTCAAAAACCATCAACACAGAAGCTATTTGAGATTACACTGTCAAAACAACAAAACACAATCAGGCTTACGAGAGAGTCAACTAATGTATAATATACATAACAGAAAATAATAAGAATAATATTTTTTGTGGATGCTTAAACATACCTATGTTTAATGCAATTCTGAAGATCTAACAAATACCTATATTTTTATTTAAATAATTTATTTCACATATTTGGGAAAAAATAAAATATTAATGAAAAAATAATTACCACTATTTTGGTTCTGGTCAGTATAAATTTGTTCGTCTCGGATTTCCTGCTTAATGACAATCCCAGTGAAATCTGCAATTAGATCTAATTTTATTTATTATACATTGTAATGATAATTTTACAATCAATTAAAATTTGTTTAAAATAGACCTGAAGTTGTAGAAATTCCTACCATACAACCTTAGGTCTAAGACAGCGATTAATTGAAGTGAATGAACAATAAAAAAAATTTAGGGGAGGCAGTGGGGCAGAGAGAACAAAGATTTCTGGAAGAAAAGATCCATTCAGAACCATTAATCATCTTAAATCGAAACTTGTAAAATAACTCATTATTCATTATTAACTTTTTATATCCAAAATCTTTATTGTCATAAAATTACAATCTACCTTATTGAGCAATAAGTAATTGTGATCAATATTCTTCATTCATACCACATTTACAGTTCTTCATTTACTCACTCCTTCTTAATACTTTAACCAACAGCCCAGGGACCTCCAAAATCCACATGGTTGTCACCTCCCTCGCATGCAAATGAGGAATTGGAGTATTGGGAAGTCCCCCAAGTTCCTCCATCAGCTGCATCACCAGATACGAGCCAGTGGAAGCTGGTCTGGGGCTACAGCTGAGACATATGGCTGCTTACTTAAAAATAATAGGGAACCATCAGTGACTTCCATGAAGTCACAAGGAAGGTATCCAGTTCTGCTCAAGCCCCTTCTAATTTTAGCATTATATATAATATTACCACTATAATATTTTTAGCATTATAAAACTATTGATAATTTTCAAATCAAAAAATCTGCTTGACTTTTGATTTGAATTTGCTTTTGAAGATGCTTAGTTTTAAATTGATTTTCAATGTCTTTTTGGATGATTTTGATCAAACCAATAGTTTGAATGTTTTTATTTCCTTTTATAAAATTGTTGACTTTCTAAGACATATTATTTTTAATAGAATTTTCGGGTCTATCTGAAGTATTTAGAAATTGAAGAATATATTAAGTTTCTACTTTGCATATATAATTTCCTATTTAAAATTTGTGGAAGAATATTAACATTGACATTGAAAAAGATTCAGAATATTTATAGGAGTTTTTATATCAGTTAAATTTTCCTGAAAACCCATTTTGTGGAAGTTTTTGTATCTATCAATTACATCAGTGGTAGTGTTCCTTCTCAGTCTGCAATGTTCAACTATATTAGAGGTGACGATGACAAGATCAATGAAAGTTTTATTTATCATTAATTTACCATTGTAAAATTTTCATTAATTTTTGCAGGTTATCGATTTGGTGATACACAACAATTAATGAACAGGATAATGAATTTAAAGATCCTGCCATTTAGAGGTGTGCAGTTTTATTCTTTGGATTGTTACCAATTATATTAATTAAAAAAAGTAAATAACTAACATGTTATTTTGAATGTGATTTGGGCCATGTTAGAAAGTCATCAGTTTATTTATGTAAAATTTTGGAAAAAACAAAACTAAAAATACCTGTAGACAACAGTTGAATTGAGTTTAATTCATAACATTACTCTACCGAATCAATAAAAGAGGTTATTTATAACTCATATAATTGTATTTTAGAAATTTATCTATGTCGCAAGAATTTTTGAAACCCATGGACTGGTGACCCTCTGGCAAGAGGTGTTAGTCAGAAGAACCTGGTAGGTTTATTTCATCAATAAAACTCACAAACCATTTAATATAAACTATATTTTTATAAAAAAATTGTTATAATAACAAAGTGAAGGTTTGGTTTGTACTGGATAATTCAAGCTTTCAAGTTTGTTAAAAAGATGCAATTATTAAAATATTTCAACAAAAAAAATATAAGGTTTTACTCATTATTGTCATTTACTTCTTCAATAGTAGTAGTACGTCATGATGTAAGTTCCTTAAAAAAGCGTCTATACTTTACTTGGATTTATGGACCGTCAGAAGTAAAAAGGGGGCTCCTATGGATGAACGCTTGAATTTATGTTTTGTGACACCGTTGGTAAAAGCCTTTGCCACAACTAATCCTCTAAATTGCGCTTTATACGTAAATTCAGAAAATGAAGATATCCCAAAATATGTTTTATCTTTTGTGTTAGTGTTACGCACCCTAGTTTCCTCCGACACAGGAGCTTTTGAATAGTATTAGGGCCACCAGTTTTTATAGATAAGTATTTCTGATGTTCATATCAACTTGACGGTAAGGTTGTTTGTACATTGCACAATCGCATTCTGGTTGATTGAATATAAATGACTCAACCTTTTAAGGGATCTTTTAATTAAACTGAAGTCCCTATCGTATATATATCATATACTATATATACGTAATAATCATATACAAAGGGATGCTAATAATGGCGTGTAGATGCTTCAGTAATACTTTAGTATACTCACCATCATTTAGGATTAGCTCTTTTTCTTGTTTGAAATGAATTGGACCACCTGCAAATGAAGATAAGATATTACTAACTTACAAAAAATGAAGTTTCTAACAAAAATTAAAAATATTGATTATAGCAGTAAGGTAACATTACCATGTTTGCAGGTAACACGCTACCAGTCTGACCGCATAAACACATCACAATTAAACATTTTTAAGTATTCATTTTTTTTCCCCCTGAACCCCTTCTTTTAAACATTTTTAAAACAAATTATAAACAATATTATAAATTGGTTGTGGATGGCTCCTTTTCTTGTATAACATATGCGTTGTAAGAAGGATGGAAAATACAAAAAAATTATCGTTTTAAAGTCAAAAATTATGTAATTATACTGGGTTTGTCATATGTTGGAGCAAATCGAAGAATTTGATACGTCTACGGTGAATGAAAGTATTCATATAATGATAGATGTTAGAGAAATGCTTGCGGTGTACTTACCATCATCCAGAAGTTGCTTTTCTTCTTTGAAATGGATTGGACCATCTGTAAATTAGATTAAAACAATAAATTGGCAATTTAAGCAATTCAATTATTTCTTAGGCCTAATCCCTAAAACTATATTATTCTATTGTTATTGTACTCCAAATTACTTTTGAGCAATTAAGGACTCACTAAGGAGCAAGAGGTATACCAATTTGAAACCGGAGATTAGCAAACTCCTTTCTAGTCTTAAATGTCTTTATTATTGTGTTAATAAACACATTTCTCACCAATAACATGTGTTATGACAAAACTATCAGAGTAACACTCCACGGTGTGTGGGATCTTTCAACATAGAGGAACACTAAAGGGTATACAATGGGTAACAGGTCATCAACCTTTAACAGAATATGGCTTGTGATATCGCTACAACCTTTTCTGAAAATTCTGGAGGCACTCTGTGAGCCACCGTTTCTAGAAACGGAAATATTGGAAGGAATTAGCTTTAATTCTTATATTGTGATGTATAAGTTTAGGCACTAGATTCATACCGTATACTCTATTTTAGTCTTCCATGCACATATCTACCTCCTTATTGAGTTATTTGTGACAATTTTCTTCCAATTCAGCCCAATAGTTATTTCGAATCAACAATTTTTTTTATTTCTAACAAACATAACACTAATATTAAAAAGAATAATTAATTCCTCGATTGCATGTAATATCACTTGTATTATGTTATACATATAGCTTTAATTCTTTTTTTTAAATTAATCTCACCTTGTACTTCTTCTTTATTTCCAACATTATAACATTTTACGTATACCCCTATACAGTCTTTGCCTACTAGTCCCAATCTACCATTTTCAACTATCGTTTCCTAGCTACCGTCAAAATTACTTTTTCATCATCTTTTTTAAAGGATAAAACACCTTTTTACCATTTCTAAGAATCTTATTGTGTCAAATGTATTGTAAGTTTTAAGAATATTGCATGTACCTTTTCTCTAATCTTTGACTCCTATACTCTACTGAAATTCTCTTGACTATTATTATCCTAACCCAGTGGCCGGCAAAGTGTGGCTTTTTAGTTCCTTAAGTTGCGGCTATGGCACAAAAATATTTTCATTTAAAAAAAAACTCGGTAAGAAAAAAAATTACATTTTATTTTGATAAATTAAAATTTTTCTATAAATCCAACGTTGGTTATCAAGAGGGAACATTTTAAAACGTTTCGCGTCCCTTTTTCCGGAAATTAAAGCATTTCTCCTTGAGAAGGGCGTTCACTATCCAGAACTAACAGACGATCAGTGGATCCAAAACTTTTATTTCATGGTAGACGTTACGTCTCATCTAAATCAGCTTAATCGTAAACTACAAGGGAAAGGAAACTTAATTTTTTTGATGTTAGAAGAAGTAATAACATTCGAAAACAAATTATCCATTTCTGCTCAGGATTTTGAAAGGGAAACATTGTTTTACTTTCCGAGCCTGCTGAAGCATCGCCAAGAAAATAATTCCTCTATTGATAAACACCATTTTAAAACAATAATTTTAAATATGAGGGAAGCATTTCTCAGCAGGTTTCAGGAATTTAAAAACAGCAGAGCAACTTTAGCATTTGTCAAAAATCCTCTTAATGCTACGATAACCGAGTTGAAATTTTCTCCTTTTGAAATTGACATTGGTAGCTTTGAAATACAATAGCTGGATTTAAAAAACAAGGAGATATGGCGCTCTAAATTCGAGTGTCTTTGTGTTGAATTGGAAATATTGGAGAAGAAAAAAAGTGATCTTAGTTCACAACACAAGTGGTCTGTTTTGAATGACCTGGAGAAGGAAGACATGATCATTTTCAACGCTTGGAACATTATTCCTGACTCTTACGATCAGCTGAAAAAGCTCGCGTTTGCTGTTCTTTCCCTTTTCGGTTCTACATATATATGCGAACAACCTTTTTCAAGCATGAACATTACCAAGAGTAAACTGAGAAGTCGTCTTATTGATGAGAACTTGGAATCAAGCCTAAAATTAAAAACAATATACAAGCCTGACTTACTAAAACTTTCCAAGTAGATGCAAGCACATTGTTCGCATTAATAAATATTTATTAAGTATGAAATTTAGTTTTATTTAGTGTACTACTTGTTTAATGTAATAAAAGTTTACCAAACAAGCAGATTTGGCACCCAATTTTTTTTTAAATTGTTGTAATGTTCATATTTGGATCTTTGGCTAATAAGTTTGCTGACCACAGTCCTAACTGATTTAAATTAAAATTTCTGTTTCATATCTATATATATTTTGTTTAATTTCATCTATTTTAAAATTTAAAACCTTCTCAGATACTCCTAAATTCTCATTTAACCTTTACTATACTTAATTAATCTCATTTATTATTTCTTCCGTTCTTACCACTTAGTTATTTTGGCATATAATCATGAGTTATTATCATCTCTTAATGCATCTAATTTTTAGTTAACTAAGACAAAAAATAAAGATCTGAACCCTAAGACTTACTAAACAAAAGCAAAACTCAAATTTTTTTGTTAATAAGTTTTAAAAAACTTACCATCAAGTTCTTCTTTAATTTTATCTTTTAAGGTGTCAAAAGATTTCTTCACACCTGCAAGCATAAATAATCAAAATTTACAATCATCTACAATCATTACTTTCTGATTAGATTAGTCATTGAATAAAATGTTATTCTCTAATAGGAATATTCTACTACCATTTCATTGTGATTTGTGACGCTCTACATCTCAACATAACAGGTAATGATATAACTTTTATCGACTTTAATAATGGAGCAAGCATAGGAAACATTGTCAATTAGTTGAGATGAGCCAGAATAATTACAAATGCATAATCACTATTAGGTAGTTTAAGAAGTGGTCCCTTGACTGGCCAATTACTCATTCACATGGGAAATGAAAGATTAACTTTGAAATGGCAAAACTATCTTAACCTACTAGACAACAAAAATAAGCTGGAGAATAGATTCAAGTTGCCTCACTGGAAAACTAACAAATCCTCTATAAATGAGGACAAATTATAATTGAATGGCTATTTACCTGCTTCATCCATTGTAAATGAAATATTTCCGTTTGCAGATTTGAAAATAAAAATCACATAACCATGCAAGTTAAAATTAGGCCTACTACGTTCTAGCTGGAGCTATTCCAAAACACCAAACAACGGTTTCGACAGCAGTGCCACCTACTGGTATAGTACCAAAACTGGCAGAACGGCCTCTATTGGCGGGAAGAGGAGTAAGCAAGGTGACATCTAACGGAAAACCAATGAACCTTAATGAGATATAGGAGTTGTGGCAAGGATAAAAATTTGAGTAAAATTTAAATGCACTTACTGTCACTAAATGCATTGTTCAAAATAAATATATTTATTGATTGATTGAGTTGAGACTACAGGTGCACAATTCCAGCAAAAACTTCAAAATGCATTCCACCAGTTCCATTCTGGCTTGAGAACCAGTTCCAAAAACGACAAAAATCTAAGAACGGTTCCAAACAAAAGAATGGAGCGACTCAGACAAAAGTGTCTCACATGATAATTATGTCACATCTAATCTAATCACATGATTAGAGTATTATGGAAAAATCTTAGTAAGATGGCGCCTTACCTTATAAAGCTTAGATCTGTAACTTAGATCTACTTTGTCTGGGTAACTCCATTACCCTGCAATATCAACTGATCATAGATTCTCTTTCCTCAAAGCTTTCTTCCTTTGGGCTTGGCCCATGCTGAGCTTTATCTGCCAGCTCTTAGATCTGTATGATGTCACCACCTAGTTTTGGTCCTTTTGTTAGCCGTTACAAAAGGGCTGATATCCATAAAAAAAAAAAATGTTTTTTCACACATTTAATTTCATTTGGATGAACCGAATCAAACCCTTCAATCATTTCTCATCAAAACTGAACAAATCTCTTTCTCTTGCAAGGGCCAAGTAATTTTTTCTTTGTTCAAATTTTATTAATTACTATTTTAAAAGGTACAAAATATCGAAGGTGCTTTAGCACCTATGTTTTAATCATCTAAATTTCCTCTTAGCCAGGCAGGATTTTTAGTGTTACTTCATTTAGTAGAACCTCTTAAGAAATGAACTCCCCATCTCCACTGTGGCTGGAAAAAGATTAAGGTATTTAGGAAAGGCCTTTAGTTAATTGGGCCCCCTTCTTACCCAAACTAGTGTTTTTAAGAGAGTCAAACCTAAATCCTAAGTTATAAACTTTTTTATTTATTATATACCTGATACATATAACTAAATAGTTGTAATGCAATATTATAGTAATGAAAATTCACTTGTACGTAACTTAGTAATGATTTTTCCATGATGTTCTCTTCTAAATATTGTAATAATATGGACTGAACCATATCACTAAGTATAAATTGTTAATTGAAAATAGTTATTAGTTATTATAAGTGGGGGCTTAGTGGAAGTCAATCGACGATGCAAAGGTCGGGGCGTGGAAAGCCGGAAAGAAAGACGAAAACAAGCGGGTAGTTTTTTCCCAGTGGGCAATGAAAGCACCTCGTCTCGGCACTGTCGAATCAAAATTTTTTCTAGCCCACTTTAGGATACCAAGGAAAACATCTAAAAAAAAAAAAAGGTACTTCTAACCATATAAATTTGTTAAAAAACATATTTCAACGGAACATGTTTTTTTTATAATAATAAATTGTAGCAAAAATAGGAAAATTGTTACAAGTGGCACCCGTACAGTCGACAAGATTTTATTTTAATGTTGCCAGGACAACGAAAGTTGGCAAATTCGGTTAGCAGATAAGTACAGTTAGTGAATTTAAAAAAAAAAAAAATAATAATTTCAGATTAAAATTTAAATGCCTCTAACAAGGTCACAATTAAAAATGGAGAACCAACCGATGACAAATAGTGAAGGAATTGGTAAATTAGAGACAGAGACGTAAAATCCGGTAAATCCACACGATCATACGATTCGACAACCCGACCCACTCACTGACCCCTAAAGACGAATTCAGTGGCCAGGACCAAACTGCCACTCAAATGGATAGAATTATGCAAATTCTGATACAAAATAATGTAAAGTTTGCCCAATTGGCCCAAAATTCCGCCGAAATGAAAAAAGATTTTTTTTTAAAAATGGATGAAAAATTTGAACAAAACTCCGATAAATTGGAGCAAATTTCCGTCCAAGCAAATTTAAAACTCGATCAAATGGATCGAAAAATCGAACAAAACTCCATCCAAATGAACGAAAAAGTTGAACAAACAAAATTTGAGATTCAATTTTTTGTGGTGCCAAAGCTGGTACACACTGGTATTTTAGGGTATGATTTTTTATCCACCCATAATTTTATATTGGATACAAAAGCCAATAAAATGAGTTTCACACACACTTCCAGTGATCAAGTTGGAGAAATTAAGTTTGCAGAAAATTCCAGTACTTGGACGAGATCGGTTCAAGCAACCTTTTGTGAGGATTTTCAAGATAGTCAGGAGCAGCAGATCGAGAAAAATATTAGTGAAATGGTCGAAAATTATTCAAATTTTCCTGCCGAGATCATTCAAAGATTTCAAAGTCTATTAAAAGATAATCAAGAAATCTTTCATAATACACCAGGTTTGGTTCAGCAGTACCAATATCGATTGAAAGTTAACGACGATAGCCCATATTTTACCCGTCCCTATAAAATACCATTTAGAAAAGCAGATGCAGTAGCTCGGGAACTCCATAAAATGTTAAGCGACGGAATAATAAGTCGGAGTAATAGTGCGTATATAAACCCAATTGTAATAGTAAATAAATAATATGGAAATGTGCGGATTTGTCTGGATGCGAGAAATCTAAAAAAGCGACTCATCCCAGACTACGAGCGTTCTGAGCCGATTGACCAAATTCTGAAAATGTGTGGACAACAAATTTTTTTCAGTATGATTGATTTGACCAAATTATTTTGGCAAATCAATTGCACCCAGCAGATCGAAAATACATTGCATTTATGCATGAAGGGAAAGTGTATGAATTTAGTAGGGTGCCCTTTGGACTAAGTGTGTCACTAGCAGCGCTAAGCAGAGGCATACCGTTTATGTTAGAGGACCTGAAAAAACAAATCAAAACATATGTGAATGATTTGTTGTGCATGACAGTCACCCCAGAAGAACACCTGGACGTGTTGGACAAATTATTTTGAATAATTCGAAGGACAGGTGTCACACTGAATTTAGAAAAATCAATGTTTTTTAAAAAAGAAGTAGAGTATTTGGGTTTTGTTTTGACCACCAGCGGTCTAACACCACAAGGAGAAAAGATCCTGGCAATCAAGAAATTTCCTAGACCGAAATGCGTGAAGGATTTGAAAAGTTTTATAGGGTTGACCGGATTTTACCAACGATTCAACAAAAGTTACGCGCACCTGTTTGAACCGTTAAACCGACTACTGCTAAAAGGAGTAAAATGGAAGTGGAGCGAAATAGAACAGCGGCAATTCGAAAAAAATCAGGAGTCATTTATTGAGCAAGTCGTGTTGGCACATCCTAATTTTGAGCGACGATTTATCTTGCAAACCGACGGTTACGCGATCGAGGCACAGCTTTACCAAAAAGACGACGTAGAAGAGTGTAAAGTAGTGGTATTCGCCAGTAGGATGTTAAGGGGAGCAGAAAAGCTGTATTCGACCACCGAACAGGAATTACTCGCCATCGTATGGGCAGTAAAAAAATTCGAGACATATTTAAGCGGAGTCACTTTTACTATCGAGACAGATCACAGGGCCCTGTCATTTATCAGAAATGGCAAGAATTCCAGGAGTCGGGTCATGCGCTGGTGCATGTACCTGCAACAATTTAATTTTACCATTGAGTACATCAGCGAAATCAAAAACAAAGTAAGTGGCCGACGCAAGCAGCCGAAATATTGGAGACCAGCGCAGTGGAGCAACCACGTTGGCTGCGATAAATTGCTTGAAAAGGTTCGTGGCAAAGGCTGGCAAACCTGCGAAGATTTTGTCTGACCATGGGAGTCAATTTACTTTGAAAAAATGGAAACATGAGGTATATGAGCTAGGAATCGAGACGGTATTTAGCTCTATTAGGCACCCTCAGAGTAACCTCAGCGAAAGGAGGAACAGAGACCTAGGAAATTACTTCCGAATATTGGCTGGCGAACAGCACTCAAAATGGAAACAGTGTCTGAAACGTATTGAGGACATTATAAGCAATACATGTCACTCAACGACCAAGGTGTGCCCAGTTGAGGTCCATTTTGGAAAGCAGAAGGCTACATTATGGGAAAAAGAGTACAGGTGAATTACTGGAAGAGTAACGTCAGAGCGAATCCCAGCGGCGAAATATGGACGACTGGTAGAAAAGGTTAAGGAGAAAATTGGGAAAGAAGGACGGAAGGAACAGGAAAGGTTTAACAAGTCTCACGTGACCCAGACCTTTGAAGAGGGAGATTTGGTGCTGGTAAGGGCGTTGGCCATCCCAACTGACCCAGTTAGGCAGACAGCGAAGTTTTTGCCACTCTGCGAAGGCCCTTATAAGATTAAGAAGAGCTACGGCGGTACCACTTACCTGTTAGTCTGCCCAGGACATTGAACAAAGAGAAGAGGAAAGTTTCATGCGAACTTATTAAAACGGTTCAAAACATGAAATCTGAGTAGTTTGTAGAACGTTATTTGTACCGTGTTGTAAATAGATAGTCGACTTCTATAAAGTCAAATTATTATTATTAGTCTAGTCATTTACAATCATTATTTATTATTATATTTGTGGGATATTGAAAGATAAATTGTGTTGTGTTGTCCAGCCTGAGGGATAACAGTGTTGGATCTGTTAATGATAAAAATATGCCATGTCAACACTGTCTATTATGTTTGTCTTTGGCGGCAACACTGTCTGTAACCTCTCCTTGTTGTTAGCTACTTTCGTTTATCTGACCACATGTATTCTGTACAGTTCTTTATTAAATATGAGTTTATATTCAAGCTGTGATTATAACGAGTATTCCTAAAGCCACCTTCCTGATCCTTTATCAGGTTATGGGCCCAGTAACGGGAACGTGAACGTTTGAAGTGTTCTGATAGTTTGTTGAAGTGTTCTAAAAGTTAGTGGGATTGGACTTCTCAGACGAAATGGAAACGTCGAGGGTTGCTATTGATAAATTGGAGGGACAGTCCAATTGGATAGACTGGAAATTCCAGGTTAAAATACAGCTTCAGGTTCATGGAGTTATGGACGCTGTGGAAGGAAAACTTGTATACCCGGAGAAGCCAATTCCTACTGATGATCAAACGGACTACAATAAGAAGGTTGAGGCTTTAAACAAATTGGAGTACATGGCACAAAATACCTCCTCACCAGATAGCGCCTTATATCATAACCTTACCTATATATAACCACACTTGATGAACTAAATGACCGCTAGAGTGCGCCACCTTTATAACCTTCTTCGTATATAACCTCATAATTATAACAAACAATATGGCCGCTCTATTTATAAAATATTATTTGTAAACAATAACAAACACAGAAATCAAAATGTAAACAAAACGTCTCCATGTCAATATTATTGTTTTTATATAATAATAATCATAATATTTACTTATTTATCTTTTGTTTACATTCGAAATCGTATAAATAGGACCGAATTTTTTTAATTTCCCTTATTCATTGTCCAAGTGCGCTGAAGAAAACATCATTTGAACTGTAAGTAAATTGATTTATTCTTATAATTTAAACTTTTTTATTAATTTTGATTTTTAATTTGGCTATTAGCTAAAAGGTGAAAAGGAATTGTTTTTTGTTTTTTAATTCGAATTTGCTTTCTTTTCTTTTTTTGTATTGTTTATATACAAAAGTTTTTTTGTTTTTGTTGTTTTGTTTTTTTTAGCAAATATGTCCTCTATTCAAATTAAGTGTCAGTATTGTGATAGAGTTTTTAGCAGGGACGGACAAAAAATTGTCCATAGTATATTTGGGAATTAAAATGGACAGACACCTCCATTTTAGCAACCATTTCGCGAGGAAGTTAAAGCAAACCCGCATGAAGTCTTACCGGCTTACGCATTTATTGACCTCCCCCAATCTATCACTGCGTCTCAAGCTACTGATCTACAAGAGTATACTCAGGCCTACTCTGCTGTATGGTGCACTGCTTTTTCGCTATCTGACGTATACAACAGCTCAGCGACTCCAACAATTCCAAAACAGTATACTGATGAAAGTGGTCAGAGGTACTTCATTCGAGCAGCGTAGCAACAGTGAGCTTCACGAGATCTTTGATCTGCCTACGGTGGATGAGTTCATCCAACGTAGGCATATCAAATTTTTCGACTCCTTGCAATATTTGACAAACCCGGTGTTTAACACGATAACCCCCGCTCCGTTCCCCCATCGATGGCAGGACGCTGTCGCGGCTGGAACGCTTTAGTCTTAGGTTTTAGGTTTAGGTTTTAGTGTTAGTGTTTTCCACGGTCGCAAGCTGAAGGTGAGCCTCATCACCTAGCGAGTGTATGTGTATTGGACTTATTAACAACAATCTGAACGTATTATATTTTATGCACTCCTTAATATGCATCTGCGAATTTAGCACGAGGAGATAGCTGTAATTCAACATTTTTTTTTTTTTTGTCATTGTATATATATTATCAATAAAGAGGTTTTGAAAGAAAAAAAAAAACTTTTTCCCAGACTCTCGGAACCCGGCACCTGAAGAACACTGCTCTCATTGAGCTCATAATACTTCAAAGAAAATTCTCTCTTAGTTGCTGATAAGAGTACGGGGGTCCAGCACATTCCAATTGCAATATCCTTTACCGCACTCCTCGTTTCCTTCCCGTCCTTTTCCACAACCTCAGCGGGTACGACGCCCACTTCATTGTCCGAGAGTTGGGGCGTGACTTGAATGAAGAGGAAAAGAAAAACCTCTACATTCACGTCATCCCCAACTCTGAGGAAAAGTACATATCTTTTAGTATGAGTGTGGGTGCCCTATCCGTGAGATTTGTGGATTCATTCCGTTTTATGGCTTCCAGTCTCGACAAGTTTTCTAAGAATTTACCCAAATCCAACTTTAGAGATATGGGTAAATTCTTCCCCGCCAACCATTTGGACCTCGTACTCAGGAAAGGAGTGTACCCCTACGACTACACGGACTCGTTCGAGAGGTTAGCCGAAACAGCTCTGCCTCCGAAAGAGGCATTTTACAGTCAGCTGAATGAAGCTAACATCTCGGACGAGGACTACCAGCATGCCAAGTCAGTCTGGGATGCGTTTGAGATTCAAAACCTGGGAGAGTACAGCGAGCTCTACCTTAAAGTAGATGTGATGCTCTTATGCGACGTCTTTGAAAATTTCAGGGACGTTTGCATGGGAGCATACTCGCTGGACCCTTCCTGGTATTTCACCGCACCCGGGCTGGCTTGGGATGCTATGCTAAAATTCACGGGGGTAAAGTTAGATCTCCTAACTGATTACGACATGGTCCTTATGATCGAGCGGGGGATAAGGGGTGGATTGTGCCAATGCAGTCTCCGGTATGGAAAGGCTGAAAACAAATATCTGGACCCAAGTCACGATCCTCAGGAGGAATCGTCTTACATCGCCTACTTGGATGCAAACAACTTGTACGGGTGGGCGATGTCGAAAGCGCTTCCGTCTGGGTGTTTTGAATGGGTTCAGAATCCGGAATCTCTAGATTGGCTCACTATACCGAAAGACGGGCCTTTCGGCTATATCGTCGAGGCCGACATAGAGTATCCGGAAGAGTTGCACGATTTGCACAACGATTTCCCCCTGTTACCCGAAAGCAATATTCCTCCAGGTGGGAAATTTAAAAAGTTATTAGCTCCATTGAGTAACAGGGAGAAATACGTTCTGCATTTCGCCAACTTGCAGCAGGCTATGGGTTTAGGACTAAGGTTAACACGAGTGCATCGAGTACTCAAATTCCGACAATCTGATTGGCTTCGTTCTTACATCGAACTTAACACCAAACTCCGACAACAAGCGACGAACGACTTCGACAAAGACTACTACAAGCTCATGAATAATGCTGTTTTCGGAAAGTTTATGGAGGATGTCCGAAAACGGCTTAAGATTGAGCTTGTAGCATGTCAACGACGACTAAAACGACTCATTTCCAAACCGACTTTTAGAGACAGGACGATTTACACTGAATCGTTAGTGGCGGTACATCTAGACTTTGAAAAGATCCAGATGAACAAACCCATTTACGTAGGGATGGCCATACTGGATCTTTCAAAAATCCGGATGTACGAGCTCCACTACGATTCTATGTTACCCTACTACGGAACTGACAAACTAAAACTAATGTACACTGACACAGACAGCTTACTATACCACATAAAAACAAACGACTTTTACACTGACATACTGACTAGCTTTATGGACGAATTCGACACATCAGACTATCCCCCAGACCATCCCGCTCACAGGACTCACAACAAAAAGGTGTTGGGAAAATTTAAGGATGAAGCCAACGGAGTGCCTGTCTCCGAGTTTGTCGGCTTGCGTGCGAAGATGTACTCGCTACGAATCATCGACAAAGAAACGAAAAAGGCGAAAGGGATCAAAACGGGGGCTGTCGAGAGAAAGCTCACTTTTGAGGACTATCTCACAGCTTTGCGTGACGGAAAAGAGTTCGAGACCAGTTTCTGTTCGATTATTTCGAAACGGCCCGAGCTCTTCTCCGTCAAACAGACCAAAACATCCCTTTCGCTTATGATGATAAACGTCACTTTGTCGATGGAGTTAGTACCTTAGCTCATGGCCACTATTCCATATTGGACGTGTAGGGTGTCGACGAGGCGGAGAATTCGACGGTTTCCTTATAAAAAACTCTCTCTCAATACTGACAATTGTTGTATGTATATAGTTGTATATAGTTTTTATCTTTTTGTATTAAAAAAAAAAAATAATAAAAAAACATTTTGTGTTAATGTTCACATTTTAATTTGAGTTTGTTTAATTTTTAATTTAAAACGCAGAGGAAAGTTTTTTTCACCCAAAAGTATAGAAAAGTAATGCGATGAGTTCAAAAATTATTTTCATCATTTCGTTTATTCCAAAATAGCCAAGATTACAAATAATAAAAAGGTTGAGAAATAAGAAAATATTGATTTACTTGTAGCTTTCAGATTTTTTTTGTTTTTTTAAATTCTATGACGGAAGGCTATTTCGTTATAGGGTTTAGCGCTATGGACTATTTATTCAATTATTATCGAATATTGTTTTGTTTCTCAAAAGAGTACTACAATAATATGAGTCGGTGACAGTGGACAAACCATTAATGTAGGTATGGCAGAATAATAACGTGCACTCCTCAAACGAGATCGTCCCCTTTAATCCAGCCAACTTTACCGATCTTGTTTTTCTGGGATTATGGTGATAGAATATGATAAGTTAATGATCACTATTACAACAGCAACAGAACAATATGATTATTTGTACGCCAAGGGTTATGAAAAGTGTATATTTTTAGAAGATATATTGAAGAGACCTGTCTACGACCTTCATAACTTTTCCTGTCCATCTCTAAATAAATTGTCAGATACCACGATTAAATGCCGATATCATCGTGACAGATCCTGGAACAAATATGTATGTTCCCTCAATCAAGCCCACAATTTGGGTCACTGGATGAGAATGAAATCGAAAAAAGTGGACCTTTCTATTGAATCAGTAAGACGTAATACATTCACTAACAAAACAATAAATATGAAACCTGAGCATATGCTGCTGGCCTTCAACGGTTTTATCAGAGGATGTAAAAACACTGCTACTTGCTACTTTTGTAATTTAAAATTTAAAACTTTGTCAACATGTACAATTTCTCCTTACAGTTATCATAAAACTAATAATCCTGAATGTCAGTGGTTTTTAGATAATTTGAAATAATTTTTTTGATATAATCTTGTAATTTTATTATGGTTATTTAATAATAAAAATGTTAAGTAAAAACACTGCTACTTGCTACTTTTGTAATTTAAAATTTAAAACTTTGTCAACATGTACAATTTCTCCTTACAGTTATCATAAAACTAATAATCCTGAATGTCAGTGGTTTTTAGATAATTTGAAATAATTTTTTTTGATATAATCTTGTAATTTTATTATGGTTATTTAATAATAAAAATGGTAAAATACATGTTTTTTTTTTTTTTTTTTTTTAAACCTTAAATTAATAAATAGAACAAAAAAAAAAAAAAAGGCGCTATCTAGTGAGGAGATTGGGAATTAAAGGGTGATAATATTTTTGTTTACATTTAGTTTCCGATATGGTTATAAACTAGTAAGGATATAAATAGAGGGGCCATATTGTTTGTTATTATTATGAGGTTATATACGAAGAAGGTTATAAAGGTGGCGCACTCTAGCGGTCATTTAGTTCATCAAGTGTGGTTATATATAGGTAAGGTTATGATATAAGGCGCTATCTGGTGAGGAGATTGGGAATTAAAGGGTGTTCAGGGATGGCGGTTATGTAAGGAGGTGGGGGAACAAAATGGCGGATGAAAGTGCGGGGTGGGGGTAAGGGGCGTGGTCTAAAGGGTCTCCATTTTGTTTATAAAGGCAGGGTGGGGGTAAGGGCGTGGTCAAAATGGCCGTCAAGCCCTGTCATTGGCTGGTTAGGGTAGGGTGGGGGTGAGGAGGGGGTAAAGGGGCGTGGCCTAGGGGTAGGGTGGGGTAAAGAGGCGTGGCCTAGGGGTAGGGTGGTGGTAAAGGGGTGGGGCCAAATGGAGCTCTCTGATTGGTCCATATCGGTGCGCCAGAACGCCCAAATATCAGCTACTGGCAAGCAAAATAAATTCCATTCTTAGAACCATGTTTTTTTATCTAATTTGTTTTTATATTTAAGGGAGACGATTTAGCCGTGGAGAATGAAACTGTCAAATGCTTAAAATTTGCTAAAAGTACAGTCACAAAAACATCGCCGATGGCTTCGAGTTTTGCCACTCCAGATCCAAAAAAACAGTTTTCAGCAATAGTAAGTAAAATTGCAAAATTTAATAATAATTTCCATCTCAGATAGTTAACTATATTCTTCTTTTTATTTGAAGGCACGGAGAGGTTCATTTCTGAGTAGGGGAGAAAAACTTTTATCTAAACTGGCTGAGCTCAGTAATGTAAACACATCAAGTGATAATCGAGTTGGGAACGTTCGAGGTCAGAGGAATATGGTCTTCGCAGTTGTGTCGCCTCCTAAAGAAGATTCACAAGAAATGGTAATTTATTATAAATTAAAAATGTTAGCTATTTAACCAGGGTAAGGATTTTACCACATGTTTCATTTTTTTACAGTCTTTAAAAAGAAAAGGTGCAAATGATATAGTAATGAATGCTTCCAAGAAACTGAAATTTTCTGCACATCCGAGTAAAACTCAAGGGAGGCTGTTAGAAAAACTAAAGATGATAGATTAACCATTATTGACAAACCTCTATTATCTAGTCAAAATTAATTATTTTAATGCTTACTCTTAGATTATAAAAGGCACCTCTTCAAAAAGTGAGAAAGTCATTTTTGGTGAACTTTTTATGTCAATAACTTAGCAGTTTAATGCACCATGGTAAATTATGATATTAACGTAAAAGTATCATCAATTTTTATTTATTATATAAGACAGTTTGACATCACTAGACTGTTAAATTCTAGTTGTACCTAAATAATTTGTAATTTTAATATCCCATTCTATTGCCGGTGGCTCTTCAAGCTCAATTTAATCATGTCTTAGACATGTTTGGTCAATCAATTGTTCACTGAAACTAAACTTAAGCAATTGTTAGTAATGATAACTTACCTTATTGTTATGTATCCTAGGCAAAACAAAATAGAATGGTGTTGATTTGCAAGGCTTTGGAAATCAGATATTTTGATACTTAAGCATTACCCGGCACTAACACAAACCTGCTGTACATCCTTAATTGTTTTATTAAAACATTGTTTGTTCAAAAATCTCTTCCAATTAATATTCTCACTACATAATTGATAAAATATAAATTCTTCCTAGTAGAATAGAACTTTATAATTGAGATTTATTATAGAATACTATTTCTAACTATGTTTTCTGTCATTCATGCCCTCAGTTTGGGTTCATAAAGGCTTAAAAGCCAAATTACAAAGTTTTTGCGATTGGTCAGACAATTCAATCAACAATAAACAAAACAACATGATAATAAAGTTTATTACTTATTATTACAATCATTAACATATCGCACTGTGTTAATGTTTATTTAGCTTTACTTTCTCTAGAAGTAATTAGATATTAATTTTGTTATGGTGTGAGGTTATATCCTTTTATCATTTGTGTCAATTTTTGTTTCCGACTTTATGACTACTTTTAAAGGTGATAAAGCCTTTAAAGAATTTTTTTTTGTTTTAGAATAATTAGAAAAATAAAGTAAAATAATTTTTTAGGAGAACAAAGAGTTGAAAATGTTGATATAACTTGGTGAAATGATTTACAAGCGAATCAATTCTAAATAGTCCGTTTTGTTATATCGTTTATCAGCAATTTTCTTAAATAAGCTTGCTTCAAGACAAAATTGGTGTTGGATTTTCTTTTCTGTATCTCAACACCTCTCCAAATTCTGTGTTTTTTTATGGCAATTTATAAAATAATAAAGATGACTTAGATTTTTCAAATATATTGTTGTGATATTTTAAAATGATGATTTTTAATAGTGTTTGTTTAAATAAACTCGAATTTAGCGAGCATTGAATAACGATCCGTGATTCATTTTTGAAAGTATGAACGTTTTACTGTCGTCATATTAATTATTAATAATTGAAATAAAAATAATATCATATTTAATATAAACATTTATTATATAAACTTCTAATTTAAGCAAAGTAATAAATATCCGAACAACCAAAGAGATGAAGAGTCAAGAAGGCAGTGGTAGGTAATATAAAGATCCGCAGGACAAGGAAAAGGCCTCATTCTTAGATCTGGGACCGAAGAGGCAGGAGACACGCAAGCCCAGGTAGCCAACCCACGCTACCGCCTCATGGTGAATCACTTTCACTCGGCATGAAGAAAAAGGACGCGCTAGTAAGACGATTAGAACAAGCATGCTGATCCGCGAACCACACGAAGACACCAACACAAGAAGCACTGGCCAGTATTAGTATACAGTTAAGAATAATTACAAGGTACCATTTTTAATGTTAGTCTTAATAGTATTCTTTATTACGTGCGTATATTTTATGTTTGTATATCAATTTTAGTTATTCAATGTGTATAAATAAATCCAATAGTCTTTTGCCAGAAATTTCCTAGATAATTATTAACAGAACCCTGAATTAACGTAAAAGTTATAAAATATAAAAGTTTTTTTAAATTATATGAAAAAGAATATATAATTAAATTATTATTATTAATGCATCAAGCACATATTAGAATAATATGCATTTTAATTCAATTAGTTTTACTATGTGGCTGTGAAACTCTTGTAACACAATTAGTACCAATCATTCCCCTCAACTGATTGAAATCAGAATTCGCCAACTTGTGTACCTGCAATGGACCACTGTTTTTTGCTGTCTGTATTATTGTGGAAATACAATCGGACCACTTTTGAGGGATTTATTTAAGGATTTGTGATTGACTTTACTCAAGATATGTAACTTTTCCAGAAATAAATCTGACATAACCACTCATCAGTTGGAATGCAACTGATATTTTGCTGATTTTCTTGATGTGACTTAAAGTAATACCGAAGATGACCGGTGAATGATTTGTATATACAGTATATAATATAATTTATATTTCTTATCCAAAAAAATTATGATAAAGGAGTAAAGAATTCTCCACCTTTAGATATAGATAAACAACAATCATGACCTTCATTTTAATTTATATTGATATAGCCTCCTTGATTTTTTTTTATAATATAACATTCCGAGGGGTTATTACAACTCATAAGTACTGTTTGTTTATGATATTATCTGGGATTGTTTTTTAAGTGCACTTGATAAAATTCTGTGTTTTTATATAGTATAAGTAGTTAGTTTGGTTTATGAAATATTTTTAAAATGATTCCAAGACTGTTTTTTTGTATATTGTTACTGTTATTAAGAACATATTTTCTCTTATGTAAATAAAAATATATTTTATTGTTACCTTATATTATGATTTGTTTTATTAATTTGATTTTATGTTAAAAGAATGATATCCCCGAAGATTTTATTTTAATAAAATATTTAAATATATACTGTTGTGATATTTTAAAATGATGATTTTTAATAGTGTTTGTTTAAATAAACTCGAAATTAGCGAGCATTGAATAACGATCCGTGATTCATTTTTGAAAGTATGAACGTTTTTACTGTTGTCATATTAATTATTAATAATTAAAATAAAAATAATATCATATTTAATATAAACATTTATTATATAAACTTCTAATTTAAGCAAAGTAATAAATATCCGAACAACCAAAGAGATGAAGAGTCAAGAAGGCAGTGGTAGGTAATATAAAGATCCGCAGGACAAGGAAAAGCTCTCTCTGAAGCCGCCGCCTGTTGTCGTTTCCGGTGAAACAACAACAATTTTAACTCAGATGCTCAAAGGAGCAAACATAAACAAATTCGCCCTCAGGAAGACGAAGGAGGGCGTAACTATTTATCCCGAGCTCGAGGAGGAAAGAGCAAAAATTTTAAAACTGCTCCAGACAGGTGGAAAAGAATTCCACACTTTCGCCCCGAGAGGCGGCACCAAGAATAAGAAGTATCTTATTCTTGGCTTGGATGTCCAGGAGGACATTGAAGAAATCAAATCCACGATAGTGGATGCCGTACCAGGAGTAGTTGATGTGAGAAGACTCCGAAAAAGTGACCCAACAGGACGAAAAGAAGATATTTCGCCAGTCCTAGTAACAGCAAATGCGAGCGTCACCCTGAACGCCATGAAAAAGGTACGTGCCATCAACCACGTCATAGTTCGTGTAGTAACGTTCAAGGAACAGAGAGGCGCCCCTCAATGCTTTAGATGTCAAGAGTTCGGCCACACAAAGAACCACTGTGGCAAGAAACTTAAATGTGTTAGATGTGCAGGACCTCACGAGGTGGCGCTGTGCCCCAGGAATGAGACGGCCCCGCTAAAGTGTTCGAACTGCGGCGAGGCACATCCCGCCTCGTACAGAGGCTGTGAGGAAAGGAAGAAGCTCCTAGCCAGAGTGAGACCGGCCCCCGACAGAGTGCAGCCCCAGCAGAAGAGGAGCCGCCAAGACGTGCCACTAACGAGACCTGCTCCACCGCCATCTGTACCTGCCTGGCAGAACCCGCTCTTCAAGCTCTTTCAAGCCAGAGATGAAGAAACGGCTCATCCTTCGAAGACGAGAGCAGCCGCCTCCACGTCGAGAGCTGCCCCCTCCACGTCGAGAACTGCCCCCAGAACTTCGCAGGACACTCCGGAAAATAACAATTGTGAGTACTTAGATCCTAGGCTTAAGTTTCTTACAAACGACCAGCGTAAAGACCTTGAATGCGCACCGAAATGGGTAACTGCCCTAGTAGACTTCTGTAGCCAAATGCTCATGGCTATGATATCTGGTAAACATCAACAATGGTAGATTACCAAGTATTAAATTTTAACGTTGATGGTCTCCTGACCAAAATAGATGAGGTAGAAGTGCTGCTAGCTCTCTACCGACCAGATATTGTAGTTTTGACAGACACTAGGGTATCTACACAATCGTTTCACATTAAAGGTTATTCAACTGCCATTGAAAGAGTTAACGGTTACGGAGGCGTTTTAATTGCTATACGCCTTGGCATCAATTGGAAGACAGTGGCTTCACCACTGACTACAACTGATCCCAAGCTTCACCACTTGACAGTTAAGGTAAATTTGGGGAGACCCATTTACCTTACCGCCCTGTACAGAAGACCGTACGCGTCTCTACAGCAGTACTCAGCCTTGCTACACGCATGTGCGCAAAGATCTAACCACTGGGTGGTGGGAGATCTCAATGCGAGACACACAATGTGGTACAACACCGTAACGAACAAGGCTGGGAGACTCCTGTTGAGAACGCCATTCACGGTCGTTCACCCCCAGACTTTTACTTTTCGACAAAGAGGTAACCCGCAGGCTACATCGACGATTGACTTACTACTGACAAAACAACCCCACCGTATCACAAGTTGCACCGCCCTTGACTTCATTACCTCTGACCACAGGCCAGTACTGTATGCAGTGGATGGTAAAGTGGCGACCCCTCGCCCCACGAGATACGACTACCGTCGTGCCGACTGGGATCTGTACCGGTCGCAGATTTACCATAACCTGCATACAGTGCCAGTTCTCCGCACGAAAGAGGAAGTAGATCTTCAACTAGCTTTCATAACTGATGTGATCATAGACGCAGCAAACACCGCGATCCCGAAGTACACTCCCATGCCACCGTCTCTGCGACCACCTCCAGACCACATTCTTAAAATTATTGCCTTGCGCCATACTTGGAAGAATAGATGGTACAGGACGAGAGATCAGCAAGCCAAGGTCGTTGTGAATTCTCTCACAACGCAAATCCGGGGCTTGATGAAACTCTGGAAAACAGCCCAGTGGCATGAGAAACTTCGTAGCACTCACGGAGATCACAGAAAGTTTTGGAAGTTGTTGAAGACTACAAAAGGCAAGACAGCCACTGTCCGTCTTCACGAAGGCGACAATGTTCTGACTGCTGAGCAACAGGCAACAAAACTGGCCGACCATTACGCTAGGGATATTACGGCTAGGACGGGATACTACCACATCCCTCCTCCGGTAGATGCTGAACAGAACAACATGTTTGTATCACCGAAGCAGCTCAAGGCGATTCTTCGCCGGTGTCAGGGAAACCGAGCACCAGGGCACGACGGGATACAAACAGTGCTGCTCAAACAAATGCCGAGGAGAGGGATAGTACAACTAGCAAACTTATACAACTCTTGTATAAGATTGCGGTACTTTCCTGACACATGGAAACAAGCCATCTTGTTTCCATTACTGAAGCCAGCCAAAAGTGGAGATCACCCAGCCGACTACCGCCCGATCAGTCTGCTACCACAGATGGGGAAAATCTTTGAGAAAATTCTTTTGAATTATCTCAAAGATTACTGCTCGGAAAATGATATCATTCCGCCAGAGCAGACTGGATTCCAATCCAGTATGAGCGCAGAGCACCCCCTTCTGAAGGTGCAGTCAGAAGTTAGCCATAACATGAATAGAAACATAGCCACGGCTATGATTTCCATTGATTGCACCCAAGCATTCGACTCGGTGTCTCACGGGACACTGTGTCAAATGCTCTGCGACCGGGAATGCCCGGAACAACTATATTCAATTCTGGCTAGCTTCCTGAAAAACAGATCGCTGCGGGTGCGGGTGGGTGATAGCTTCTCCGAAGCTGTGCCACTGACCTGTGGAGTACCCCAAGGCGCCGTCTTATCCCCTGTACTATTCAACGTATACACGTCCGAGATTGTCGGAGCCCGCTACAAAAATACCACAGTTACTGCTTTCGCAGATGACATAGCGGTGTACAGCAGCAGCATGAGTGCCAAGGTAGCTCTAAGACAGGCTGAAGCAGCCTGTAACCAGATCAGTGAGAGATTGGGGAGACTCAATATCTCTGTAAACGCGGGTAAGACCGACTGTGCAATTTTCTCTTTTCAAAAGGGAAAAAGCCCGCTCCCTACTAGTTACATAGTAGGAACGAAGCAAAATTCACCAGCCAACGACCTAGTATATCTGGGAATTAAAATGGACAGACACCTCCATTTTAGTAACCATTTTGCAAAGAAGTTGAAGCATACACGCATGAAGTCTTACCGGCTTACGCACTTATTGACTTCCCCCAATCTATCACTGCGACTCAAGCTACTGATCTACAAGAGCATACTCAGGCCTACTCTGCTGTATGGTGCACCGCTATTTCGTTATCTGACGTATACGACAGCTAAGAAACTCCAACAATTCCAAAACGGTATACTGATGAAAGTGGTCAGAGGTACTTCATTCGAGCAGCGACGGAACAGTGAGCTGCATGAGATATTTGAGCTGCCTACGGTGGATGAATTCATCCAGCGTAGACATATCAAATTTTTCGACTCATTACAATATTTGACAAACCCGGTGTTTAACACTATAACCCCCGCTCCGTTCCCCCATCGATGGCAGGACGCTGTCGTGGCTGGAACACTCTAGTCCTAGGTTCTAGGTAGAGATTTAGTTTGTTTTGTTTAGTTTTGTTTTGTTTAGTTTGTTTTGTTTTTGTTCCTAGTGTTTAGTGTTGGTGTCGGTGACAAATAGAAGGTGAGCCTCATCACCTAGTGTTGTATAAGAACAATGAACTATTAACGACAATAAAAATTTATTATATTTAGGCACTCCGCCAAATGCATGTAAATGCAGTAAGAGGAGAAATATGTAATCCAAATATTTTGTTATTTTTCTTTTGTACATTGTATTGTTTTGTTGAGGTTTTGAAATAAAAAAAAAAAAAAAAAAAAAAAAAGCTCTCATTCTTTCGTCAGGAGCCCACATTCGTTCTTCAGAAGGCAAGCAGAGAAGGAAGCCCCTGGCTACCTGTAGCCACCAACCCACGCTAAGGCGCCTCGTGGTTCATCAGAAGAGACTTTCACTTTCACTCGGCATGAAGAAAAAGGACGCGCTAGTAAGACGATTAGAACAAGCATGCTGATCCGCGGAACCACACGAAGATCAACACAAAGATACACTGGCCAGTATAATACGTAATTTTAATCTTAACAGTAATTTTTAGTACGTACGTAATTTATTATTTGTATATCAATTTTTATATCTTAATGTGTGTAAATGAATCCAATAAACCTTTTGCCAGAAGTTTCCTATATAATTATTAACAGAACCCTGAATTAACGTAAAAGTTATTAAATATAAAAGTTTTTAAAAATTATATAAAGAATATATAATTAAAATTAAATATTATTAATGCTTCAAGCAAATATTAGAATATTACATATAAAATTTTTTTTTTTTTCTTTTGTGGTATATAAGGTTTGTCTACAAAACGAGTCTGTAGTTCTACCTTGTAAACAAAGCAGTCAGGATCTGTACAGGCAATAATATTGAACTTGTATGAAAAGCAGAGACACTATAATATTCAATTAATTGTCAGTCGCCATTGATTAATGACACTTGTTACTTTTTATAGAATTATGATTTTGAACATCATCAGGACATAAAATGGAACTATCATATTTTAAAATATGCCTTTCTCGAAAAAAAATCTCCAGTTGAGTTCAAGTTTTGACACGATTTTGATGAACTAATGCAATTACAGTAAAAATTACACATTATTAATCAGGGCGGCAAGATCTTTATTTTGAAACCCTTCTCAATAGGAAAGTTTTTTTAATTATCAAGTTATTAATTAACTTAACTTGTAATTTACTATTGTACTGGTTTTATTTTGCCATCATTGAGGAATGAAAGGAAATTTAGTTATAAAACATAATTAAAACTGCTCAAGGGTGGCTTGGAAAACTGGCCAGACAGATTTACAATAAATGATTTTATTTTTATTTGCAGTCTACAAAGCACCCAAAGATTATTACTACATGTTATAGACACGATTTGCATATTGTTAATAAAAGGCTGGAGAAATTTAATTTAATTTGGTGCTTTTCTCTAGATGTATGATGTAAACTGCTGTGCATGATCATCTGTAAATTCGCTCACTTATCTTATAGACAATGACCTCATGAGAAGTCTTATCCTGAATACAGTGGATTAAATTTACATTAATGGAAAGAACAAATAGGATGCCAATTTAGGACAAATAGTAGTAGCTCACCATAAGGCATTCGATTCGATAAAAAAAAATATAATTTAAAACATTTACCAATATTTATATACACACTGTCTAAATTTCTTCTTGCAAAGGAATTATGTGTTAATCAATGGCAGATTACCTGGATATTGAACAATTAAAATAAGCTGTGAATGTGATATAATGGAGAACTTTATTAATCTCAAAGAAAATGAATTTTAGATAAACTCTCTTTATGTCTTGCTAACTGATTACTGGAAGCATTTTAATAATGAAAGTGCGAGATAAAAATAATGACAGCAGTCGAAGCAAACCACCTCTCAACTTTAAAAAAGTGTGCAATCAATTAAGAAATATTTTAGAATAAATAATAGAGATAATGATGTGATCATATTGTAATACCATGATCATCAGATATGCAATCACTTGCTTACCTGTATTATCACTGGCAATTACTTATTTGCAATGATGTAAGTTAAAAATAAGCATCATAACAAATAAAAAGTGCATTGCTTGGATAAATAGGATGGTAAGTATAAACATAGTTAAATAATCAAAAACTGATTCAATCTTCATTTATTAACATAACTGGACACTTCACTGATTTATTTACATAAAAGAAACTTATTTTTGTATATAGAACCTATGAATAAAACTTATATAAGTAATATAGTAGAACCTCACCATACTAATCTAGGTTTACTTACTTTAATACCTAGTTAAACTAGTTTCATAAATGTTTAATAGTTTTGAAATTTCATAAAAAAGTTATATCGATTAACCATTATTAATTGGAGTGTGGCACATACAGCATAATTTTAAGTGAATACTTAATAGCGCTGCGAACATCTCTAATTTAAAGAGGAAACTGTTGTAAGGTTCAAATTGAGGTAAATAATCCATGAACTCGAATTTGTAGGATAAGTTAATACAACCTCATATACATCATTATTTAATTCATATTTTGTAAACAGGAACAAGCAAGATCTGTTTCGAAGTATTATGGGATAAATCACATAAAATATCAATAAACACACAAATACATATTTCAATTTATAATACTTCATCCTACACATTACAAACCTATTTCATAATTTCCTTATATTATAATATAAATACAATCCCTTATATTATTATAATAAAATTAATATAAATCCCTTATATTTTAAATTTTCATTACATACAGTTGTTACGAGTACCTACAACCATCCGATTAATAATGATTTATTTGGAGTCCTACCTCAAGAGGGAAGATTATCTTCTCAAGACCAGTGTGAGATAGCTAATATATTACGTCTAAGTGCAATATAAACTTAGTGAAAAATTTCACAATAGAGAACAAAGGGAAATCGGCCACGAGCAAAGATGTTCATAAGCAAAAACTCCTGCTTTGTTTACTCACAATGAACTTGAATCCACGGTCAATTATTTAAAAAGTATAGACAAAGCATATGTGGAGGTATTAGAAGATGGGATCAAACTAGGAGTATTTTCCTATACTAAAAGAATGAAAAAGGCATTTTATTTTTTTCCAGAATTACTAATTTGTCATGCAACTTATAAATTGAATAATATAAATATGCTGCTTTATATTCTTCTATCAAAAAATGGAAATGGTCAAGGTGAAGTGTTATATGTTTTTCTGTTGACAAACTAAACTGCCATAAACATCAAACCGATGTTCAAAATTTTCAAAACAAATAATCCAGAACGGATCAAGATGCAGTCCCTAATAATGGATAGAGATATGAGAGAAAGACAATGTATTAGCAAATCTTCGCCAGGGAAGAAATTAGTACTATGTTTATTCCATATTTAATGTATCGCCCAAGAGAAAATGTTAGTACAATCGAGAAATTAGCTTTCTTAAAAAAATGGCATTTGGTAGAAATGGAGAACAGTATGTGAAGAATCTATATTGTTGTGAGTTTGTGATGTTGCCTTTGATTTAAATTCGAAATTAGCGGGCATAAAAGGGCGGTAAATTACCCATGGATTTTGGTTATGAATGCATGTATATTATTTGCTGCCGTTGTATAATATTAATATTTGTCATAAATAATATCAATGATTAAAATCAAATATTTTATTATTGGATTTGTTAACTTTAAAATAAGAAAAGTTTATATGAGGCATTGGAAGAAAGAGGGATGAAAAAATCAAGAAGGATAGGAAGGCAAAAGGAGGAGAGAGCAGGAGGTAGGCCTTGTTCTTTTTGATCATCCCATGAGACAAGGGGAGTCTTGTTCTTTTTGATCATCTCATGAGACAAGCATATGGAAGAACAGTATTAAAAAAAAAAAAACTGAAACTTTAGAATGGCAAAATATTTAATGTGAAATTAAGAAAATTACAATTATCTGAAATTTAATGTGTAAACTAAATCTAATGTTAGTTACATGGATAGTAACAGAGAAAGAAAATATATAAGAAAAAAAATATATCCTTTTATTTAGATAAATGAAATTATAAACTTATTCGAAAATACAATTAATATAACTAAATTGACAATATTCTTATAAATATAGCCGATAGTCTATGACCTTCTATTCTTGAAAGTAGAAGGGGGGCATGAGTTGATCTATCGATATGTCTTTGTGCGGTGTAACGAAAATAACAGCTTACCGGAAATCCAAAATGAGAAGAAGAAATTCTTCTTGGTCTTCTACCTACCAAACAATTGGTAAAGTGGTTGTGGTTTTTGATTTCCAATATTACAGGTGTGAAGCCATCGATATTGTAGAGGTAATGATGGATCACTAGATGACGAAGTTTGTGTGTGACCTTCTCTTCCAACAAATATCATGGGACTGATGCGGTAATTTGTTGACGAAACAGGATGAAATTTTTGCCATGTTTAAAGAGAAATTGAAACCTTTCAGCTTTGATATTATTTAAAAAAATATTGAAAAATCTAGGAAAATGAAATCTGTCACTTCACTTATAAAACCAATATTTCATGTTGTAACTTTTTTTCAATAATTGAAAAATTGCTTGTCATCATATTTTTTTTAACTAGACCAATTAATAATTTTATTCTTTTTATGAAGATTTAATAACCAAACGATTCTTAATGTGTTCACACTATGAAATGTACTCAAATAAAGAAAGATTTATGTATGGACCGTCAGGTCTTGTTACAGAAGTAGCAACAAATGTAATACCATAGGCTGATATAGAGGTCAAGGCTGGTACTAACAAGAAAACTATGAATATTAAATTATTAAAAAAATGATTGCAGCCAATGGCTGCTTCAAGCAAATATAAAAGACCATGCTTGTTTGAGGATACACAAATATATACATAAGAGTTTTAATACTCAGTTAATTTTCATTAACATTATATTTTTTTTATCCTGATAATTAATATGTATTCTAGAAAAAAGAGAAAGATATCACGAATAGTCTGGCTCCTGATTTTATTCCAATGATCATCAATGAAGAAATTGATAATTAAATTATATTAGTACATGTTAGTAAATGTTTTCTAGATTTTACTTGATTTTTTTTACAGAACTCAGAAGCTTTCCAAAACAAATTGCTTTGAGTGATATCTCAATTAAATTTGCAAGAGATTTAATAGACTTACAGACCTTGACAAGTCTGTCATTTCTTTGAAGAAGAAAAAGAGGATGATGTAGTAGCCATTTTGTAAAATATTTCTTTACCAGTTGAGATCAACAGTTTTTGTATTGTAAATAAGTTCTTCCAATTCTTCTCAATTGAGTAAAATATATATTTTCTTTCCTTATATTTGCATGTGAAGGGCACTATTTTTATCGTTAGATTTTATTTAATTTAAGGTTTGAAATATATTGAATGTTTGGGAAAACAAATGTCACTCACTAGATGGTAATCTCACCCCTTGAATTTTATTTAATGTATACACAAAACTAGATTTTTTTAAAAATAAATTTAGAACAGATTTTCAGATCAAAGTTGTACTTAAATTAAAAAATAGTGGGGGGGAGTTTTTAATAGTTTGGACAGATCGTTTTCTATACTGCGCCATCTGCACTTTTCTAGATTGATTACCTAAGAGATTTTTTTTCAGAAAGGCTTGACAGATCCAGTTTAGAATGATTTACACATTTTGGGATTGATAAGTGGAAAGGATGTTTTTTCTTAAAATAATAGAATTCAAGTGGCAGTGATTTTCACGCATTTCAGCATTGATAATCTTTAAGGCAGAGGTGGCCAACCCAAATGATCTTGCGGGCCACTTTGGAAATGCATCATAACTCCACGGGCCACATATAAAATTATATATCCCCATATTAAAACATAGAACCTGTTATATTAATCAGATGTTCCAAGATGCACGCGCATCATGAGTTCGCAGCATATAATTCGATTATTCTGTGAACTCATAAGTGTAAGCTTATAAATAAAACAGGCAATATCTGTCACATATTCACAGGAATATTATTTTAAAATCAGAGTATTTTGTAAAAGTGTGATGAATCTCACGGGACGGAAAAATGTCCAAGGCCCGGGTTGCCCACTCCTGATCTAAGGGATGTTTTTTTTCCTAAAGGGTGATAACATAAAATCTGTTAAAGGCTAGTATCACTTATTTTGTGAGATTGATAACCTAAGCGATACTTTTTTTCCCTAAAGGGCTCAAAAGTTAGAATCAAATGTAGTACAATTTTCTGAGGGGAAAAAAACATCGCTTAGGTTATCTGTCTATTTTCCTAATTATATATTTTTAACATAGTTTTCTCCATTTGTTACTGCATTAAAAAAAAAACTTTGAAGAGATGCCCATTTTAATTAATTAATAGGTGTAATTATTATTGGTATTAACATTAATTAATGAGTAATATTGTAATTAAATAAAGAGTAGGTTTTGAATTTTTAACAAGGCTAGATGGCTAAATGTGGGAATTACTTGATTTTCCTTTCCATTCTTCCCTAGGTCCACGATTTATGAATTGACACAAGTGCTAAGTGGTCGTTGAAAGAGCTTACTCTTGGGCATTTAGGTTTTGCTTTAATAAAGTGTTAAGCGATGGATTTATCTGGGTTTTTTTATAACGAATCCAAGGGAAAAGTTAACCCAGTCTAACAAAGTTTAGAAATTTTCCCCGCAGGAAAAAGAGTAAACAAATCAGTTCCCCCAACAGAGGTTGCTTTGAATTACTGTAGATCCTTTACTTATATGTAGGTGATATACACTGAACATTTTATGGGATTGAGAGTTTTATTTAGTTTGTGGTTTACGTTTTTTTTTACTTTCCACCTTTTAGCTCAACAATATTGATTATACTGGGCTATCTTATATAGGAGGGTGAGATCTGAATAACTCACCTTTGTTTGTTGGCATTACAAATTTATTGTCAGTCACCTTCAATATACCCTTTATTTGCACTAATACATCACTGTAATCTTGTTTTCCACTGGTCGAAGGCATGGAGCGAATAAATGTCTGCTGTTTCAGCATAACTAACTGACTCCAAATATAACAACAGGACTAACTGATTCCAAATATGTCCCTTTAAGAAGCAGTTTAACTTTAGTTTTTCCACTTTGCCAATTGTTTTCTTCTCTTAGCCATTTCATAAGTTCCCTTTAATAATTCATAACTGCTGTTATGCCTTCTTGAACCGAACCCAGTCTTGATTGATCAATGGAAGCTCATTTGAATATATTATAACAGTCACATTTATCTTGGCTGAGATTTTACTTTCTTACCCATAAGGATTAAAAGGAGCTTATATAAAGTTTATTTTTTAAATTTCAAATATTACGATCTCAGAGTATTGATTCTAGTGTATAATTTTGGCTATTTCATATTAAAATAATTGGCTATATAAACTTATATATAATTTAAATAATAGTTACCTAATAAGAATTACAAAAAATGATCTAAAATTATAGGTGCATACATTCTTCATTGTTGGTGGATGGGCATTTTCAATCAGAGCTTTTCACTCCCATGCTTGGGTCTCACTAACTACTGCTCTTAACTCTGATGGTCTCACTATAACTGCTCTGTAGGTATGACAATAAGGAAGGTCTTCTTACTCCCCCCATAGAACTCTTTCTACCTGGTAGTCAACCTCTCCCTGCCAACAAGCCTTGGTTTTCCCAGGTCAGTTATCCTTTATTACCTGGGTTCATACTTGAGGACTTAACAGTAAAAGTCCAGCCAGCTTCTCATTTTAACTAGCTATTAATTTGAAAATAAAATTCAATGTGATCATAAAATTAAAAACCAAATGACATTAGGATGGTGGGTATAAATAAATTGGAAATAATTAAAAGAAGCGTGAAAACAAATATTACATTTTAGTTTTACATTTTAGCAAACTATTAATGAAAAAAAATTCATATAAGCTAATTAGTTCAAAATATATTCATAAGGGCAATACATAATCAAAAATTCACTGTTAAATATGCATTATAGTATTTAAAATTACTTACAACCCTCATCAATGGATTATTTAAGCAAAACAAATAATGATTTACTTTTGAAGATCAACTGAAGTTACACATTCATCCGAATTAAAATTATATAACAGTTAAACATCACACAAACTAATAGATCCAAGCTGATGGAGTCTATACTGAGCAATGACCTCTCATTATATGATTTTTCAATGTGCTAGCAATTACTGCTTTGTAACTGCAATTAGGACATTAATAGGGCCTTTCTCCAGAATGTTTTGCCATTATATGTACCTTTAAAGTACCAACTCTTACTGCTTTGTAGCTGCAATGAGGACATTGATGAGGCTTTTCTCCAGTATGGTGAGCCATTATGTGTCTCTTTAAATTACCAACTGCTACTGCTTTGTAGCTGCAATGAGGACATTGATGAGGCTTTTCTCCAGTATGGCGAGCCATTATGTGTCTCTTTAATTTACTAACTCCTACTGCTTTGTAGCTGCAATGAGGACATTGATGAGGCTTTTCTCCAGTATGTTTTGCCATTATATGTACATTTAAAGAACCAACTTCTACTGCTTTGTAGCTGCAATGAGGACATTGATGAGGCCTTTCCCCAGTATGTTGTGCCATTATATGTCTCTTCAAGTTATTAGCTTGTACTGCTTTGTAGCTGCAATGAGGACATTGATGAGGCTTTTCTCCAGTATGTCGAGTCATTATGTGGCTCTTTAAATTACCAACTTTAACTGCTTTGTAGCTGCAATGAGGACATTGATGAGGCTTTTCCCCAGTATGTTGTGCTATTATATGGCTCTTCAAACTATCAGCTTTTACTGATTTGTAGCTGCAATGAGGACATTGATGAGGCTTTTCTCCAGTATGTCGAGCCATTATGTGGCTCTTTAAAGTATCAACTTTAACTGCTTTGTAGCTGCAATGAGGACATTGATGAGGCTTTTCCCCAGTATGTTGTGCCATTATATGTGTCTTTAAAGTAACAACTAGTACTGCTTTGTAGCTGCAATGAGGACATTGATGAGGCTTTTCATCAGTATGTTGTGCCATTATATGATTTTTCAAGTAATTAGTTCGCACTGCTTTGTAGCTGCAATAAGGACATTGACGAGGATTTTCATTGTGACGGTGATCCGTTACATGTTTTTTTAAAGTACCATTATGCATTACAGCTGAAGAACCTGAAACAAATTATAATATCAAATAAATAGAAAATTAATTACCACTGGTAAATAAATAATTAGTACTGAAGTTTTTACACAATGAAATATAATAAATATTTCTAATTTTAATAAAATGAAAATTTTATGGGCACCTGATGATGACAGTATACGTAATTGTTAAAGCCATTAGTAGAAAAATAAATTTATAGTTATTTAACTATATAAAATAGAAGTAGACATAAAATTTGCTTGTGCTGTGAGGGTTAATGCAGGCGAGGTCGAGGTTTATTATTTATTATCATTGTTGTTATATAAATGTCTTTAGCAGAGGAATAATTGCATTTCTCAATTGATATATATAGTTAAGTACTCTTAGATAATCCTAAACATGGATAATCCATGTTTACAGGTCTCTCCTATATACAGGCTCTCCTGGCTCTACTTAATCCTATTCCTCTCACAATCAGTCTGTATTCTTGTCATTATTATTATCTTTTATTCTTTTGTGTTCTTTTATAAAGTAATTTTGTACTATAGACTTGTCCATGTGTATACATAGTCTCGATATGGACCTTGATTGAAATCTAATAGTGTTTTTTTAAAAACTGATATACGGTGAAAGAAAACTTAACTGCTGGCCGAAGAACCAGGGACCTGAGGGTAAATTCAAGAAAACGTTCATCGAAGAACCGAAAGAAGTTACTGGTATATCAATACCTAAACTCAGCTGACATTTTTTGTTGTGTGATCTTGCTACCCATCAGAACACCTCTTAGGAAGATGGAAAACGAAGGTTTGAAATTATTAATTTTTTTTCTTCTAGTTTTGTATTTTTTAATGTATGTCTTTAACAGACAGGATAAATACGAATATGGAGAATAACCAAAGGAATTACTGGCCGAAAGGTAACAGACAGAATAACCGAAGGAATTACCAACCGAAAGATAACAGACAGAATAACCGAAGGAATTACCAGCCAGACTATTATCAAAGGCAAGACCAATATGATTATTTTAACCAAACATATTACGATCGCCAACAACCATGGGATCATTTAGAAGATGACCATGATTATAGTATAGAGGAATTGACAGAGAGAATAAATCAACTAGAGCAATATTATGAAATAGATTTAGAAGATTATTTAACAGAAGATGACCAGCATCTTATTATAAGGAAATTAAAAGAGAGACTAAATCGGATAGAGCAATATGGGAATCATGTGATGAATTAAATGTGAAATATGGTGAAACGAATTTCTCAAGTATTTTTTTGCAGATCACGGATGACCAGGATCTTATTATAAGGGGATTAAATGAGAGACTAAATCAGATAGAGCAATGTGATAAAACATGTGATGAAGTAAATTTGAAATATGGTGAAATGAATTTCACAAGTAATTATCCGCAGATCACGGATTAAATAAATATTATAGAAAATCAGAAAGATGATTTTAAAGAAGAAATAAATCAGGATTTAGAAGATTATTTAGCAGAATATGACCAGGATCGTAATACAAGAGAATTAAGAATGTTAGAGCAATATTATGAAATAGAATTTACAAATAATTTTCCGCAGATCACGTATGAAATAAATGTTATAGAAAATCAGAAAGATGATTTTAAAGAAGAAATAAATTAATCGCAAAATATTATTTTAGAAAATAAACAAACAATAAAAACAAATAAAGAAGAAATGTTCACAATGCAAAACAAAGTTTTGAAATATGAAGAAATATTACAAAGTAATGGAAAATAAATAAATGAAATGTGTAATCAAATATCAGATTATAAAGATATAATCAAGGATAATGAAAATACAATAAATGTGTTGCAAACAAAAATTTATGATCATGAACTCATGATATCTGAAAAAATACTAGCAATTGAAACATCTTCGCAAACATCTATTGATTCATTATTAATGATGGCCAATAGTAAATTGTTGCTTTTAGAAAATACAGTTTCAGATAATGAAAAGAGGATCACAAACAGTGAAAAGAATGTAATTGTATTACAAAATAAAATAACAGAGTATAAAAAAATCAATTGCACAGAGTATACAAATAATTTACTGCAAAATGAAATATTAGATCAGAAAAACACAATTAAAATAAATGAAGAAGAAATTAATGAACTGCAAAAGAAGGTTTCCAATTATGAAGGAGCTCTCAAGGATAATATAGAGGAAATAAAGATTGGCAAAAATAAAATTTCTGTATATGAAGAAACGATTGAAAACAAGAGCAAACAAATAAATATCTTGCAAAGCAAAGTTAATGATTACAAGAAAATTATGTATAATTACAAAGAAGAAATCATTCTATTGAAAAATACGTCAGATTATGAAAAAACAATTTTAACAAAATCACAACTAGTTGATGTTGATTGTCAGACAGATCTTAGCTTATATTCAATTAAGGATAATGAAGAGAAATTGATTTCATTGGAATATGAATAGAGGATTGCAGATAACAATGAGTGTACCTCACATCAACATGGTCTAGATAGCTACACAGGTGGTCTGAAAAGTTTCCGACCTCAACATGAAGATGATAATAAAATAAATAAAAGCTTTGTTAGGTCGAAAACTTATCAGACCGCCATCGTATAAACAAACATTGCTTAAATGTGAAGAAAATGTAGTTCTATTAAAAGATAAACCCATTGATTATGAACAAACAATCAGAAACAATAATGAACAAATTTTACTTTTAGGTAATAAAGTCACCCAACTTGATCTAATAAGGCCTAACTATGAAAATAATATGAGTTTGTTAGAAAGTAAACTTTCAGAATATAAACAAGAGTTAAATAACATGAAAGAGAAAAATATTTTTTTGCAAAATCAGATTGGAGATTATGAAACTATGATTAAGAACAGCGAATTGGAAAATAATATAGAGAGAATAATATAGAGGAAGAATTACAAAATGAAATATTGGAAAATAAATTTTCAAAATTAGAAGATACGGTGAATATTAAGAAAAAAGAAGTAATTTCATTGTAACATCAAATTGCAGACCATCAGCAAACAACCAGCGATAAGGTGAAGAAATAATTCAAAATAAAGTTTTGGATGTGAAGAAATTGGAATCTCAAATTCCAACTCATCTTGATGAAATTTCTTTTTGCCTGTTTGATTTGAACAACATTAAAATTAATGACTGGAAGGAATTTAAAAATAATTACAGGGATGTGTTTAGTGCTATACAATACGACTATAAAAAGAAAAAGAAAATTATATTTTTTCTTTTATTATTTTCATTATTAAATGAAAATAATACTGATCGGATGACACATAAACTTTAGAAAGTTTATACAAAAAAAAAAAACGATTATTAGAAATATTGAACCTAGTAAAGTCTATGGAATTATCGGCAAGTGAAGCTTTCTGATTTCATTGGGTAAAAGTTTTTCTGCGCAATAATATTTCAAAAACGAGGAAACCCAAGTAATATTAGGCATTGAAATGTCAAAAAAAAAATGTAGTGATATTATTGTTTTATTTGTATTTGATTTTTTTATTGGTAACTTAAGGTTATAAGAATAATGACCAATTATTATTTTACAAAGAAAAAATAATAAATTTTATATAAGCAGCAATTGACTTTGCCCAGTGATTGTCTATGAAATGTATTTATTTCTGTAGAATTAAGTTTCTCTTTAGGGAATGATTAATTATTTAAATACATTTATATTAAGAAAGGTGTTTATACTAAGAAACATTAAAGGGTTATTATGCAGGTTATCTAATTGACCTAATTAAAACTTAATAACAAATAATTCTTAAATATTTTGATTGGCTAATCTAATGTCATTATGTTCTATGTTAACATTGAGTAGAAACATTTATTTAAAATACGTATATTATATTTACTTATATTATCCGTTTCTAAATAATTTAGTTTTTTGAAAGAAAGATTAGAAGCTACATTTATTTACAAGATATTTGTTTATAATTAATGTAACAGTGAGAACATTTCATGTACCGGCATTACTATTAATGTCTTATTAGATAATTTAATTTGTTTCAAGTTAATTAACTGTTCTTTAAAGGTAGTTATAAATCAAAATGTAAACTACTGTAATTCCATTTATTAACAACTGTTTACAGATCCTTTAAAGTACAAAGAATCTGCTATTTAAGGATTATACTATTTTTGGATTTGGCTATTTTTATTTTTTAGGATTAGGTTGTTTACCGCTTAAGAATTAAAAGTCAAATTGTTGCGGTTTTTGAGAATCAAACTGGTTAGTGGCTACTAAATGATCAATTTATTTTGATGTTCAAAAAGAAAATTATTTTTTATTTCATAAGCATTGTAACTTCTTCCATCGAAAGAATTCTGAATTAATTTTTATTTGACCTATCAATTGCAATTTGTCACAAAGGCTATTTGCGATATTTTACTACTGCTAATTTTCTTCATAATATATTATGTAAAGCCTTTACGTCTGATCAGCTTTTTGAAGTTAAATATTTACTTTTAGTTTAAATTTTGTATCTGACTATCCATTGTTTAAACTTCAGTTACATACAAGGTGCTTACACTGAAGTATTAAACATGAAATTAATCGTCAATTGTTTGTCATTCATATAATCTAACTAAATTAAAATAATAATTATCCATATTTATAATTAAGTAAGAGCCATTAATCATAAGTTGAAAACCTTTCCATTACAATGTAACCTATGAAATATTTTTAGAATACATTCTGAATAACGAGATAACTTGTAATTAATGTTTTATTTATGTGTGAGAAAATTTGTAAATCTCTCCTATAGTTTTCAAACTGTTGACAAGATATAATTTAAGAAACTAATAATTTTAATTATTCTTGTTTGTAAGACTAAAGAGTACACATTGTTTATACTTGAAGGATTAATAAAATTCTTTTCTAGTATTTAAGCGTTTACCCATGTTATAAAAATAAAGCATACTAATATTGATTTAATAAGAAAATTTTATTTTAATTTGTATGCATAATTTTGATTTATTAAAACTGGGGATTGATAATGATAATTTTCATCTCATACTGTATATCTTAATAATGCCATATCGAATACTGTAATGTGCCATTTACTAGACTTTTGATACATTTTATATAAGAGAATTTCTTTAATATTTTATCAAATTGAGGAACCAATAATAATACTATGTTCAGTATAATTTTCCTCTTACATTTTTAAGTTATTTTTGATGAAATTTTATGTTCGCTTTATGCACTTTTGTAAAAATTATTATACCTCTGGAACACTACGCATATTGCAAATCACTATAGACTTGTCCATGTGTAGACATAGTCTCGATATGGACCTTGATTGAAATCTAATAAAGTGTTTTTTTAAAAACTGATTGACGGTGAAAGAAAACTTAACTATATATATATATTTTTTTTTTTAAAGTCACATTTCTATTTGTAAGGATAAGTAACTTTGTCTATGATAGTGTGACGGATAGAATTTTACATTTAATTAGTTATAACCAATGTAAATTAGCGATAATATAAATTAAGTTGTAGAAATAAGTTATTCAAATAGTTAGTTGGTAAGTATTAAAATAAATGCAACGATAGTAAAAGGAATGTGCAAACAATACAAGACTGGCTGTCACCTTAAGGGGGGGGGGAGGCTTTGGTTCCCAGGAACGACAGTGCGGTTGAGTTGATTGTGGTGGCTAGTACAGTGACTGAAGTGAAATTTGGACTAAAAGAGAGAGAGAGGCGAGATGTGGACCCCAGGTTGGTGGAACTAATTTAATTAATCATACTCAATATACAATGGGAGAAAATTAGAGCATGAGGATTCTGGAGAAAGGGGACAGACAGTCGGGCTGAGTTTGTAATTAATCTTTAAGTTTTTAGCATCGGTTATAGTTAAAAGAAACTTAGTTAACTTACTTTTAAGTTAGCCCTTTTTCATGGGTTTATGATTTAATACTAGTTATTACGAACGAAATATGTGAAATAAATTTAATTCTTTTAAAGTATTTATTTTAGTCCCCATTAATTCATTTGTCTTACCCTAGTTATGTCGATTCTAGGTATTATTTCAGGTTCCCTTTTCCTTAGGTAATGCCATCTCCTGTCATTAATATTTTCCCGAATTCCCGTAAACATTCAAGAGAAGAGAGAGAGAGAAAGATAGGGGTTTACAATAGCGCAACTAAAAAATATATAAGTTCAGCTCCTTGGAATGGGGAAAGGGAATGTTTATAAATTGGACATTGTGGGATTCTTTTAAGTGTACTCACCATCATTCAGGATTAGCTCTTTTTCTTCTTTGAATTGGATTGCATCACCTGTAAATAAGAAAGCATAAACTTATGAAAAATTTATTTAAATGTGCAGTATGACACAAATAACAATAAAGGGTTTTGATGATCACACTAATTATCCTCTCTCGATTGATTTACTAAGTTTTTTTGTTTGAAAGTGGTACATTTTTTTTTCAATGAATATTGAATGTGATAAGTGTATCCTCACTAGGTGATAAGTGTATGTGTATTGGATTTATTAACAACAATCTGAAAGTATTATATTTTATGCACTCCTTAATATGCATCTGCGAATGCAGCACGAGGAGACAGCTATAATTCCAAATTTATTTATTTATTTTTGTCATTGTATATATATTATCAATAAAAAGGTTTTGAAAAAAAAAAAAAGGTACATTTAAGCCCATATAGGGACGGGTTGAATAAATGTCTAGAACTAGCAATTTAGATGAAATCAGTAACGCTCACCATCATCATCATCTGAGATCATCAGATCATCTTCCTGCTTCACGTGGGTGAGCTCACCTGCAAATAAGCGGAAATGAAACTTGTATAATAAAAGCTCGATATTTTTTATCAGGAACAACTCTTACGTAAATTTATAAATTTCACCAAACATGCTGTAACTGTTTACCATATTATGACTGGTGTATTGATCGATAAATAAACAGATGGCTTAAACGACCTGTTAAGATGTATAAAAACAGAGCTAACAACAGATAACCTAACTGAACGATGCGCCCATAGAAGTTACAAGTATCAACATTTTTTGTATATTTCACAGTAACCAGACCCTATAAAAACTAACATGAGGACCCAGGAAAGAAGTTTACGCTTCGTCTTTTCTCGGAGTCTAACATGTTATTTTGAATGTGATTTGGGCCATGTTAGAAAGTCATCAGTTTATTTATGTAAAATTTTGGAAAAAACATAACAAAAAACACCTGTAGACAACAGTTGAGTTAAGTTTAATTCATAACATTACTCTACCGAATCAATAAAAGAGGTTATTTATAACTCATATAATTGTATTTTAGAAATTTATCTATGTCGCAAAAATTTTTGAAACCCATGGACTGGTGACCCTCTGGCAAGAGGTGTTAGTCAGAAGAAGCTGGTAGGTTTATTTCATCAATAAAAATCACAAACCATTTAATATAAACTATATTTTTATAAAAAAAATTGTTATAATAACAAAGTGAAGGTTTGGTTTGTACTGGATAATTTAAGCTTTCAAGTTCGTTAAAAAGATGCAATTATTAAAATATTTCAATAAAAAGAATAAAAAAATATAAGGTTTTACTCATTATTGCCATTTACTTCTTCAATAGTAGTAGTAGGTCATGATGTAAGTTCCTTAAAAAAGCGTCTATACTTTACTTGGATTTATGGACCGTCAGAAGTAAAAAGGGGGCTCCTATGGATGAACGCTTGAATTTATGTTTTGTGACACCGTTGGTAAAAGCCTTTGCCACAACTAATCCTCTAAATTGCGCTTTATACGTAAATTCAGAAAATGAAGATATCCCAAAATATGTTTTATCTTTTGTGTCAGTGTTACGCACCCTAGTTTCCTCCGACACAGGAGCTTTTGAATAGTATTAGGGCCACCAGTTTTTATAGTAAAGTATTTCTGATGTTCATATCAACTTGACGGTAAGGTTGTTTGTACATTGCACAATCGTTTTTATATTCTGGTTGATTGAATATAAATGACTCAACCTTTTAAGGGATCTTTTAATTAAACTGAAGTCCCTATCGTAGGGTAAATAGCTGCATCCTTTTATGATGTAGTAGTGTATTATGCTGTGTCAGTTAGGGCACACAGAAGTCTTGAGAGTGCATAATTTTTGTTTTGTCCCCCCCGTAGATATCTGAATATATCAGGTTGGCTAAAGAGTCCGTTCGGTTTTAGTTGTCACGAAACTTCAAGCAGTCTAATATGTAGCTAACTTCAGTATGTCCCTTGCGAGTGCGCTCTCGTCAGATACTAGACACTTCAACGTAGTTTGACGCGAAATTCCGATGAGAATGATTGTATTGTGTGTGTTTAGGATCATCCTGAAAATGGAAAACCAAAACGAACATTATCGACACCTCATGCTTTTTTATTTAACAAAAGGCAAGAAAGCAGTGGAAACTTGCAGGAAGATATGCACTGTATACAGAGAGGATGCTATTATAGAACATGGGTGCCAGAAGTGGTTTTCAAGATTTCGATCGGGAAATTTTTGGGTTCAAGACGCACCTCGCTCTGGCCGGCCAACTGAGATTAACAGCGACAAAGTGAAGGAATTAGTCGACAGCGATCCCCGTTATACAACTAGGGGGATCGCAGTTATCCTCAAAATATCCAAATCGAGTGTTGAAAACATTCTGCATCAACTTGGCTACATGAGCAGGCTCGATGCTTGGGTTCCCCATCAACTTAGTGAGGCTAACCTCGCCCAAAGGATTTCCATCAGCTATTCGTTGCGGAAACGTGAAGAAAAAGATCCTTTTTTGAAGAGAATGATGACAGGGGACGAAAAGTGAATCATCTGTAACAATGTAGACTGCAAACGCTCATGGGGAAGCGCAGCGAATTACCACAAACAGCCCCCAAAGCAGGACTTCACCCAAAGAAGGTTATGCTCTCGATTTGGTGGGATTGGAGGGGTGTTGTCTTTTACGAACTTCTTCCCACGAACAGGACCATCAATTCAGATGTGTACTGTGACCAGCTGGACAAATTAAATGCAGCAATCCACCAGAAGTGTCCACAACTAGCCAACCGTAAGGGGATTGTCTTCCATCATGACAATGCCAGACCGCACACTTCTTTGCAGACGCGGCAGAAGTTACTGGAGCTTGGCTGGGAAGTTTTGCCGCACCCTCCATATTCGCCCGACCTTGTACCATCAGATTTCCACCTGTTTCGGTCTCTTCAAAATTCATTGAATGGACAGACCTTCAACTCTGAAGATGTAAAAACCAGTAAAGACAGGAAATTCTTTGAGCATGGAATTATGAATTTGCCCATGAGATGGCAGAAGGTACTGGAACAAAACGGCAATTATATCATTGATTGAATAAATCACTTTGTGTTTAAAAGTTGTGTCTTATTTTTGCTTAAAAAACCCAACGGACTTTTTGGCCAACCCTTTATATACAACTCTTCCACCTCGAAGGGACTCCATTATCTAAATAATCCAAAAAGAATTAAAAAATAGAGCAGACCTCATTGGGACCTTTCATCCCCTGATTTTCATGGAATAAATAATTTCTAGCATTGTTCTTCTTGATGTTATAAATACTGAAGTCACTTAACATAAATAGTAGGTTTCTTGCACCTGAATCAATGGAACACTCAAATTTTGCATACAGTCAAAAGAAAACACCAGAATCTTAGGGTTAATTGTCCATGGAGTCAAACTTAAACTTCTCGGCCCTTTGTTTATAGACAAGTTGTTCAGCCCCGGTGATGCGCCTGGTGGCATCACTTAAAAGAGAATTTTTAATCTTTACATCCAAGGCCTCGCAAGAACTGGAAATTTTAACATGAGGTGGCCCTAACTTTAGTTTCTAATGACTTTTATAATAATTAAAAAAGCTGTCTAACCCTGGTGCTTATTTTTCAACATTTTTTATACTTTTTGAATGTTCAGTCTTTTATCCAAATATTTTACAGTACCAAGGTAATGGATTTTATAAGTAGCGAAATTTTCGATAAGTTCCCTAACCAATAGCAGTGTTTCGGGTGGTATAGCATATTTAATGTAAGCACCATGATCGTATTTTGGGGGCTTGGCAATTATGAAAAGTTCCTGAAGTCATCTAACATGTTTTTAGTTCTAAAATGCATTGCTTTTAGACATACTTCTGTTTTTGTTTCACCAACTAGCACCACGAAAGGTAGACAATTATTGCATGCTAGACCTGGACTTATGTCTTTATAGCATGACACCCTCACTCTCATATGGTAACAAGGACTGATCGCATTACTAACAAGACTGAGTATCTTACAATACGAATAGATGTACCAGACCTCCTAAACTTTAAAAGCAGCGAAATCCCAACTTTGATAAAACTGTGATCTAGCATGAGCCAATTCATGTAATTTCTATGAAGGTCGATGTAATGTCATAAATAAAAGATATTTGACGAAACTTAAAGCTTTTTGAAAAATTAAATTTTACACAGGATAAAATTTCATGTTTAATGGGTCAAACAGGGGACTCAAAGTCGCCAGAATAGACACGAACATGATAACAAAAGGATTCTGTTTTAAAAAAAAAAATTAATGAGACCCTTAGAATGAAGTGAGTGAGAGAAAGTTAAAATTTTTGATTATAGCATTAATGTTACATCAAGATGCTTGCTACCAATGCTGTCAGTCTGAGTGATCCTAAAAAATTGTTATATAACCATTTGCAAATAATCATATACAAAGGGATGCTAATAATGGCATGTAGATGCTTCAGTAATACTTTAGTATACTCACCATCATTTAGGATTAGCTCTTTTTCTTGTTTGAAATGAATTGGACCACCTGCAAATGAAGATAAGATATTACTAACTTATAAAAAATGAAGTTTCTAACAAAAATTACAAATATTGATTATAGCAGTAAGGTAACATTACCATGTTTGCAGGTAACACGCTACCAGTCTGAGTGATCTCACATAAACACATCACAATTAAAAATTTTTAAGTATTCATTTTTTTTCCCCCTGAACCCCTTCTTTTAAACATTTTTAAAACAAATTATAAACAATATTATAAATTGGTTGTGGATGGCTCCTTTTTCTTAAGTATGAAATTTAGTTTTATTTAGTGTACTACTTATTTAGTGTAATAAAAGTTTACCAAACAAGCAGATTTGGCACCCAATTTTTTTTTAAATTGTTGTAATGTTCATATTTGGATCTTTGGCTAATAAGTTTGCTGACCACAGTCCTAACTAATTAAAATTAAAATTTCTGTTTCACATCTATATATATTTTGTTTAATTTCATCTATTTTAAAATTTAAAACCTTCTCAGATACTCCCAAATTCTCATTTAACCTTTACTATACTTAATTAATCTCATTTATTATTTCTTCCGTTCTTACCACTTAGTTATTTTGGCATATAATCATGAGTTATTATCATCTCTTAATGCATCTAATTTTTAGTTAACTAAGACAAAAAATAAAGATCTGAACCCTAAGACTTACTAAACAAAAGCAAAACTCAAATTTTTTTGTTAATAAGTTTTAAAAAACTTACCATCAAGTTCTTCTTTAATTTTATCTTTTAAGGTGTCAAAAGATTTCTTCAGACCTGCAAGCATAAATAATCAAAATTTACAATCATTACTTTCTGATTAGATTAGTCATTGAATAAAATGTTATTCTCTAATAGGAATGTTCTACTGCCATTTCATTGTGATTTGTGACGCTCTACATCTCAAAATAACAGGTAATGATATAACTTTTATCAACTTTAATAATGGAGCAAGCATAGGAAACATTGTCAATTAGTTGAGATGAGCCAGAATAATTACAAATGAATAATCACTATTAGGTAGCTTAAGAAGTGGTCCCTTGACTGGCCAATTACACATTCACATGGGAAATGAAAGATCAACTTTGAAATGGCAAAACTATCTTAACCTACTAGACAACAAAAATAAGCTGGAGAATAGATTCAAGTTGCCTCACTGGAAAACTAACAAATCCTCTATAAATGAGGACAAATTATATTTGAATGGCTATTTACCTGCTTCATCCATTGTAAATGAAATATTTCCGTTTGCAGATTTTAACATAAAAATCACATAACCTTTTACACAGGATAAAATTTCATGTTTAATGGGTCAAACAGGGGACTCAAAGTCGCCAGAATAGACACGAACATGATAACAAAAGGATTCTGTTTTAACAAAAAAATTAATGAGACCCTTAGAATGAAGTGAGTGAGAGAAAGTTAAAATTTTTGATTATAGCATTAATGTTACATCAAGATGCTTGCTACCAATGCTGTCAGTCTGAGTGATCCTAAAAAATTGTTATATAACCATTTGCAAATAATCATATACAAAGGGATGCTAATAATGGCATGTAGATGCTTCAGTAATACTTTAGTATACTCACCATCATTTAGGATTAGCTCTTTTTCTTGTTTGAAATGAATTGGACCACCTGCAAATGAAGATAAGATAATACTAACTTATAAAAAATGAAGTTTCTAACAAAAATTACAAATATTGATTATAGCAGTAAGGTAACATTACCATGTTTGCAGGTAACACGCTACCAGTCTGAGTGATCCCACATAAACACATCACAATTAAACATTTTTAAGTATTCATTTTTTTTCCCCCTGAACCCCTTCTTTTAAACATTTTTAAAACAAATTATAAACAATATTATAAATTGGTTGTGGATGGCTCCTTTTCTTGTATAACATATGCGTTGTAAGAAGGATGGAAAATACAAAAAAATTATCGTTTTAAAGTCAAAAATTATGTAATTATACTGGGTTTGTCATATGTTGGAGCAAATCGAAGAATTTGATACGTCTACGGTGAATGAAAGTATTCATATAATGATAGATGTTAGAGAAATGCTTGCGGTGTACTTACCATCATCCAGAAGTTGCTTTTCTTCTTTGAAATGGATTGGACCATCTGTAAATTAGATTAAAACAATAAATTGGCAATTTAAGCAATTCAATTATTTCTTAGGCCTAATCCCTAAAACTATATTATTCTATTGTTATTGTACTCCAAATTACTTTTGAGCAATTAAGGACTCACTAAGGAGCAAGAGGTATACCAATTTGAAACCGGAGATTAGCAAACTCCTTTCTAGTCTTAAATGTCTTTATTATTGTGTTAATAAACACATTTCTCACCAATAACATGTGTTATGACAAAACTATCAGAGTAACACTCCACGGTGTGTGGGATCTTTCAACATAGAGGAACACTAAAGGGTATACAATGGGTAACAGGTCATCAACCTTTAACAGAATATGGCTTGTGATATCGCTACAACCTTTTCTGAAAATTCTGGAGGCACTCTGTGAGCCACCGTTTCTAGAAACGGAAATATTGGAAGGAATTAGCTTTAATTCTTATATTGTGATGTATAAGTTTAGGCACTAGATTCATACCGTATACTCTATTTTAGTCTTCCATGCACATATCTACCTCCTTATTGAGTTATTTGTGACAATTTTCTTCGAATTCAGCCCAATAGTTATTTCGAATCAACAATTTTTTTTATTTCTAACAAACATAACACTAATATTAAAAAGAATAATTAATTCCTCGATTGCATGTAATATCACTTGTATTATGTTATACATATAGCTTTAATTCTTTTTTTTAAATTAATCTCACCTTGTACTTCTTCTTTATTTCCAACATTATAACATTTTACGTATACCCCTATACAGTCTTTGCCTACTAGTCCCAATCTACCATTTTCAACTATCGTTTCCTAGCTACCGTCAAAATTACTTTTTCATCATCTTTTTTAAAGGATAAAACACCTTTTTACCATTTCTAAGAATCTTATTGTGTCAAATGTATTGTAAGTTTTAAGAATATTGCATGTACCTTTTCTCTAATCTTTGACTCCTATACTCTACTGAAATTCTCTTGACTATTATTATCCTAACCCAGTGGCCGGCAAAGTGTGGCTTTTTAGTTCCTTAAGTTGCGGCTATGGCACAAAAATATTTTCATTTAAAAAAAAACTCGGTAAGAAAAAAAATTACATTTTATTTTGATAAATTAAAATTTTTCTATAAATCCAACGTTGGTTATCAAGAGGGAACATTTTAAAACGTTTCGCGTCCCTTTTTCCGGAAATTAAAGCATTTCTCCTTGAGAAGGGCGTTCACTATCCAGAACTAACAGACGATCAGTGGATCCAAAACTTTTATTTCATGGTAGACGTTACGTCTCATCTAAATCAGCTTAATCGTAAACTACAAGGGAAAGGAAACTTAATTTTTTTGATGTTAGAAGAAGTAATAACATTCGAAAACAAATTATCCATTTCTGCTCAGGATTTTGAAAGGGAAACATTGTTTTACTTTCCGAGCCTGCTGAAGCATCGCCAAGAAAATAATTCCTCTATTGATAAACACCATTTTAAAACAATAATTTTAAATATGAGGGAAGCATTTCTCAGCAGGTTTCAGGAATTTAAAAACAGCAGAGCAACTTTAGCATTTGTCAAAAATCCTCTTAATGCTACGATAACCGAGTTGAAATTTTCTCCTTTTGAAATTGACATTGGTAGCTTTGAAATACAATAGCTGGATTTAAAAAACAAGGAGATATGGCGCTCTAAATTCGAGTGTCTTTGTGTTGAATTGGAAATATTGGAGAAGAAAAAAAGTGATCTTAGTTCACAACACAAGTGGTCTGTTTTGAATGACCTGGAGAAGGAAGACATGATCATTTTCAACGCTTGGAACATTATTCCTGACTCTTACGATCAGCTGAAAAAGCTCGCGTTTGCTGTTCTTTCCCTTTTCGGTTCTACATATATATGCGAACAACCTTTTTCAAGCATGAACATTACCAAGAGTAAACTGAGAAGTCGTCTTATTGATGAGAACTTGGAATCAAGCCTAAAATTAAAAACAATATACAAGCCTGACTTACTAAAACTTTCCAAGTAGATGCAAGCACATTGTTCGCATTAATAAATATTTATTAAGTATGAAATTTAGTTTTATTTAGTGTACTACTTGTTTAATGTAATAAAAGTTTACCAAACAAGCAGATTTGGCACCCAATTTTTTTTTAAATTGTTGTAATGTTCATATTTGGATCTTTGGCTAATAAGTTTGCTGACCACAGTCCTAACTGATTTAAATTAAAATTTCTGTTTCATATCTATATATATTTTGTTTAATTTCATCTATTTTAAAATTTAAAACCTTCTCAGATACTCCTAAATTCTCATTTAACCTTTACTATACTTAATTAATCTCATTTATTATTTCTTCCGTTCTTACCACTTAGTTATTTTGGCATATAATCATGAGTTATTATCATCTCTTAATGCATCTAATTTTTAGTTAACTAAGACAAAAAATAAAGATCTGAACCCTAAGACTTACTAAACAAAAGCAAAACTCAAATTTTTTTGTTAATAAGTTTTAAAAAACTTACCATCAAGTTCTTCTTTAATTTTATCTTTTAAGGTGTCAAAAGATTTCTTCACACCTGCAAGCATAAATAATCAAAATTTACAATCATCTACAATCATTACTTTCTGATTAGATTAGTCATTGAATAAAATGTTATTCTCTAATAGGAATGTTCTACTACCATTTCATTGTGATTTGTGACGCTCTACATCTCAACATAACAGGTAATGATATAACTTTTATCGACTTTAATAATGGAGCAAGCATAGGAAACATTGTCAATTAGTTGAGATGAGCCAGAATAATTACAAATGCATAATCACTATTAGGTAGTTTAAGAAGTGGTCCCTTGACTGGCCAATTACTCATTCACATGGGAAATGAAAGATTAACTTTGAAATGGCAAAACTATCTTAACCTACTAGACAACAAAAATAAGCTGGAGAATAGATTCAAGTTGCCTCACTGGAAAACTAACAAATCCTCTATAAATGAGGACAAATTATAATTGAATGGCTATTTACCTGCTTCATCCATTGTAAATGAAATATTTCCGTTTGCAGATTTGAAAATAAAAATCACATAACCATGCAAGTTAAAATTAGGCCTACTACGTTCTAGCTGGAGCTATTCCAAAGCATCAAACAACGGTTTCGACAGCAGTGCCACCTACTGGTATAGTACCAAAACTGGCAGAACGGCCTCTATTGGCGGGAAGAGGAGTAAGCAAGGTGACATCTAACGGAAAACCAATGTACCTTAATGAGATATAGGAGTTGTGGCAAGGATAAAAATTTGAGTAAAATTTAAATGCACTTACTGTCACTAAATGCATTGTTCAAAATAAATATATTTATTGATTGATTGAGTTGAGACTACAGGTGCACAATTCCAGCAAAAACTTCAAAATGCATTCCACCAGTTCCATTCTGGCTTGAGAACCAGTTCCAAAAACGACAAAAATCTAAGAACGGTTCCAAACAAAAGAATGGAGCGACTCAGACAAAAGTGTCTCACATGATAATTATGTCACATCTAATCTAATCACATGATTAGAGTATTATGGAAAAATCTTAGTAAGATGGCGCCTTACCTTATAAAGCTTAGATCTGTAACTTAGATCTACTTTGTCTGGGTAACTCCATTACCCTGCAATATCAACTGATCATAGATTCTCTTTCCTCAAAGCTTTCTTCCTTTGGGCTTGGCCCATGCTGAGCTTTATCTGCCAGCTCTTAGATCTGTATGATGTCACCACCTAGTTTTGGTCCTTTTGTTAGCCCTTACAAAAGGGCTGATATCCATAAAAAAAAAAAATGTTTTTTCACACATTTAATTTCATTTGGATGAACCGAATCAAACCCTTCAATCATTTCTCATCAAAACTGAACAAATCTCTTTCTCTTGCAAGGGCCAAGTAATTTTTTCTTTGTTCAAATTTTATTAATTACTATTTTAAAAGGTACAAAATATCGAAGGTGCTTTAGCACCTATGTTTTAATCATCTAAATTTCCTCTTAGCCAGGCAGGATTTTTAGTGTTACTTCATTTAGTAGAACCTCTTAAGAAATGAACTCCCCATCTCCACTGTGGCTGGAAAAAGATTAAGGTATTTAGGAAAGGCCTTTAGTTAATTGGGCCCCCTTCTTACCCAAACTAGTGTTTTTAAGAGAGTCAAACCTAAATCCTAAGTTATAAACTTTTTTATTTATTATATACCTGATACATATAACTAAATAGTTGTAATGCAATATTATAGTAATGAAAATTCACTTGTACGTAACTTAGTAATGATTTTTCCATGATGTTCTCTTCTAAATATTGTAATAATATGGACTGAACCATATCACTAAGTATAAATTGTTAATTGAAAATAGTTATTAGTTATTATAAGTGGGGGCTTAGTGGAAGTCAATCGACGATGCAAAGGTCGGGGCGTGGAAAGCCGGAAAGAAAGACGAAAACAAGCGGGTAGTTTTTTCCCAGTGGGCAATGAAAGCACCTCGTCTCGGCACTGTCGAATCAAAATTTTTTCTAGCCCACTTTAGGATACCAAGGAAAACATCTAAAAAAAAAAAAAGGTACTTCTAACCATATAAATTTGTTAAAAAACATATTTCAACGGAACATGTTTTTTTTATAATAATAAATTGTAGCAAAAATAGGAAAATTGTTACAAGTGGCACCCGTACAGTCGACAAGATTTTATTTTAATGTTGCCAGGACAACGAAAGTTGGCAAATTCGGTTAGCAGATAAGTACAGTTAGTGAATTTAAAAAAAAAAAAATAATAATTTCAGATTAAAATTTAAATGCCTCTAACAAGGTCACAATTAAAAATGGAGAACCAACCGATGACAAATAGTGAGGGAATTGGTAAATTAGAGACAGAGACGTAAAATCCGGTAAATCCACACGATCATACGATTCGACAACCCGACCCACTCACTGACCCCTAAAGACGAATTCAGTGGCCAGGACCCAACTGCCACTCAAATGGATAGAATTATGCAAATTCTGATACAAAATAATGTAAAGTTTGCCCAATTGGCCCAAAATTCCACCGAAATGAAAAAAGATTTTTTTTTAAAAATGGATGAAAAATTTGAACAAAACTCCGATAAATTGGAGCGAATTTCTGCCCAAACAAATTTAAAACTCGATCAAATGGATCAAAAATTCGAACAAAACTCCATCCAAATGAACGAAAAAGTTGAACAAACAAAATTTGAGATTCATTTTTTGTGGTGCCAAAGCTGGTACACACTGGTATTTTAGGGTATGATTTTTTATCAACCCATAATTTTATATTAGATACAAAAGCCAATAAAATGAGTTTCACACACCCTTCCAGTGATCAAGTTGGAGAAATTAAGTTTGCAGAAAATTCCAGTACTTGGACGAGATCGGTTCAAGCAACCTTTTGTGAGGATTTTCAAGTGATTGAAAGTTAACGACGAAAGCCCATATTTTACCCGTCCCTATAAAATACCATTTAGAAAAGCAGATGCAGTAGCTCGGGAACTCCATAAAATGTTAAGCGACGGAATAATAAGTCGGAGTAATAGTGCGTATATAAACCCAATTGTAATAGTAAATAAATAATATGGAAATGTGCGGATTTGTCTGGATGCGAGAAATCTAAAAAAGCGACTCATCCCAGACTACGAGCGTTCTGAGCCGATTGACCAAATTCTGAAAATGTGTGGACAACAAATTTTTTTCAGTATGATTGATTTGACCAAATTATTTTGGCAAATCAATTGCACCCAGCAGATCGAAAATACATTGCATTTATGCATGAAGGGAAAGTGTATGAATTTAATAGGGTGCCCTTTGGACTAAGTGTGTCACTAGCAGCGCTAAGCAGAGGCATACCGTTTATGTTAGAGGACCTGAAAAAACAAATCAAAACATATGTGAATGATTTGTTGTGCATGACAGTCACCCCAGAAGAACACCTGGACGTGTTGGACAAATTATTTTGAATAATTCGAAGGACAGGTGTCACACTGAATTTAGAAAAATCAATGTTTTTTAAAAAAGAAGTAGAGTATTTGGGTTTTGTTTTGACCACCAGCGGTCTAAAACCACAAGGAGAAAAGATTTTGGCAATCAAGAAATTTCCTAGACCGAAATGCGTGAAGGATTTGAAAAGTTTTATAGGGTTGACCGGATTTTACTAGCGATTCAACAAAAGTTACGCTCACCTGTTTGAACCGTTAAACCGACTACTGCGAAAAGGAGTAAAATGGAAGTGGAGCGAAATAGAACAGCGGCAATTCGAAAAAAATCAGGAGTCATTTATTGAGCAAGTCGTGTTGGCACATCCTAATTTTGAGCGACGATTTATCTTGCAAACCGACGGTTACGCGATCGAGGCACAGCTTTACCAAAAAGACGACGTAGAAGAGTGTAAAGTAGTGGTATTCGCCAGTAGGATGTTAAGGGGAGCAGAAAAGCTGTATTCGACCACCGAACAGGAATTACTCGCCATCGTATGGGCAGTAAAAAAATTCGAGACATATTTAAGCGGAGTCACTTTTACTATCGAGACAGATCACAGGGCCCTGTCATTTATCAGAAATGGCAAGAATTCCAGGAGTCGGGTCATGCGCTGGTGCATGTACCTGCAACAATTTAATTTTACCATTGAGTACATCAGCGAAATCAAAAACAAAGTAAGTGGCCGACGCAAGCAGCCGAAATATTGGAGACCAGCGCAGTGGAGCAACCACGTTGGCTGCGATAAATTGCTTGAAAAGGTTCGTGGCAAAGGCTGGCAAACCTGCGAAGATTTTGTCTGACCATGGGAGTCAATTTACTTTGAAAAAATGGAAACATGAGGTATATGAGCTAGGAATCGAGACGGTATTTAGCTCTATTAGGCACCCTCAGAGTAACCTCAGCGAAAGGAGGAACAGAGACCTAGGAAACTACTTCCGAATATTGGCTGGCGAACAGCACTCAAAATGGAAACAGTGTCTGAAACGTATTGAGGACATTATAAGTAATACATGTCACTCAACGACCAAGGTGTGCCCAGTTGAGGTCCATTTTGGAAAGCAGAAGGCTACATTATGGGAAAAAGAGTACAGGAGAATTACTGGAAGAGTAACGTCAGAGCGAATCCCAGCGGCGAAATATGGATGACTGGTAGAAAAGGTTAAGGAGAAAATTGGGAAAGAAGGACGGAAGGAACAGGAAAGGTTTAACAAGTCTCACGTGACCCAGACCTTTGAAGAGGGAGATTTGGTGCTGGTAAGGGCGTTGGCCGTCCCAACTGACCCAGTTAGGCAGACAGCGAAGTTTTTGCCACTCTGCGAAGGCCCTTATAAGATTAAGAAGAGCGATACCAGTTACCAGGAAATTGAACAAAGAGAAGAGGAAAGTTTCATGCGAACTTATTAAAACGGTTCAAAACATGAAATCTGAGTAGTTTGTAGAACGTTATTTGTACCGTGTTGTAAATAGATAGTCGACTTCTATAAAGTCAAATTATTATTATTAGTCTAGTCATTTACAATCATTATTTATTATTATATTTGTGGGATATTGAAAGATAAATTGTGTTGTGTTGTCCAGCCTGAGGGATAACAGTGTTGGATCTGTTAATGATAAAAATATGCCATGTCAACACTGTCTATTATGTTTGTCTTTGGCGGCAACACTGTCTGTAACCTCTCCTTGTTGTTAGCTACTTTCGTTTATCTGACCACATGTATTCTGTACAGTTCTTTATTAAATATGAGTTTATATTCAAGCTGTGATTATAACGAGTATTCCTAAAGCCACCTTCCTGATCCTTTATCAGGTTATGGGCCCAGTAACGGGAACGTGAACGTTTGAAGTGTTCTGATAGTTTGTTGAAGTGTTCTAAAAGTTAGTGGGATTGGACTTCTCAGACGAAATGGAAACGTCGAGGGTTGCTATTGATAAATTGGAGGGACAGTCCAATTGGATAGACTGGAAATTCCAGGTTAAAATACAGCTTCAGGTTCATGGAGTTATGGACGCTGTGGAAGGAAAACTTGTATACCCGGAGAAGCCAATTCCTACTGATGATCAAACGGACTACAATAAGAAGTTTGAGTCTTTAAACAAATTGGAGTACATGGCACAAAATACCTCCTCACCAGATAGCGCCTTATATCATAACCTTACCTATATATAACCACACTTGATGAACTAAATGACCGCTAGAGTGCGCCACCTTTATAACCTTCTTCGTATATAACCTCATAATAATAACAAACAATATGGCCGCTCTATTTATAAAATATTATTTGTAAACAATAACAAACACAGAAATCAAAATGTAAACAAAACGTCTCCATGTCAATATTATTGTTTTTATATAATAATAATCATAATATTTACTTATTTATCTTTTGTTTACATTCGAAATCGTATAAATAGGACCGAATTTTTTTAATTTCCCTTATTCATTGTCCAAGTGCGCTGAAGAAAACATCATTTGAACTGTAAGTAAATTGATTTATTCTTATAATTTAAACTTTTTTATTAATTTTGATTTTTAATTTGGCTATTAGCTAAAAGGTGAAAAGGAATTGTTTTTTGTTTTTTAATTCGAATTTGCTTTCTTTTCTTTTTTTGTATTGTTTATATACAAAAGTTTTTTTGTTTTTGTTGTTTTGTTTTTTTTAGCAAATATGTTCTCTATTCAAATTAAGTGTCAGTATTGTGATAGAGTTTTTAGCAGGGACGGACAAAAAATTGTCCATAGTATATTTGGGAATTAAAATGGACAGACACCTCCATTTTAGCAACCATTTCGCGAGGAAGTTAAAGCAAACCCGCATGAAGTCTTACCGGCTTACGCATTTATTGACCTCCCCCAATCTATCACTGCGTCTCAAGCTACTGATCTACAAGAGTATACTCAGGCCTACTCTGCTGTATGGTGCACTGCTTTTTCGCTATCTGACGTATACAACAGCTCAGCGACTCCAACAATTCCAAAACAGTATACTGATGAAAGTGGTCAGAGGTACTTCATTCGAGCAGCGTAGCAACAGTGAGCTTCACGAGATCTTTGATCTGCCTACGGTGGATGAGTTCATCCAACGTAGGCATATCAAATTTTTCGACTCCTTGCAATATTTGACAAACCCGGTGTTTAACACGATAACCCCCGCTCCGTTCCCCCATCGATGGCAGGACGCTGTCGCGGCTGGAACGCTTTAGTCTTAGGTTTTAGGTTTAGGTTTTAGTGTTAGTGTTTTCCACGGTCGCAAGCTGAAGGTGAGCCTCATCACCTAGCGAGTGTATGTGTATTGGACTTATTAACAACAATCTGAACGTATTATATTTTATGCACTCCTTAATATGCATCTGCGAATTTAGCACGAGGAGATAGCTGTAATTCAACATTTTTTTTTTTTTTGTCATTGTATATATATTATCAATAAAGAGGTTTTGAAAGAAAAAAAAAAACTTTTTCCCAGACTCTCGGAACCCGGCACCTGAAGAACACTGCTCTCATTGAGCTCATAATACTTCAAAGAAAATTCTCTCTTAGTTGCTGATAAGAGTACGGGTGTCCAGCACATTCCAATTGCAATATCCTTTACCGCACTCCTCGTTTCCTTCCCGTCCTTTTCCACAACCTCAGCGGGTACGACGCCCACTTCATTGTCCGAGAGTTGGGGCGTGACTTGAATGAAGAGGAAAAGAAAAACCTCTACATTCACGTCATCCCCAACTCTGAGGAAAAGTACATATCTTTTAGTATGAGTGTGGGTGCCCTATCCGTGAGATTTGTGGATTCATTCCGTTTTATGGCTTCCAGTCTCGACAAGTTTTCTAAGAATTTACCCAAATCCAACTTTAGAGATATGGGTAAATTCTTCCCCGCCAACCATTTGGACCTCGTACTCAGGAAAGGAGTGTACCCCTACGACTACACGGACTCGTTCGAGAGGTTAGCCGAAACAGCTCTGCCTCCGAAAGAGGCATTTTACAGTCAGCTGAATGAAGCTAACATCTCGGACGAGGACTACCAGCATGCCAAGTCAGTCTGGGATGCGTTTGAGATTCAAAACCTGGGAGAGTACAGCGAGCTCTACCTTAAAGTAGATGTGATGCTCTTATGCGACGTCTTTGAAAATTTCAGGGACGTTTGCATGGGAGCATACTCGCTGGACCCTTCCTGGTATTTCACCGCACCCGGGCTGGCTTGGGATGCTATGCTAAAATTCACGGGGGTAAAGTTAGATCTCCTAACTGATTACGACATGGTCCTTATGATCGAGCGGGGGATAAGGGGTGGATTGTGCCAATGCAGTCTCCGGTATGGAAAGGCTGAAAACAAATATCTGGACCCAAGTCACGATCCTCAGGAGGAATCGTCTTACATCGCCTACTTGGATGCAAACAACTTGTACGGGTGGGCGATGTCGAAAGCGCTTCCGTCTGGGTGTTTTGAATGGGTTCAGAATCCGGAATCTCTAGATTGGCTCACTATACCGAAAGACGGGCCTTTCGGCTATATCGTCGAGGCCGACATAGAGTATCCGGAAGAGTTGCACGATTTGCACAACGATTTCCCCCTGTTACCCGAAAGCAATATTCCTCCAGGTGGGAAATTTAAAAAGTTATTAGCTCCATTGAGTAACAGGGAGAAATACGTTCTGCATTTCGCCAACTTGCAGCAGGCTATGGGTTTAGGACTAAGGTTAACACGAGTGCATCGAGTACTCAAATTCCGACAATCTGATTGGCTTCGTTCTTACATCGAACTTAACACCAAACTCCGACAACAAGCGACGAACGACTTCGACAAAGACTACTACAAGCTCATGAATAATGCTGTTTTCGGAAAGTTTATGGAGGATGTCCGAAAACGGCTTAAGATTGAGCTTGTAGCATGTCAACGACGACTAAAACGACTCATTTCCAAACCGACTTTTAGAGACAGGACGATTTACACTGAATCGTTAGTGGCGGTACATCTAGACTTTGAAAAGATCCAGATGAACAAACCCATTTACGTAGGGATGGCCATACTGGATCTTTCAAAAATCCGGATGTACGAGCTCCACTACGATTCTATGTTACCCTACTACGGAACTGACAAACTAAAACTAATGTACACTGACACAGACAGCTTACTATACCACATAAAAACAAACGACTTTTACACTGACACACTGACTAGCTTTATGGACGAATTCGACACATCAGACTATCCCCCAGACCATCCCGCTCACAGGACTCACAACAAAAAGGTGTTGGGAAAATTTAAGGATGAAGCCAACGGAGTGCCTGTCTCCGAGTTTGTCGGCTTGCGTGCGAAGATGTACTCGCTACGAATCATCGACAAAGAAACGAAAAAGGCGAAAGGGATCAAAACGGGGGCTGTCGAGAGAAAGCTCACTTTTGAGGACTATCTCACAGCTTTGCGTGACGGAAAAGAGTTCGAGACCAGTTTCTGTTCGATTATTTCGAAACGGCCCGAGCTCTTCTCCGTCAAACAGACCAAAACATCCCTTTCGCTTATGATGATAAACGTCACTTTGTCGATGGAGTTAGTACCTTAGCTCATGGCCACTATTCCATATTGGACGTGTAGGGTGTCGACGAGGCGGAGAATTCGACGGTTTCCTTATAAAAAACTCTCTCTCAATACTGACAATTGTTGTATGTATATAGTTGTATATAGTTTTTATCTTTTTGTATTAAAAAAAAAATAATAAAAAAACATTTTGTGTTAATGTTCACATTTTAATTTGAGTTTGTTTAATTTTTAATTTAAAACGCAGAGGAAAGTTTTTTTCACCCAAAAGTATAGAAAAGTAATGCGATGAGTTCAAAAATTATTTTCATCATTTCGTTTATTCCAAAATAGCCAAGATTACAAATAATAAAAAGGTTGAGAAATAAGAAAATATTGATTTACTTGTAGCTTTCAGATTTTTTTGTTTTTTTAAATTCTATGACGGAAGGCTATTTCGTTATAGGGTTTAGCGCTATGGACTATTTATTCAATTATTATCGAATATTGTTTTGTTTCTCAAAAGAGTACTACAATAATATGAGTCGGTGACAGTGGACAAACCATTAATGTAGGTATGGCAGAATAATAACGTGCACTCCTCAAACGAGATCGTCCCCTTTAATCCAGCCAACTTTACCGATCTTGTTTTTCTGGGATTATGGTGATAGAATATGATAAGTTAATGATCACTATTACAACAGCAACAGAACAATATGATTATTTGTACGCCAAGGGTTATGAAAAGTGTATATTTTTAGAAGATATATTGAAGAGACCTGTCTACGACCTTCATAACTTTTCCTGTCCATCTCTAAATAAATTGTCAGATACCACGATTAAATGCCGATATCATCGTGACAGATCCTGGAACAAATATGTATGTTCCCTCAATCAAGCCCACAATTTGGGTCACTGGATGAGAATGAAATCGAAAAAAGTGGACCTTTCTATTGAATCAGTAAGACGTAATACATTCACTAACAAAACAATAAATATGAAACCTGAGCATATGCTGCTGGCCTTCAACGGTTTTATCAGAGGATGTAAAAACACTGCTACTTGCTACTTTTGTAATTTAAAATTTAAAACTTTGTCAACATGTACAATTTCTCCTTACAGTTATCATAAAACTAATAATCCTGAATGTCAGTGGTTTTTAGATAATTTGAAATAATTTTTTTGATATAATCTTGTAATTTTATTATGGTTATTTAATAATAAAAATGTTAAGTAAAAACACTGCTACTTGCTACTTTTGTAATTTAAAATTTAAAACTTTGTCAACATGTACAATTTCTCCTTACAGTTATCATAAAACTAATAATCCTGAATGTCAGTGGTTTTTAGATAATTTGAAATAATTTTTTTTGATATAATCTTGTAATTTTATTATGGTTATTTAATAATAAAAATGGTAAAATACATGTTTTTTTTTTTTGTTTTTTTAAACCTTAAATTAATAAATAGAACAAAAAAAAAAAAAAAGGCGCTATCTAGTGAGGAGATTGGGAATTAAAGGGTGATAATATTTTTGTTTACATTTAGTTTCCGATATGGTTATAAACTAGTAAGGATATAAATAGAGGGGCCATATTGTTTGTTATTATTATGAGGTTATATACGAAGAAGGTTATAAAGGTGGCGCACTCTAGCGGTCATTTAGTTCATCAAGTGTGGTTATATATAGGTAAGGTTATGATATAAGGCGCTATCTGGTGAGGAGATTGGGAATTAAAGGGTGTTCAGGGATGGCGGTTATGTAAGGAGGTGGGGGAACAAAATGGCGGATGAAAGTGCGGGGTGGGGGTAAGGGGCGTGGTCTAAAGGGTCTCCATTTTGTTTATAAAGGCAGGGTGGGGGTAAGGGCGTGGTCAAAATGGCCGTCAAGCCCTGTCATTGGCTGGTTAGGGTAGGGTGGGGTGAGGAGGGGGTAAAGGGGCGTGGCCTAGGGGTAGGGTGGGGTAAAGAGGCGTGGCCTAGGGGTAGGGTGGTGGTAAAGGGGTGGGGCCAAATGGAGCTCTCTGATTGGTCCATATCGGTGCGCCAGAACGCCCAAATATCAGCTACTGGCAAGCAAAATAAAGTCCATTCTTAGAACCATGTTTTTTTATCTAATTTGTTTTTATATTTAAGGGAGACGATTTAGCCGTGGAGAATGAAACTGTCAAATGCTTAAAATTTGCTAAAAGTACAGTCACAAAAACATCGCCGATGGCTTCGAGTTTTGCCACTCCAGATCCAAAAAAACAGTTTTCAGCAATAGTAAGTAAAATTGCAAAATTTAATAATAATTTCCATCTCAGATAGTTAACTATATTCTTTTTATTTGAAGGCACGGAGAGGTTCATTTCTGAGTAGGGGAGAAAAACTTTTATCTAAACTGGCTGAGCTCAGTAATGTAAACACATCAAGTGATAATCGAGTTGGGAACGTTCGAGGTCAGAGGAATATGGTCTTCGCAGTTGTGTCGCCTCCTAAAGAAGATTCACAAGAAATGGTAATTTATTATAAATTAAAAATGTTAGCTATTTAACCAGGGTAAGGATTTTACCACATGTTTCATTTTTTTACAGTCTTTAAAAAGAAAAGGTGCAAATGATATAGTAATGAATGCTTCCAAGAAACTGAAATTTTCTGCACATCCGAGTAAAACTCAAGGGAGGCTGTTAGAAAAACTAAAGATGATAGATTAACCATTATTGACAAACCTCTATTATCTAGTCAAAATTAATTATTTTAATGCTTACTCTTAGATTATAAAAGGCACCTCTTCAAAAAGTGAGAAAGTCATTTTTGGTGAACTTTTTATGTCAATAACTTAGCAGTTTAATGCACCATGGTAAATTATGATATTAACGTAAAAGTATCATCAATTTTTATTTATTATATAAGACAGTTTGACATCACTAGACTGTTAAATTCTAGTTGTACCTAAATAATTTGTAATTTTAATATCCCATTCTATTGCCGGTGGCTCTTCAGCTCAATTTAATCATGTCTTAGACATGTTTGGTCAATCAATTGTTCACTGAAACTAAACTTAAGCAATTGTTAGTAATGATAACTTACCTTATTGTTATGTATCCTAGGCAAAACAAAATAGAATGGTGTTGATTTGCAAGGCTTTGGAAATCAGATATTTTGATACTTAAGCATTACCCGGCACTAACACAAACCTGCTGTACATCCTTAATTGTTTTATTAAAACATTGTTTGTTCAAAAATCTCTTCCAATTAATATTCTCACTACATAATTGATAAAATATAAATTCTTCCTAGTAGAATAGAACTTTATAATTGAGATTTATTATAGAATACTATTTCTAACTATGTTTTCTGTCATTCATGCCCTCAGTTTGGGTTCATAAAGGCTTAAAAGCCAAATTACAAAGTTTTTGCGATTGGTCAGACAATTCAATCAACAATAAACAAAACAACATGATAATAAAGTTTATTACTTATTATTACAATCATTAACATATCGCACTGTGTTAATGTTTATTTAGCTTTACTTTCTCTAGAAGTAATTAGATATTAATTTTGTTATGGTGTGAGGTTATATCCTTTTATCATTTGTGTCAATTTTTGTTTCCGACTTTATGACTACTTTTAAAGGTGATAAAGCCTTTAAAGAATTTTTTTTTGTTTTAGAATAATTAGAAAAATAAAGTAAAATAATTTTTTAGGAGAACAAAGAGTTGAAAATGTTGATATAACTTGGTGAAATGATTTACAAGCGAATCAATTCTAAATAGTCCGTTTTGTTATATCGTTTATCAGCAATTTTCTTAAATAAGCTTGCTTCAAGACAAAATTGGTGTTGGATTTTCTTTTCTGTATCTCAACACCTCTCCAAATTCTGTGTTTTTTTATGGCAATTTATAAAATAATAAAGATGACTTAGATTTTTCAAATATATTGTTGTGATATTTTAAAATGATGATTTTTAATAGTGTTTGTTTAAATAAACTCGAAATTAGCGAGCATTGAATAACGATCCGTGATTCATTTTTGAAAGTATGAACGTTTTACTGTCGTCATATTAATTATTAATAATTGAAATAAAAATAATATCATATTTAATATAAACATTTATTATATAAACTTCTAATTTAAGCAAAGTAATAAATATCCGAACAACCAAAGAGATGAAGAGTCGAGAAGGCAGTGGTAGGTAATATAAGGATCCGCAGGACAAGGAAAAGGCCTCATTCTTAGATCTGGGACCGAAGAGGCAGGAGACACGCAAGCCCAGGTAGCCAACCCACGCTACCGCCTCATGGTGAATCACTTTCACTCGGCATGAAGAAAAAGGACGCGCTAGTAAGACGATTAGAACAAGCATGCTGATCCGCGAACCACACGAAGACACCAACACAAGAAGCACTGGCCAGTATTAGTATACAGTTAAGAATAATTACAAGGTACCATTTTTAATGTTAGTCTTAATAGTATTCTTTATTACGTGCGTATATTTTATGTTTGTATATCAATTTTAGTTATTCAATGTGTATAAATAAATCCAATAGTCTTTTGCCAGAAATTTCCTAGATAATTATTAACAGAACCCTGAATTAACGTAAAAGTTATAAAATATAAAAGTTTTTTTAAATTATATGAAAAAGAATATATAATTAAATTATTATTATTAATGCATCAAGCACATATTAGAATAATATGCATTTTAATTCAATTAGTTTTACTATGTGGCTGTGAAACTCTTGTAACACAATTAGTACCAATCATTCCCCTCAACTGATTGAAATCAGAATTCGCCAACTTGTGTACCTGCAATGGACCACTGTTTTTTGCTGTCTGTATTATTGTGGAAATACAATCGGACCACTTTTGAGGGATTTATTTAAGGATTTGTGATTGACTTTACTCAAGATATGTAACTTTTCCAGAAATAAATCTGACATAACCACTCATCAGTTGGAATGCAACTGATATTTTGCTGATTTTCTTGATGTGACTTAAAGTAATACCGAAGATGACCGGTGAATGATTTGTATATACAGTATATAATATAATTTATATTTCTTATCCAAAAAAATTATGATAAAGGAGTAAAGAATTCTCCACCTTTAGATATAGATAAACAACAATCATGACCTTCATTTTAATTTATATTGATATAGCCTCCTTGATTTTTTTTTATAATATAACATTCCGAGGGGTTATTACAACTCATAAGTACTGTTTGTTTATGATATTATCTGGGATTGTTTTTTAAGTGCACTTGATAAAATTCTGTGTTTTTATATAGTATAAGTAGTTAGTTTGGTTTATGAAATATTTTTAAAATGATTCCAAGACTGTTTTTTTGTATATTGTTACTGTTATTAAGAACATATTTTCTCTTATGTAAATAAAAATATATTTTATTGTTACCTTATATTATGATTTGTTTTATTAATTTGATTTTATGTTAAAAGAATGATATCCCCGAAGATTTTATTTTAATAAAATATTTAAATATATACTGTTGTGATATTTTAAAATGATGATTTTTAATAGTGTTTGTTTAAATAAACTCGAAATTAGCGAGCATTGAATAACGATCCGTGATTCATTTTTGAAAGTATGAACGTTTTTACTGTTGTCATATTAATTATTAATAATTAAAATAAAAATAATATCATATTTAATATAAACATTTATTATATAAACTTCTAATTTAAGCAAAGTAATAAATATCCGAACAACCAAAGAGATGAAGAGTCAAGAAGGCAGTGGTAGGTAATATAAAGATCCGCAGGACAAGGAAAAGCTCTCATTCTTTCGTCAGGAGCCCACATTCGTTCTTCAGAAGGCAAGCAGAGAAGGAAGCCCCTGGCTACCTGTAGCCACCAACCCACGCTAAGGCGCCTCGTGGTTCATCAGAAGAGACTTTCACTTTCACTCGGCATGAAGAAAAAGGACGCGCTAGTAAGACGATTAGAACAAGCATGCTGATCCGCGGAACCACACGAAGATCAACACAAAGATACACTGGCCAGTATAATACGTAATTTTAATCTTAACAGTAATTTTTAGTACGTACGTAATTTATTATTTGTATATCAATTTTTATATCTTAATGTGTGTAAATGAATCCAATAAACCTTTTGCCAGAAGTTTCCTATATAATTATTAACAGAACCCTGAATTAACGTAAAAGTTATTAAATATAAAAGTTTTTAAAAATTATATAAAGAATATATAATTAAAATTAAATATTATTAATGCTTCAAGCAAATATTAGAATATTACATATAAAATTTTTTTTTTTTTCTTTTGTGGTATATAAGGTTTGTCTACAAAACGAGTCTGTAGTTCTACCTTGTAAACAAAGCAGTCAGGATCTGTACAGGCAATAATATTGAACTTGTATGAAAAGCAGAGACACTATAATATTCAATTAATTGTCAGTCGCCATTGATTAATGACACTTGTTACTTTTTATAGAATTATGATTTTGAACATCATCAGGACATAAAATGGAACTATCATATTTTAAAATATGCCTTTCTCGAAAAAAAATCTCCAGTTGAGTTCAAGTTTTGACACGATTTTGATGAACTAATGCAATTACAGTAAAAATTACACATTATTAATCAGGGCGGCAAGATCTTTATTTTGAAACCCTTCTCAATAGGAAAGGATTTTTTTTTAATTATCAAGTTATTAATTAACTTAACTTGTAATTTACTATTGTACTGGTTTTATTTTGCCATCATTGAGGAATGAAAGGAAATTTAGTTATAAAACATAATTAAAACTGCTCAAGGGTGGCTTGGAAAACTGGCCAGACAGATTTACAATAAATGATTTTATTTTTATTTGCAGTCTACAAAGCACCCAAAGATTATTACTACATGTTATAGACACGATTTGCATATTGTTAATAAAAGGCTGGAGAAATTTAATTTAATTTGGTGCTTTTCTCTAGATGTATGATGTAAACTGCTGTGCATGATCATCTGTAAATTCGCTCACTTATCTTATAGACAATGACCTCATGAGAAGTCTTATCCTGAATACAGTGGATTAAATTTACATTAATGGAAAGAACAAATAGGATGCCAATTTAGGACAAATAGTAGTAGCTCACCATAAGGCATTCGATTCGATAAAAAAAAATATAATTTAAAACATTTACCAATATTTATATACACACTGTCTAAATTTCTTCTTGCAAAGGAATTATGTGTTAATCAATGGCAGATTACCTGGATATTGAACAATTAAAATAAGCTGTGAATGTGATATAATGGAGAACTTTATTAATCTCAAAGAAAATGAATTTTAGATAAACTCTCTTTATGTCTTGCTAACTGTTTACTGGAAGCATTTTAATAATGAAAGTGCGAGATAAAAATAATGACAGCAGTCGAAGCAAACCACCTCTCAACTTTAAAAAAGTGTGCAATCAATTAAGAAATATTTTAGAATAAATAATAGAGATAATGATGTGATCATATTGTAATACCATGATCATCAGATATGCAATCACTTGCTTACCTGTATTATCACTGGCAATTACTTATTTGCAATGATGTAAGTTAAAACATAAGCATCATAACAAATAAAAAGTGCATTGCTTGGATAAATAGGATGGTAAGTATAAACATAGTTAAATAATCAAAAACTGATTCAATCTTCATTTATTAACATAACTGGACACTTCACTGATTTATTTACATAAAAGAAACTTATTTTTGTATATAGAACCTATGAATAAAACTTATATAAGTAATATAGTAGAACCTCACCATACTAATCTAGGTTTACTTACTTTAATACCTAGTTAAACTAGTTTCATAAATGTTTAATAGTTTTGAAATTTCATAAAAAAGTTATATCGATTAACCATTATTAATTGGAGTGTGGCACATACAGCACAATTTTAAGTGAATACTTAATAGCGCTGCGAACATCTCTAATTTAAAGAGGAAACTGTTGTAAGGTTCAAATTGAGGTAAATAATCCATGAACTCGAATTTGTAGGATAAGTTAATACAACCTCATATACATCATTATTTAATTCATATTTTGTAAACAGGAACAAGCAAGATCTGTTTCGAAGTATTATGGGATAAATCACATAAAATATCAATAAACACACAAATACATATTTCAATTTATAATACTTCATCCTACACATTACAAACCTATTTCATAATTTCCTTATATTATAATATAAATACAATCCCTTATATTATTATAATAAAATTAATATAAATCCCTTATATTTTAAATTTTCATTACATACAGTTGTTACGAGTACCTACAACCATCCGATTAATAATGATTTATTTGGAGTCCTACCTCAAGAGGGAAGATTATCTTCTCAAGACCAGTGTGAGATAGCTAATATATTACGTCTAAGTGCAATATAAACTTAGTGAAAAATTTCACAATAGAGAACAAAGGGAAATAGGCCACGAGCAAAGATGTTCATAAGCAAAAACTCCTGCTTTGTTTACTCACAATGAACTTGAATCCACAGTCAATTATTTAAAAAGTATAGACAAAGCATATGTGGAGGTATTAGAAGATGGGATCAAACTAGGAGTATTTTCCTATACTAAAAGAATGAAAAAGGCATTTTATTTTTTTCCAGAATTACTAATTTGTCATGCAACTTATAAATTGAATAATATAAATATGCTGCTTTATATTCTCCTATCAACAAATGGAAATGGTCAAGGTGAAGTGTTATATGTTTTTCTGTTGACAAACTAAACTGCCATAAACATCAAACCGATGTTCAAAATTTTCAAAACAAATAATCCAGAACGGATCAAGATGCAGTCCCTAATAATGGATAGAGATATGAGAGAAAGACAATGTATTAGCAAATCTTTGCCAGGGAAGAAATTAGTACTATGTTTATTCCATATTTAATGTATCGCCCAAGAGAAAATGTTAGTACAATCGAGAAATTAGCTTTCTTAAAAAAATGGCATTTGGTAGAAATGGAGAACAGTATATGAAGAATCTATATTGTTGTGAGTTTGTGATGTTGCCTTTGATTTAAATTCGAAATTAGCGGGCATAAAAGGGCGGTAAATTACCCATGGATTTTGGTTATGAATGCATGTATATTATTTGCTGCCGTTGTATAATATTAATATTTGTCATAAATAATATCAATGATTAAAATCAAATATTTTATTATTGGATTTGTTAACTTTAAAATAAGAAAAGTTTATATGAGGCATTGGAAGAAAGAGGGATGAAAAAATCAAGAAGGCAAGGAAGGCAAAAGGAGGAGAGAGCAGGAGGTAGGCCTTGTTCTTTTTGATCATCCCATGAGACAAGGGGAGTCTTGTTCTTTTTGATCATCTCATGAGACAAGCATATGGAAGAACAGTATTAAAAAAAAAAAACTGAAACTTTAGAATGGCAAAATATTTAATGTGAAATTAAGAAAATTACAATTATCTGAAATTTAATGTGTAAACTAAATCTAATGTTAGTTACATGGATAGTAACAGAGAAAGAAAATATATAAGAAAAAAAATATATCCTTTTATTTAGATAAATGAGAAATGAAATTATAAACTTATTCGAAAATACAATTAATATAACTAAATTGACAATATTCTTATAAATATAGCCGATAGTCTATGACCTTCTATTCTTGAAAGTAGAAGGGGGGCATGAGTTGATCTATCGATATGTCTTTGTGCGGTGTAACGAAAATAACAGCTTACCGGAAATCCAAAATGAGAAGAAGAAATTCTTCTTGGTCTTCTACCTACCAAACAATTGGTAAAGTGGTTGTGGTTTTTGATTTCCAATATTACAGGTGTGAAGCCATCGATATTGTAGAGGTAATGATGGATCACTAGATGACGAAGTTTGTGTGTGACCTTCTCTTCCAACAAATATCATGGGACTGATGCGGTAATTTGTTGACGAAACAGGATGAAATTTTTGCCATGTTTAAAGAGAAATTGAAACCTTTCAGCTTTGATATTATTTAAAAAAATATTGAAAAATCTAGGAAAATGAAATCTGTCACTTCACTTATAAAACCAATATTTCATGTTGTAACTTTTTTTCAATAATTGAAAAATTGCTTGTCATCATATTTTTTTTAACTAGACCAATTAATAATTTTATTCTTTTTATGAAGATTTAATAACCAAACGATTCTTAATGTGTTCACACTATGAAATGTACTCAAATAAAGAAAGATTTATGTATGGACCGTCAGGTCTTGTTACAGAAGTAGCAACAAATGTAATACCATAGGCTGATATAGAGGTCAAGGCTGGTACTAACAAGAAAACTATGAATATTAAATTATTAAAAAAATGATTGCAGCCAATGGCTGCTTCAAGCAAATATAAAAGACCATGCTTGTTTGAGGATACACAAATATATACATAAGAGTTTTAATACTCAGTTAATTTTCATTAACATTATATTTTTTTTATCCTGATAATTAATATGTATTCTAGAAAAAAGAGAAAGATATCACGAATAGTCTGGCTCCTGATTTTATTCCAATGATCATCAATGAAGAAATTGATAATTAAATTATATTAGTACATGTTAGTAAATGTTTTCTAGATTTTACTTGATTTTTTTTACAGAACTCAGAAGCTTTCCAAAACAAATTGCTTTGAGTGATATCTCAATTAAATTTGCAAGAGATTTAATAGACTTACAGACCTTGACAAGTCTGTCATTTCTTTGAAGAAGAAAAAGAGGATGATGTAGTAGCCATTTTGTAAAATATTTCTTTACCAGTTGAGATCAACAGTTTTTGTATTGTAAATAAGTTCTTCCAATTCTTCTCAATTGAGTAAAATATATATTTTCTTTCCTTATATTTGCATGTGAAGGGCACTATTTTTATCGTTAGATTTTATTTAATTTAAGGTTTGAAATATATTGAATGTTTGGGAAAACAAATGTCACTCACTAGATGGTAATCTCACCCCTTGAATTTTATTTAATGTATACACAAAACTAGATTTTTTTAAAAATAAATTTAGAACAGATTTTCAGATCAAAATTGTACTTAAATTAAAAAATAGTGGGGGGGAGTTTTTAATAGTTTGGACAGATCGTTTTCTATACTGCGCCATCTGCACTTTTCTAGATTGATTACCTAAGAGATTTTTTTTCAGAAAGGCTTGACAGATCCAGTTTAGAATGATTTACACATTTTGGGATTGATAAGTGGAAAGGATGTTTTTTCTTAAAATAATAGAATTCAAGTGGCAGTGATTTTCACGCATTTCAGCATTGATAATCTTTAAGGCAGTGGTGGCCAACCCAAATGATCTTGCGGGCCACTTTGGAAATGCATCATAACTCCACGGGCCACATATAAAATTATATATCCCCATATTAAAACATAGAACCTGTTATATTAATCAGATGTTCCAAGATGCACGCGCATCATGAGTTCGCAGCATGTAATTCGATTATTCTGTGAACTCATAAATAAAACAGGCAATATCTGTCACATATTCACAGGAATATTATTTTAAAATCAGAGTATGTTGTAAAAGTGTGATGAATCTCACGGGACGGAAAAATGTCCAAGGCCCGGGTTGCCCACTCCTGATCTAAGGGATGTTTTTTTTCCTGAAGGGTGATAACATAAAATCTGTTAAAGGCTAGTATCACTTATTTTGTGAGATTGATAACCTAAGCGATACTTTTTTTCCCTAAAGGGCTCAAAAGTTAGAATCAAATGTAGTACAATTTTCTGAGGGGAAAAAAACATCGCTTAGGTTATCTGTCTATTTTCCTAATTATATATTTTTAACATAGTTTTCTCCATTTGTTACTGCATTAAAAAAAAAACTTTGAAGAGATGCCCATTTTAATTAATTAATAGGTGTAATTATTATTGGTATTAACATTAATTAATGAGTAATATTGTAATTAAATAAAGAGTAGGTTTTGAATTTTTAACAAGGCAAGATGGCTAAATGTGGGAATTACTTGATTTTCCTTTCCATTCTTCCCTAGGTCCACGATTTATGAATTGACACAAGTGCTAAGTGGTCGTTGAAAGAGCTTACTCTTGGGCATTTAGGTTTTGCTTTAATAAAGTGTTAAGCGATGGATTTATCTGGGTTTTTTTATAACGAATCCAAGGGAAAAGTTAACCCAGTCTAACAAAGTTTAGAAATTTTCCCCGCAGGAAAAAGAGTAAACAAATCAGTTCCCCCAACAGAGGTTGCTTTGAATTACTGTAGATCCTTTACTTATATGTAGGTGATATACACTGAACATTTTATGGGATTGAGAGTTTTATTTAGTTTGTGGTTTACGTTTTTTTTTACTTTCCACCTTTTAGCTCAACAATATTGATTATACTGGGCTATCTTATATAGGAGGGTGAGATCTGAATAACTCACCTTTGTTTGTTGGCATTACAAATTTATTGTCAGTCACCTTCAATATACCCTTTATTTGCACTAATACATCACTGTAATCTTGTTTTCCACTGGTCGAAGGCATGGAGCGAATAAATGTCTGCTGTTTCAGCATAACTAACTGACTCCAAATATAACAACAGGACTAACTGATTCCAAATATGTCCCTTTAAGAAGCAGTTTAACTTTAGTTTTTCCACTTTGCCAATTGTTTTCTTCTCTTAGCCATTTCATAAGTTCCCTTTAATAATTCATAACTGCTGTTATGCCTTCTTGAACCGAACCCAGTCTTGATTGATCAATGGAAGCTCATTTGAATATATTATAACAGTCACATTTATCTTGGCTAAGATTTTACTTTCTTACCCATAAGGATTAAAAGGAGCTTATATAAAGTTTATTTTTTAAATTTCAAATATTACGATCTCAGAGTATTGATTCTAGTGTATAATTTTGGCTATTTCATATTAAAATAATTGGCTATATAAACTTATATATAATTTAAATAATAGTTACCTAATAAGAATTACAAAAAATGATCTAAAATTATAGGTGGATACATTCTTCATTGTTGGTGGATGGGCATTTTCAATCAGAGCTTTTCACTCCCATGCTTGGGTCTCACTAACTACTGCTCTTAACTCTGATGGTCTCACTATAACTGCTCTGTAGGTATGACAATAAGGAAGGTCTTCTTACTCCCCCCATAGAACTCTTTCTACCTGGTAGTCAACCTCTCCCTGCCAACAAGCCTTGGTTTTCCCAGGTCAGTTATCCTTTATTACCTGGGTTCATACTTGAGGACTTAACAGTAAAAGTCCAGCCAGCTTCTCATTTTAACTAGCTATTAATTTGAAAATAAAATTCAATGTGATCATAAAATTAAAAACCAAATGACATTAGGATGGTGGGTATAAATAAATTGGAAATAATTAAAAGAAGCGTAAAAACAAATATTACATTTTAGTTTTACATTTTAGCAAACTATTAATGAAAAAAAATTCATATAAGCTAATTAGTTCAAAAAATATTCATAAGGGCAATACATAATCAAAAATTCACTGTTAAATATGCATTATAGTATTTAAAATTACTTACAACCCTCATCAATGGATTATTTAAGCAAAACAAATAATGATTTACTTTTGAAGATCAACTGAAGTTACACATTCATCCGAATTAAAATTATATAACAGTTAAACATCACACAAACTAATAGATCCAAGCTGATGGAGTCTATACTGAGCAATGACCTCTCATTATATGATTTTTCAATGTGCTAGCAATTACTGCTTTGTAACTGCAATTAGGACATTAATAGGGCCTTTCTCCAGAATGTTTTGCCATTATATGTACCTTTAAAGTACCAACTCTTACTGCTTTGTAGCTGCAATGAGGACATTGATGAGGCTTTTCTCCAGTATGGTGAGCCATAATATGTCTCTTCAAGTTATCAGCTTGTAATGCTTTGTAGCTGCAATGAGGACATTGATGAGGCCTTTCCCCAGTATGTTGTGCCATTATGTGTCTCTTTAAATTACCAACTGCTACTGCTTTGTAGCTGCAATGAGGACATTGATGAGGCTTTTCTCCAGTATGGCGAGCCATTATGTGTCTCTTTAATTTACTAACTCCTACTGGTTTGTAGCTGCAATGAGGACATTGATGAGGCTTTTCTCCAGTATGTTTTGCCATTATATGTACATTTAAAGAACCAACTTCTACTGCTTTGTAGCTGCAATGAGGACATTGATGAGGCCTTTCCCCAGTATGTTGTGCCATTATATGTCTCTTCAAGTTATTAGCTTGTACTGCTTTGTAGCTGCAATGAGGACATTGATGAGGCTTTTCTCCAGTATGTCGAGTCATTATGTGGCTCTTTAAACTACCAACTTTAACTGCTTTGTAGCTGCAATGAGGACATTGATGAGGCTTTTCCCCAGTATGTTGTGCTATTATATGGCTCTTCAAACTATCAGCTTTTACTGATTTGTAGCTGCAATGAGGACATTGATGAGGCTTTTCTCCAGTATGTCGAGCCATTATGTGGCTCTTTAAAGTATCAACTTTAACTGCTTTGTAGCTGCAATGAGGACATTGATGAGGCTTTTCCCCAGTATGTTGTGCCATTATATGTGTCTTTAAAGTAACAACTAGTACTGCTTTGTAGCTGCAATGAGGACATTGATGAGGCTTTTCATCAGTATGTTGTGCCATTATATGATTTTTCAAGTAATTAGTTCGCACTGCTTTGTAGCTGCAATAAGGACATTGACGAGGATTTTCATTGTGACGGTGATCCGTTACATGTTTTTTTAAAGTACCATTATGCATTACAGCTGAAGAACCTGAAACAAATTATAATATCAAATAAATAGAAAATTAATTACCACTGGTAAATAAATAATTAGTACTGAAGTTTTTACACAATGAAATATAATAAATATTTCTAATTTTAATAAAATGAAAATTTTATGGGCACCTGATGATGACAGTATACGTAATTGTTAAAGCCATTAGTAGAAAAATAAATTTATAGTTATTTAACTATATAAAATAGAAGTAGACATAAAATTTGCTTGTGCTGTGAGGGTTAATGCAGGCGAGTTCGAGGTTTATTATTTATTATCATTGTTGTTATATAAATGTCTTTAGCAGAGGAATAATTGCATTTCTCAATTGATATATATAGTTAAGTACTATTAGATAATCCTAAAAATGGATAATCCATGTTTACAGATCTCTCCTATATACAGGCTCTCCTGGCTCTACTTAATCCTATTCCTCTCACAATCAGTCTGTATTCTTGTCATTATTATTATCTTTTATTCTTTTGTGTTCTTTTATAAAGTAATTTTGTACTATAGACTTGTCCATGTGTATACATAGTCTCGATATGGACCTTGATTGAAATCTAATAGTGTTTTTTTAAAAACTGATATACGGTGAAAGAAAACTTAACTGCTGGCCGAAGAACCAGGGACCTGAGGGTAAATTCAAGAAAACGTTCATCGAAGAACCGAAAGAAGTTACTGGTATATCAATACCTAAACTCAGCTGACATTTTTTGTTGTGTGATCTTGCTACCCATCAGAACACCTCTTAGGAAGATGGAAAACGAAGGTTTGAAATTATTAATTTTTTTTCTTCTAGTTTTGTATTTTTTAATGTATGTCTTTAACAGACAGGATAAATACGAATATGGAGAATAACCAAAGGAATTACTGACCGAAAGGTAACAGACAGAATAACCGAAGGAATTACCAACCGAAAGATAACAGACAGAATAACCGAAGGAATTACCAGCCAGACTATTATCAAAGGCAAGACCAATATGATTATTTTAACCAAACATATTACGATCGCCAACAACCATGGGATCATTTAGAAGATGACCATGATTATAGTATAGAGGAATTGACAGAGAGAATAAATCAACCAGAGCAATATTATGAAATAGATTTAGAAGATTATTTAACAGAAGATGACCAGCATCTTATTATAAGGAAATTAAAAGAGAGACTAAATCGGATAGAGCAATATGGGAATCATGTGATGAATTAAATGTGAAATATGGTGAAACGAATTTCTCAAGTATTTTTTTGCAGATCACGGATGACCAGCATCTTATTATAAGGGGATTAAATGAGAGACTAAATCAGATAGAGCAATGTGGTAAAACATGTGATGAAGTAAATTTGAAATAGGGTGAAATGAATTTCACAAGTAATTATCCGCAGATCACGGATTAAATAAATATTATAGAAAATCAGAAAGATGATTTTAAAGAAGAAATAAATCAGGATTTAGAAGATTATTTAGCAGAATATGACCAGGATCGTAATACAAGAGAATTAAGAATGTTAGAGCAATATTATGAAATAGAATTTACAAATAATTTTCCGCAGATCACGTATGAAATAAATGTTATAGAAAATCAGAAAGATGATTTTAAAGAAGAAATAAATTAATCGCAAAATATTATTTTAGAAAATAAACAAACAATAAAAACAAATAAAGAAGAAATGTTCACAATGCAAAACAAAGTTTTGAAATATGAAGAAATATTACAAAGTAATGGAAAATAAATAAATGAAATGTGTAATCAAATATCAGATTATAAAGATATAATCAAGGATAATGAAAATACAATAAATGTGTTGCAAACAAAAATTTATGATCATGAACTCATGATATCTGAAAAAATACTAGCAATTGAAACATCTTCGCAAACATCTATTGATTCATTATTAATGATGGCCAATAGTAAATTGTTGCTTTTAGAAAATACAGTTTCAGATAATGAAAAGAGGATCACAAACAGTGAAAAGAATGTAATTGTATTACAAAATAAAATAACAGAGTATAAAAAAATCAATTGCACAGAGTATACAAATAATTTACTGCAAAATGAAATATTAGATCAGAAAAACACAATTAAAATAAATGAAGAAGAAATTAATGAACTGCAAAAGAAGGTTTCCAATTATGAAGGAGCTCTCAAGGATAATATAGAGGAAATAAAGATTGGCAAAAATAAAATTTCTGTATATGAAGAAACGATTGAAAACAAGAGCAAACAAATAAATATCTTGCAAAGCAAAGTTAATGATTACAAGAAAATTATGTATAATTACAAAGAAGAAATCATTCTATTGAAAAATACGTCAGATTATGAAAAAACAATTTTAACAAAATCACAACTAGTTGATGTTGATTGTCAGACAGATCTTAGCTTATATTCAATTAAGGATAATGAAGAGAAATTGATTTCATTGGAATATGAATAGAGGATTGCAGATAACAATGAGTGTACCTCACATCAACATGGTCTAGATAGCTACACAGGTGGTCTGAAAAGTTTCCGACCTCAACATGAAGATGATAATAAAATAAATAAAAGCTTTGTTAGGTCGAAAACTTATCAGACCGCCATCGTATAAACAAACATTGCTTAAATGTGAAGAAAATGTAGTTCTATTAAAAGATAAACCCATTGATTATGAACAAACAATCAGAAACAATAATGAACAAATTTTACTTTTAGGTAATAAAGTCACCCAACTTGATCTAATAAGGCCTAACTATGAAAATAATATGAGTTTGTTAGAAAGTAAACTTTCAGAATATAAACAAGAGTTAAATAACATGAAAGAGAAAAATATTTTTTTGCAAAATCAGATTGGAGATTATGAAACTATGATTAAGAACAGCGAATTGGAAAATAATATAGAGAGAATAATATAGAGGAAGAATTACAAAATGAAATATTGGAAAATAAATTTTCAAAATTAGAAGATACGGTGAATATTAAGAAAAAAGAAGTAATTTCATTGTAACATCAAATTGCAGACCATCAGCAAACAACCAGCGATAAGGTGAAGAAATAATTCAAAATAAAGTTTTGGATGTGAAGAAATTGGAATCTCAAATTCCAACTCATCTTGATGAAATTTCTTTTTGCCTGTTTGATTTGAACAACATTAAAATTAATGACTGGAAGGAATTTAAAAATAATTACAGGGATGTGTTTAGTGCTATACAATACGACTATAAAAAGAAAAAGAAAATTATATTTTTTCTTTTATTATTTTCATTATTAAATGAAAATAATACTGATCGGATGACACATAAACTTTAGAAAGTTTATACAAAAAAAAAAACGATTATTAGAAATATTGAACCTAGTAAAGTCTATGGAATTATCGGCAAGTGAAGCTTTCTGATTTCATTGGGTAAAAGTTTTTCTGCGCAATAATATTTCAAAAACGAGGAAACCCAAGTAATATTAGGCATTGAAATGTCAAAAAAAAATGTAGTGATATTATTGTTTTATTTGTATTTGATTTTTTTATTGGTAACTTAAGGTTATCAGAATAATGACCAATTATTATTTTACAAAGAAAAAATAATAAATTTTATATAAGCAGCAATTGACTTTGCCCAGTGATTGTCTATGAAATGTATTTATTTCTGTAGAATTAAGTTTCTCTTTAGGGAATGATTAATTATTTAAATACATTTATATTAAGAAAGGTGTTTATACTAAGAAACATTAAATGGTTATTATGCAGGTTATCTAATTGACCTAATTAAAACTTAATAACAAATAATTCTTAAATATTTTGATTGGCTAATCTAATGTCATTATGTTCTATGTTAACATTGAGTAGAAACATTTATTTAAAATACGTATATTATATTTACTTATATTATCCGTTTCTAAATAATTTAGTTTTTTGAAAGAAAGATTAGAAGCTACATTTATTTACAAGATATTTGTTTATAATTAATGTAACAGTGAGAACATTTCATGTACCGGCATTACTATTAATGTCTTATTAGATAATTTAATTTGTTTCAAGTTAATTAACTGTTCTTTAAAGGTAGTTATAAATCAAAATGTAAACTACTGTAATTCCATTTATTAACAACTGTTTACAGATCCTTTAAAGTACAAAGAATCTGCTATTTAAGGATTATACTATTTTTGGATTTGGCTATTTTTATTTTTTAGGATTAGGTTGTTTACCGCTTAAGAATTAAAAGTCAAATTGTTGCGGTTTTTGAGAATCAAACTGGTTAGTGGCTACTAAATGATCAATTTATTTTGATGTTCAAAAAGAAAATTATTTTTTATTTCATAAGCATTGTAACTTCTTCCATCGAAAGAATTCTGAATTAATTTTTATTTGACCTATCAATTGCAATTTGTCACAAAGGCTATTTGCGATATTTTACTACTGCTAATTTTCTTCATAATATATTATGTAAAGCCTTTACGTCTGATCAGCTTTTTGAAGTTAAATATTTACTTTTAGTTTAAATTTTGTATCTGACTATCCATTGTTTAAACTTCAGTTACATACAAGGTGCTTACACTGAAGTATTAAACATGAAATTAATCGTCAATTGTTTGTCATTCATATAATCTAACTAAATTAAAATAATAATTATCCATATTTATAATTAAGTAAGAGCCATTAATCATAAGTTGAAAACCTTTCCATTACAATGTAACCAATGAAATATTTCTAGAATACATTCTGAACAACGAGATAACTTGTAATTAATGTTTTATTTATGTGTGAGAAAATTTGTAAATCTCTCCTATAGTTTTCCAACTGTTGACAAGATATAATTTAAGAAACTAATAATTTTAATTATTCTTGTTTGTAAGACTAAAGAGTACACATTGTTTATACTTGAAGGATTAATAAAATTCTTTTCTAGTATTTAAGCGTATACCCATGTTATAAAAATAAAGCATACTAATATTGATTTAATAAGAAAATGTTATTTTAATTTGTATGCATAATTTTGATTTATTAAAACTGGGGATTGATAATGATAATTTTCATCTCATACTGTATATCTTAATAATGCCATATCGAATACTGTAATGTGCCATTTACTAGACTTTTGATACATTTTATATAAGAGAATTTCTTTAATATTTTATCAAATTGAGGAACCAATAATAATACTATGTTCAGTATAATTTTCCTCTTACATTTTTAAGTTATTTTTGATGAAATTTTATGTTCGCTTTATGCTCTTTTGTAAAAATTATTATACCTCTGGAACTATACGCATATTGCAAATCACTATAGACTTGTCCATGTGTAGACATAGTCTCGATATGGACCTTGATTGAAATCTAATAAAGTGTTTTTTTAAAAACTGATTGACGGTGAAAGAAAACTTAACTATATATGTATATTTTTTTTTTTAAAGTCACATTTCTATTTGTAAGGATAAGTAACTTTGTCTATCATAGTGTGACGGATAGAATTTTACATTTAATTAGTTATAACCAATGTAAATTAGCGATAATATAAATTAAGTAGTAGAAATAAGTTATCCCAATAGTTAGTTGGTAAGTATTAAAATAAATGCAACGATAGTAAAAGGAATGTGCAAACAATGCAAGACTGGCTGTCGCCTTAAGGGGGGGGGGAGGCTTTGGTTCCCAGGAACGACAGTGCGGTTGAGTCGATTGTGGTGGCTAGTACAGTGACTGAAGTGAATTTTGGACTAAAAGAGAGAGAGAGGCGAGATGTGGACCCCAGGTTGGTGGAACTAATTTAATTAATCATACTCAATATAGAATGGGAGAAAATTAGAGCATGAGGATTCTGGAGAAAGGGGACAGACAGTCGGGCTGAGTTTGTAATTAATCTTTAAGTTTTTAGCATCGGTTATAGTTAAAAGAAACTTAGTTAACTTACTTTTAAGTTAGCCCTTTTTCATGGGTTTATGATTTAATACTAGTTATTACGAACGAAATATGTCAAATAAATTTAATTCTTTTAAAGTATTTATTTTAGTCCCCATTAATTCATTTGTCTTCCCCTAGTTATGTCGATTCTAGGTATTATTTCAGGTTCCCTTTTCCTTAGGTAATGCCATCTCCTGTCATTAATATTTTCCCGAATTCCCGTAAACATTCAAGAGAAGAGAGAGAGAGAAAGATAGAGGTTTACAATAGCGCAACTAAAAAATATATAAGTTCAGCTCCTTGGAATGGGGAAAGGGAATGTTTATAAATTGGACATTGTGGGATTCTTTTAAGTGTACTCACCATCATTCAGGATTAGCTCTTTTTCTTCTTTGAATTGGATTGCATCACCTGTAAATAAGAAAGCATAAACTTATGAAAAATTTATTTAAATGTGCAGTATGACACAAATAACAATAAAGGGTTTTGATGATCACACTAATTATCCTCTCTCGATTGATTTACTAAGTTTTTTTGTTTGAAAGTGGTACATTTTTTTTTCAATGAATATTGAATGTGATAAGTGTATGTGTATTGGACTTATTAACAACAATCTGAAAGTATTATATTTTATGCACTCCTTAATATGCATCTGCGAATGCAGCACGAGGAGACAGCTATAATTCCAAATTTATTTATTTATTTTTGTCATTGTATATATATTATCAATAAAAAGGTTTTGAAAAAAAAAAAAGGTACATTTAAGCCCATATAGGGACGGGTTGAATAAATGTCTAGAACTAGCAATTTAGATGAAATCAGTAACGCTCACCATCATCATCATCTGAGATCATCAGATCATCTTCCTGCTTCACGTGGGTGAGCTCACCTGCAAATAAGCGGAAATGAAACTTGTATAATAAAAGCTCGATATTTTTTATCAGGAACAACTCTTACGTAAATTTATAAATTTCACCAAACATGCTGTAACTGTTTACCATATTATGACTGGTGTATTGATCGATAAATAAACAGATGGCTTAAACGACCTGTTAAGATGTATAAAAACAGAGCTAACAACAGATAACCTAACTGAACGATGCGCCCATAGAAGTTACAAGTATCAACATTTTTTGTATATTTCACAGTAACCAGACCCTATAAAAACTAACATGAGGACCCAGGAAAGAAGTTTACGCTTCGTCTTTTCTCGGAGTCTAACATGTTATTTTGAATGTGATTTGGGCCATGTTAGAAAGTCATCAGTTTATTTATGTAAAATTTTGGAAAAAACATAACAAAAAACACCTGTAGACAACAGTTGAGTTAAGTTTAATTCATAACATTACTCTACCGAATCAATAAAAGAGGTTATTTATAACTCATATAATTGTATTTTAGAAATTTATCTATGTCGCAAAAATTTTTGAAACCCATGGACTGGTGACCCTCTGGCAAGAGGTGTTAGTCAGAAGAACCTGGTAGGTTTATTTCATCAATAAAAATCACAAACCATTTAATATAAACTATATTTTTATAAAAAAATTGTTATAATAGCAAAGTGAAGGTTTGGTTTGTACTGGATAATTTAAGCTTTCAAGTTCGTTAAAAAGATGCAATTATTAAAATATTTCAATAAAAAGAATAAAAAAATATAAGGTTTTACTCATTATTGCCATTTACTTCTTCAATAGTAGTAGTAGGTCATGATGTAAGTTCCTTAAAAAAGCGTCTATACTTTACTTGGATTTATGGACCGTCAGAAGTAAAAAGGGGGCTCCTATGGATGAACGCTTGAATTTATGTTTTGTGACACCGTTGGTAAAAGCCTTTGCCACAACTAATCCTCTAAATTGCGCTTTATACGTAAATTCAGAAAATGAAGATATCCCAAAATATGTTTTATCTTTTGTGTTAGTGTTACGCACCCTAGTTTCCTCCGACACAGGAGCTTTTGAATAGTATTAGGGCCACCAGTTTTTATAGATAAGTATTTCTGATGTTCATATCAACTTGACGGTAAGGTTGTTTGTACATTGCACAATCGTTTTTATATTCTGGTTGATTGAATATAAATGACTCAACCTTTTAAGGGATCTTTTAATTAAACTGAAGTCCCTATCGTAGGGTAAATAGCTGCATCCTTTTATGATGTAGTAGTGTATTATGCTGTGTCAGTTAGGGCACACAGAAGTCTTGAGAGTGCATAATTTTTGTTTTGTCCCCCCCGTAGATATCTAAATATATCAGGTTGGCTAAAGAGTCCGTTCGGTTTTAGTTGTCACGAAACTTCAAGCAGTCTAATATGTAGCTAACTTCAGTATGTCCCTTGCGAGTGCGCTCTCGTCAGATACTAGACACTTCAACGTAGTTTGACGCGAAATTCCGATGAGAATGATTGTATTGTGTGTGTTTAGGATCATCCTGAAAATGGAAAACCAAAACGAACATTATCGACACCTCATGCTTTTTTATTTAACAAAAGGCAAGAAAGCAGTGGAAACTTGCAGGAAGATATGCACTGTATACAGAGAGGATGCTATTATAGAACATGGGTGCCAGAAGTGGTTTTCAAGATTTCGATCGGGAAATTTTTGGGTTCAAGACGCACCTCGCTCTGGCCGGCCAACTGAGATTAACAGCGACAAAGTGAAGGAATTAGTCGACAGCGATCCCCGTTATACAACTAGGGGGGTCGCAGTTATCCTCAAAATATCCAAATCGAGTGTTGAAAACATTCTGCATCAACTTGGCTACATGAGCAGGCTCGATGCTTGGGTTCCCCATCAACTTAGTGAGGCTAACCTCGCCCAAAGGATTTCCATCAGCTATTCGTTGCGGAAACGTGAAGAAAAAGATCCTTTTTTGAAGAGAATGATGACAGGGGACGAAAAGTGAATCATCTGTAACAATGTAGACTGCAAACGCTCATGGGGAAGCGCAGCGAATTACCACAAACAGCCCCCAAAGCAGGACTTCACCCAAAGAAGGTTATGCTCTCGATTTGGTGGGATTGGAGGGGTGTTGTCTTTTACGAACTTCTTCCCACGAACAGGACCATCAATTCAGATGTGTACTGTGACCAGCTGGACAAATTAAATGCAGCAATCCACCAGAAGTGTCCACAACTAGCCAACCGTAAGGGGATTGTCTTCCATCATGACAATGCCAGACCGCACACTTCTTTGCAGACGCGGCAGAAGTTACTGGAGCTTGGCTGGGAAGTTTTGCCGCACCCTCCATATTCGCCCGACCTTGTACCATCAGATTTCCACCTGTTTCGGTCTCTTCAAAATTCATTGAATGGACAGACCTTCAACTCTGAAGATGTAAAAACCAGTAAAGACAGGAAATTCTTTGAGCATGGAATTATGAATTTGCCCATGAGATGGCAGAAGGTACTGGAACAAAACGGCAATTATATCATTGATTGAATAAATCACTTTGTGTTTAAAAGTTGTGTCTTATTTTTGCTTAAAAAACCCAACGGACTTTTTGGCCAACCCTTTATATACAACTCTTCCACCTCGAAGGGACTCCATTATCTAAATAATCCAAAAAGAATTAAAAAATAGAGCAGACCTCATTGGGACCTTTCATCCCCTGATTTTCATGGAATAAATAATTTCTAGCATTGTTCTTCTTGATGTTATAAATACTGAAGTCACTTAACATAAATAGTAGGTTTCTTGCACCTGAATCAATGGAACACTCAAATTTTGCATACAGTCAAAAGAAAACACCAGAATCTTAGGGTTAATTGTCCATGGAGTCAAACTTAAACTTCTCGGCCCTTTGTTTATAGACAAGTTGTTCAGCCCCGGTGATGCGCCTGGTGGCATCACTTAAATGAGAATTTTTAATCTTTACATCCAAGGCCTCGCAAGAACTGGAAATTTTAACATGAGGTGGCCCTAACTTTAGTTTCTAATGACTTTTATAATAATTAAAAAAGCTGTCTAACCCTGGTGCTTATTTTTCAACATTTTTTATACTTTTTGAATGTTCAGTCTTTTATCCAAATATTTTACAGTACCAAGGTAATGGATTTTATAAGTAGCGAAATTTTCGATAAGTTCCCTAACCAATAGCAGTGTTTCGGGTGGTATAGCATATTTAATGTAAGCACCATGATCGTATTTTGGGGGCTTGGCAATTATGAAAAGTTCCTGAAGTCATCTAACCTGTTTTTAGTTCTAAAATGCATTGCTTTTAGACATACTTCTGTTTTTGTTTCACCAACTAGCACCACGAAAGGTAGACAATTATTGCATGCTAGACCTGGACTTATGTCTTTATAGCATGACACCCTCACTCTCATATGGTAACAAGGACTGATCGCATTACTAACAAGACTGAGTATCTTACAATACGAATAGATGTACCAGACCTCCTAAACTTTAAAAGCAGCGAAATCCCAACTTTGATAAAACTGTGATCTAGCATGAGCCAATTCATGTAATTTCTATGAAGGTCGATGTAATGTCATAAATAAAAGATATTTGACGAAACTTAAAGCTTTTTGAAAAATTAAATTTTACACAGGATAAAATTTCATGTTTAATGGGTCAAACAGGGGACTCAAAGTCGCCAGAATAGACACGAACATGATAACAAAAGGATTCTGTTTTAAAAAAAAAAATTAATGAGACCCTTAGAATGAAGTGAGTGAGAGAAAGTTAAAATTTTTGATTATAGCATTAATGTTACATCAAGATGCTTGCTACCAATGCTGTCAGTCTGAGTGATCCTAAAAAATTGTTATATAACCATTTGCAAATAATCATATACAAAGGGATGCTAATAATGGCATGTAGATGCTTCAGTAATACTTTAGTATACTCACCATCATTTAGGATTAGCTCTTTTTCTTGTTTGAAATGAATTGGACCACCTGCAAATGAAGATAAGATATTACTAACTTATAAAAAATGAAGTTTCTAACAAAAATTACAAATATTGATTATAGCAGTAAGGTAACATTACCATGTTTGCAGGTAACACGCTACCAGTCTGAGTGATCTCACATAAACACATCACAATTAAAAATTTTTAAGTATTCATTTTTTTTCCCCCTGAACCCCTTCTTTTAAACATTTTTAAAACAAATTATAAACAATATTATAAATTGGTTGTGGATGGCTCCTTTTTCTTAAGTATGAAATTTAGTTTTATTTAGTGTACTACTTATTTAGTGTAATAAAAGTTTACCAAACAAGCAGATTTGGCACCCAATTTTTTTTTAAATTGTTGTAATGTTCATATTTGGATCTTTGGCTAATAAGTTTGCTGACCACAGTCCTAACTAATTAAAATTAAAATTTCTGTTTCACATCTATATATATTTTGTTTAATTTCATCTATTTTAAAATTTAAAACCTTCTCAGATACTCCCAAATTCTCATTTAACCTTTACTATACTTAATTAATCTCATTTATTATTTCTTCCGTTCTTACCACTTAGTTATTTTGGCATATAACCATGATTAATGCATCTAATTTTTAGTTAACTAAGACAAAAAATAAAGATCTGAACCCTAAGACTTACTAAACAAAAGCAAAACTCAAATTTTTTTGTTAATAAGTTTTAAAAAACTTACCATCAAGTTCTTCTTTAATTTTATCTTTTAAGGTGTCAAAAGATTTCTTCAGACCTGCAAGCATAAATAATCAAAATTTACAATCATTACTTTCTGATTAGATTAGTCATTGAATAAAATGTTATTCTCTAATAGGAATGTTCTACTGCCATTTCATTGTGATTTGTGACGCTCTACATCTCAAAATAACAGGTAATGATATAACTTTTATCAACTTTAATAATGGAGCAAGCATAGGAAACATTGTCAATTAGTTGAGATGAGCCAGAATAATTACAAATGAATAATCACTATTAGGTAGCTTAAGAAGTGGTCCCTTGACTGGCCAATTACACATTCACATGGGAAATGAAAGATCAACTTTGAAATGGCAAAACTATCTTAACCTACTAGACAACAAAAATCAGCTGGAGAATAGATTCAAGTTGCCTCACTGGAAAACTAACAAATCCTCTATAAATGAGGACAAATTATATTTGAATGGCTATTTACCTGCTTCATCCATTGTAAATGAAATATTTCCGTTTGCAGATTTTAACATAAAAATCACATAACCTTTTACACAGGATAAAATTTCATGTTTAATGGGTCAAACAGGGGACTCAAAGTCGCCAGAATAGACACGAACATGATAACAAAAGGATTCTGTTTTAACAAAAAAATTAATGAGACCCTTAGAATGAAGTGAGTGAGAGAAAGTTAAAATTTTTGATTATAGCATTAATGTTACATCAAGATGCTTGCTACCAATGCTGTCAGTCTGAGTGATCCTAAAAAATTGTTATATAACCATTTGCAAATAATCATATACAAAGGGATGCTAATAATGGCGTGTAGATGCTTCAGTAATACTTTAGTATACTCACCATTATTTAGGATTAGCTCTTTTTCTTGTTTGAAATGAATTGGACCACCTGCAAATGAAGATAAGATAATACTAACTTATAAAAAATGAAGTTTCTAACAAAAATTACAAATATTGATTATAGCAGTAAGGTAACATTACCATGTTTGCAGGTAACACGCTACCAGTCTGAGTGATCCCACATAAACACATCACAATTAAACATTTTTAAGTATTCATTTTTTTCCCCCCTGAACCCCTTCTTTTAAACATTTTTAAAACAAATTATAAACAATATTATAAATTGGTTGTGGATGGCTCCTTTTCTTGTATAACATATGCGTTGTAAGAAGGATGGAAAATACAAAAAAATTATCGTTTTAAAGTCAAAAATTACGTAATTATACTGGGTTTGTCATATGTTGGAACAAATCGAAGAATTTGATATGTCTACGGTGAATGAAAGTATTCATATAATGATAGATGTTAGAGAAATGCTGTGTACTTACCATCATCCAGAAGTTGCTCTTCTTCTTTGAAATGGATTGGACCATCTGTAAATTAGATTAAAACAATAAATTGGCAATTTAAGCAATTCAATTATTTCTTAGGCCTAATCCCTAAAACTATATTATTCTATTGTTATTGTACTACAAATTACTTTTGAGCAATTAAGGACTCGCTAAGGAGCAAGAGGTATACCAATTTGTGGACCGGAGATTAGCAAACTCCTTTCTAGTCTTAAATGTCTTTATTATTGTGTTAATAAACACATTTCTCACCAATAACATGTGTTATGACAAAACTATCAGAGTAACACTCCACGGTGTGTGGGATCTTTCAACATAGAGGAACACTAAAGGGTATACAATGGGTAACAGGTCATCAACCTTTAACAGAATATGGCTTGTGATATCGCTACAACCTTTTCTGAAAATTCTGGAGGCACTCTGTGAGCCACCGTTTCTAGAAACGGAAAGATTGGAAGGAATTAGCTTTAATTCTTATATTGTGATGTATAAGTTTAGGCACTAGATTCATACCGTATACTCTATTTTAGTCTTCCATGCACATATCTACCTCCTTATTAAATTATTTGTGACAATTTTCTTCCAATTCCGCCCAATAGTTATTTCGAATCAACAATTTTTTTATTTCTAACAAACATAACACTAATATCAAAAAGAATAATTAATTCCTCCATTGCATGTAATATCACTTGTATTATGTTATACATATAGCTTTAATTCTTTTTTTTAAATTAATCTCACCTTGTACTTCTTCTTTATTTCCAACATTATAACATTTTACGTATACCCCTATACAGTCTTTGCCTACTAGTCCCAATCTACCATTTTCAACTATCGTTTCCTAGCTACCTTCAAAATTACTTTTTCATCACCTTTTTTAAAGGATAAAACACCTTTTTACCATTTCTAAGAATCTTATTTGTGTCAAATGTATTGTAAGTTTTAAGAATATTGCATGTACCTTTTCTCTAATCTTTGACTCCTATACTCTACTGAAATTCTCTTGACTATTATTATCCTAACCCAGTGGTCGGCAAAGTGTGGCTCCAGAGCCGCATGTGGCTCTTTGGTTCCTTAAGTTGCGGCTCTGGCACAAAAATATTTTCATTTAAAAAAAAACTCGGTAAGAAAAAAATTACATTTTATTTTGATAAATTAAATTTTTTTCTATAAATCGAACGTTGGTTATCAAGAGGGAACATTTTAAAACGTTTCGCGTCCCTTTTTCCGGAAATTAAAGCATTTCTCCTTGAGAAGGGCGTTCACTATCCAGAACTAACAGACGATCAGTGGATCCAAAACTTTTATTTCATGGTAGACGTTACGTCTCATCTAAATCAGCTTAATCGTAAACTACAAGGGATAGGAAACTTAATTTTTTTGATGTTAGAAGAAGTAATAACATTCGAAAACAAATTATCCATTTCTGCTCAGGATTTTGAAAGGGAAACATTGTTTCACTTTCCGAGCCTGCTGAAGCATCGCCAAGAAAATAATTCCTCTATTGATAAACACCATTTTAAAACAATAATTTTAAATATGAGGGAAGCATTTCTCAGCAGGTTTCAGGAATTTAAAAACAGCAGAGCAACTTTAGCATTTGTCAAAAATCCTCTTAATGCTACGATAACCGAGTTGAAATTTTCTCCTTTTGAAATTGACATTGGTAGCTTTGAAATACAATTGCTGGATTTAAAAAACAAGGAGATATGGCGCTCTAAATTCGAACGTCTTTGTGTTGAATTGGAAATATTGGAGAAGAAAAAAAGTGATCTTAGTTCACAACACAAGTGGTCTGCTTTGAATGACCTGGAGAAGGAAGACAAGATCATTTTCAACAGTAGTACAGATTAGCGGGTTGAGTAAGAGCACGAAGGAAATGACCTTGAGGCGTGCTGTAGCAGGGTCCCGTTTGACCTTGGGGTCGTTGACCCCCCTTGCTCAGGCGGGAGGGGTGTTGTGCTAGGGCAAGGGGGGGTTTGTTTATGTTATGAAATACCGGTTTTGGTTGACCTTGACTGGTTGAATACGGATTAGAATCACGATGTGGCAACGCTGTTGATGAGGGGTGGCAACAGCGCGGAGCAGGTGTGAGGGCAGGTGTGTTCATTAAGAAATTCGATCCTTGTCGTCATCGGTTGTGAATATATAGGTCGTTTCATTCATTGGAGTGGTTTGACCTTTGATGACGTTGACTTCCGCTCGACTGGTCTTATATTTGTTTACTTCCGCGTTGACGCGGGCGGTTTCCTCGGTGAGAGGACCTTGAGGGGCGCTTTAAATAGTACAATTTATCATCAGTAGTAGACATATTAATCAGCTGTGCGACGACATTCTCGTATGTGTTTTTGACGTAGTTCAGGTTTTTTATTTTCGACTTTACGTGAGTTACGTCATGCCTCGCTTACTTCGAATGCTAATGTGCCTTGAACTTGACATGTCCCAGGAGGGGGAAATGTCTCTTTAAATATGTCATCAGAACACCACTCTCGTTCTTTCAATTAGTTCAAGATGGGGAAGCGAACAGGTTGGAGCCTGAGGTATGAGGATGATCGTCTGTCTACATTTGTTGGATGGTCTTCACCGGTGAGTGCCGTTAAACTTGCATCAGCAGGTTTTTATTATTTGAAAAAATCAGACCGAACAAGGTGTCCTTTTTGTGGAGTAATATTACACGAATGGTTGGTACAAGATGACCCTTTTGTAGATCACAAGAAATGGTCTAAATATTGCCCGTTTATCGAGTACTTGGAACAACTAGAGAAGCTACCATTATTAATAATAGATGAAGTTGATAATAAAAAAGAACAGGAAAACAGCTGTGGATTCTGCTAACATGCGCAAGAGGTTTAAACTTTTTATTCAACAACTTTCTCATTTAAAAAACCAAATAGTTTTATATGAAATAAAAAAAAACGAAATAAACCAACTAGTAAAAAAAATGGAAAAACTTCATCTATCCCCACCTCTCTGTTAAATCTTTTAGTCTCGTTGAAGCCTAGCAAGATGGAGGGTCCACGACGATTGGAACTAGTGACTGATTACCCCATCACTAGTAGTAAACTAGTCCGAGTCGGTCTTTGTGATTTTGTGCCCACTGTCGCTGTCATCGATAAGAAAACTACAGTGTATATGGACACAGAAGAATGGAAATTCATCGTCGACCAAGTTCCAAGGATGTTGTCTCTTTTCCAAAGCAGGCCCAAGAAAGTGGAGGTTGAAGACCGAGTAGGATGTAAAAATGTATATTGCATATTTTCCAAGAGAGGGAGGAACAGGATCATGAAAATTGAACAGGTAGTTCTTTGTTTCGCAATGTTTAACCAGAGTCCATTAACCCTTCAGCTGAATACACCTTCGGCATGTTTTAACAAAAATGATGTGACAAAGCTTTGTAGAGACGTTAAGAAAATCAACGAATCATTGGACTTGATAACCAAGATGGCTGAACTCTATAAGAAAAATGAACAAGACGTAGAACCTGTGGAATCTACATCAATGGACTTTAATATTAATACTAATACCCTTTTTAATAATTTAAATGAACTCGAGAAAATGTGTAATAATACCCACATAAATTGTAATTTGAACTATATTCAATAAATAATTGTTATGTCTATACATTTTTTTTGAACCTATCCCTAAGTAAAAAGGAAAATAAAGGTAAATAAAAAAAAAATTTAAATTTTTATGGTTTATTTGAAATAAAACATGAATAAATTATAGATATAATATTACAATTAATAATAAGTAGAGTCTTCATCAATGTAGGAATGTCTTCGTTTCTGGATAAATTCCTCGTCATTTTGCCATTCCTCAGGTAAGTTGTTCCAGATTTAATCCAATGTACAGTTCAAAACGTACAAAAGCAACGAGCGAGGTAAAATTCTCAGTTCTTCAGTAGTTAAAGCTCCTATGTCTTCCTCTCCCAAGTGACGGATTACAGTCTCCATTCTGTCCATTATCAAAGTGATGATGTCAGATCCTTCCGTTCCTTTCATAAATAATACTCCTCCTCAAACCACAAGCACTGAGGACGACTCTTCCTATGGTACTTGAGAGGGTTGATTAGTGATTTGGAGTCATAGACCAGTCCGCAGTATACACAATTAACACTATCCTTGACTCCGCGTATAAATCCTGCAAACGACAGCAGATGATGAGGCGAGTCGATGTTTCTAAATGATTGCTTACGTACCTCTTCTTTTTTGAAATTTATAGCCTCAGAATTTTTTCTGATCCATGTAGCCAATCGATGGGCTTGATTTAATGAGCAAACAAAGGAAGTGTTCAAATGAAAATCACATGCAATCTTATCATTTTCTAAAATTTTCAAGTTTGGACAGCCGAAATCATGAAGATCATAGACTGGTTTATCGATAAGTTCTTCTATGAAATGGCACTTTTCCCCTCCTTTTCCCCATAATGTGTCAAAGTCTTCCGTGATGGAGAGTAAGAAATATTTCATATCCTCATATGGTACATCACCATAGTTCCATTCCAGTCCGTGAATATGTTTCTTTACCCAAAGATTTGTTTTCGACTCACCCACTTCTCCAGCATCTCGAGGTGGTTTGAAAAACCAATGCCACGATGAACCATGGCTGATGGAGATTACAGATAGTTCTTTAATGATCAATGAGTTAGAAGCCGAGCGATAGCCCTGAAAATCAAGGACCGCCGAACGCATTATATGCTTGAGTCAATGTCCTACGGTGAAATGATATTTTTGCAGTCGACTTAATCTCTATATATAGATGTATGTGCTGTTTCAGTACATTTTACGGACCAAACCGGTTCCCACCTCATATTCTACAATTTTATCGTGAAGAATAAGGCAGTAAGCCTTAGTATTTGCCGGAAAGTTCTCACCCGCCTCTAGTAATACACGAATATCAATAGTCGTACTTTTTATTGCTTCAGATTGTTTAGAACAATCAATGATGGCTATAGGTGCAAACGTCTCAAAATCAGATCGTGACAGTAGAGGCTGAGAATGCCTACTATTATAATAACTCTCTTGAAACTCAGCATACATTTCGTAGAGGAGAGCCACTTTTCCTTGTGCAAAATCTAAATTCAAATCGTCATAAGGATATTGTTCGCTATTCAGGTAGAGTTTCAAATTTTTCAATTTGCAACTATCAAACTGACTGCTGTCTTTGGTAGCGTTTCTCGTTCGATCAGTCTGGAATGCTATAATAACATAGCGCGGCTTTTCTAAATTTGTCGATGTTTTGACAGTCCAATTTTCCTGCTGTGTTGCAGGCAAACTAGGGTATTCGTAAAGATCCCATGATCGAAACGGAATTGATATGACCTTGTTTTTGTCAACCATCTTCAGCAATCTCAGACGTTCTTGATCAGAAACACGAACATGAGGCATCTTCCAAACCACTTTGTCCAATTTTATTTGGACGTTATCATCGCCACCCTTCACACAGTTCAAGTCCGTACTCGATCGAATCAAAACGAGTTCCTGCTTAAGATTTATTAAAATTTTTCTATAGTCCTCACATATTCCTAAGAGAATATCCAGGGGCAGGCATGCGCTGAAAAATCCGTTTTTGTCTAAGGAAAGAGTATTGTTGACACCGGGCATCGTCCACCCCGCATTTTCTAGTCCTTTAACTTGAGTAGGTGAAAATGATGCATGACCTTTAAGCGTTGTAGTTATTCCAGGATTTCTCACTCTATCAACTTCAATGCCATTCAATTCATATCTAATCTCATCAAACAAAAACGCAAACGCGTTATTAGTCAATTTTGAAGTAGCTTCAGGAGTACCATCTTTTTTTAAAATTCGTCCTTCAAGATAAACATAACTTAATGAAGGAAACGTGTAGACATCTTGTTGATGTATAGGTATTCTGATTTCGTCGGACCTGTTAAAGGTGTTCCCCGCATACGGCTGATGTGAATGATACTGGAATTGCGTAAGGGAATCGTCAAATTTTATATCTGATGTAACGCTTAGTATGTTATTCATTTTTTCTTATTTTGTAACCGAAAACCGCACTGTTTCAAAAAGTTAGCGTTTGCACTTGTTAACTGTCTCGTTAATTTAGGATTACTAATTCTTAACATGGCTTGCTCTCTCCTTTTATAACGAGCTACACTATTATTCTGCACACCATCCATAGTAAAATCAATCCCCATTTTTCTTCAAATGTATTCTCAATGTAACAGTTTCTCCCCTAAAGTCAATAAGTTCTCCGTCTTGATCCACTAACCGAACGGTAATATTGCCAACAGTCCTCACGTTAGTAGGAAAGTAAATGATAGGATTCGGGGTTTCTATTATTTTATATCCTGGTTCTACAGCCGGAAAGAATTGATGTATGCTATGATCCGGATCTCCATTGACGTAAGACCCTGATGCGATGTTACAATGAATCGAAATAGTGTTTACAGAAAGAATTTTCACAATGCCATCTGATTCGCTGTACCGATGCACTGGGTTAATGACTTGATTGGGACGATGAAAACCCAGCAGTGGACCAATAGAATGGGGCTTGTCGGGGAAGTTGAAGTAGACCGGCTTCGTTGTTCTAAGTTCAGCCTTTAAAGTATTCTGATTTCCTCGCAGCATAAACCCCCCACCAGGTTCCTGGTGATCAATTTCGGCGCGAAGAAAAGTATTTAGAGCATCGATATCATACGATCCTTCAGGTATCTTGATCGTCGAATTTCCAAAATAAAACTTATCGTTAACATCCTTTCTTATATTAGGAATAGTATTATATGTGTCAAAAGATAATAACCCAACTGTATAACTTGAGCCTAATTCCAGCGGAGGTAAAAAGTTCGCATGAAGAACACTAGAATTTCCCGTAAACGTTACTGTATAGCTCATTATTATGAATGATCAAAATTTATGAGAAACGTCAGCTAAATACTTTAAGCAGAGATGTCCACAAATCGGAGTATTCCACTTCTGATAACGACGTCTGTTGTAAGTTATTTGTAAACCTTTAAAGTAATCAAGTAGCTGTGGTGGTGGTTTCAAATTTCCAAACGAATCAAAGTATTTTACAAGATTATCTTTTTTTATATAACAAACCCAATGAGAACCAGGTTCTGAACTTGTATGCAAATTTACAATAGCTGTCTCATGCTTTTTTGGATATTTAGGGAGACTATCAATCATAAATACTCCACGAAAATTTTCAATGTTTAAAACTTTAGCTATATGATTTAATTCAAGATCGCTCAACGGTTTATTCGTCAGTCATATTGTTCTCGACCTTTTTTGTCGGTTTATAAACAAACCGTAACCATTCTTATATGGTTTCAAATAAAGTCCGTTACCAACTTTCTGACCTTCTATGGCCAAATTATGCCTCTTTTGCTCATCCAATTTTAGCTTGGCTTCTTTAGCCTCATTGACCGCTTTCGCTACACTTGCGGCTCCTCCAGCCAAAGATCCCACAGCGGAAAGTCCTGCCATCAACGGTACAAGAAATTGGAGAAAGCCCCCCTCCTTTGGCAGCGGGAGAACTCTGGGCGGTAAAGGTTTTGTCTTACCACGTAGATGCATTTTAGCCTTCTTATATGCCACCTTTGACGCGTTCAGAATAGATGATACATCATCTACTTTTGATGATTTAACCAAGTCAATGAAGATAATCTTCTTCTTCTTTTTCTTTTTTAAACCTGATCCAATTTTTCTTTTCGCTTTCATGGCATTTGTAACTAACCAAGCCGCGGCTTTTTCTCCCCATGACGAATCTGAAGCTTTAACTCGTTTCCAAGCATTATCAGCTAAGATTTTGTCTGCTTCCTTACGACTATCCATATCTTTATATTTGCTATAAGCTATGTCGTGGTCTTTACAGGCTTTATCAAGCTGATTTATTCCACTATCACCTTTAGTTAGTCGCTTTTCTAGATCCGTACCAGGACCACAATACTGATAGCCCGGAAGATGTAATTCAATAGGCAACTTGTTTATAAAACTGTTCACTAGTCCTCTTCCTTTGTGAGCTTTACGAATCATACTGTACTAAGAAAATGAAGAACAGACTTATATATCTATATATACTGAAGCATAATGCCGTCGTATGCATTCAGAATGAAATTAGTCAAACAAGAACAACGTTTTTCCACTATCAACTTTTCACCAGTTAAAGTTGATTCAGAAGGAAGGCATAGTGCATTATTACCGAACACCATTCGAGCATCAATTTGCGGACCTAGCGGTTGTGGAAAGACTAATATTATTATTGCACTTTTATTAAATCCAAATGGTTTAAAATTTAAAAATGTTTATCTTTTCGGAAAAACATTACATCAGTCTAAATATCAGTATTTAAAGAGTGTCATAAATCTTGTTCCTGAAATAGGATTATATGAATTTGAAGATGCGAATGAATTGCCTCAGGAAGTTGAATCCAATTCGGTGTGTATATTCGATGACGTCACTATGGAAAATCAAGATTTAATTAAACGGTACTTTAGCTATGGTCGTCATATGAACCTTGATTGTTTTTATTTAACACAAAGTTATGTTTGTATCCCAAGACACCTTATCAGATGTAACATTAACTTTTTAATAGTATTTCCTCAAGATGAATTAAATTTGAAACATATTTACGAGGAGCACGTAAGCACTCCGGATTTAAGTTTCACACTTTTTAAAGAGATGTGTTCATTATGTTGGAAAGAGCCTTTTAATTACATTGTAATTGACAAGAGTAGGGACCTGAACAATGGACGTTTTCGAAAAGGAATCGATACATTCATTGTAGATATATATAAAGAGCAGTCGTGGTAGTAATTGTCATTAACAACCATGGACCCAAAAGTCACTCGTGATATTATAAAAACTAGTGAGATTTTGAAAAACAAATTTCGGTCATTGAAGCGTACTCTTCAGGATGTTGAAAAAGGTCGGCAAGATTTTTTTACACCCGTGCTCCAACCACTAGAAGACATTAAACAATCAGTAAAGTTGTACCAGACCAAATTGGAACCCCCAGTGACGCCAAAAAAAGTAAAAAGGAGAGATACTAATGTTTGGGACGAATCACCTGATAAAAGCGAGATAGAGTCTACTAGTATTTACAGAAAATCAACATTATTACCAAAAACAATGTCTCACTACAAAAGAGCTACAACAGTTTCATCCGATGATACAAAAACTAGTACTGTGCAAACACCATTATCTCACTTAACGGTTCCCGTTCATGAGTTCATATCACCAGAAGTAGATGAGGGCGAGTATGTGACAGACGATCCACTATCAGAAAAAGTTAAAGAATATGCTCAAACTCCAAAGGGAGAAGCATAATTTAAAGAGCGTCTCGCCGCTTTTGGAAATCTACAGAGAGAATACTTGGATAAGATGTTGAAAGGTGATAAGACACACGACTCTCGTTACGGCATTAGAGTCATGCCTTCTGGGGGATTAGCCATTGGTGACTCGACTGATGTTCAGCTTTTCGAGAACAGTGACGATATGTCTATTAACGATGTGGTTTATGAAGGAACATCGGGATTGCTGGAGCTACTCTACTTAAAAAATCCTAAAGATTACACAGAGTCGGACTTGGATAATTATAAGAATATTTTACTCTCGACCAATGCTCACAAGAGAGGATATAGTGAGGAACAGGGGGTATTAGGAAATAGATCCGATAAATATGGAAATATAATATCGAAGTTATTTCCATCGCAAACTTTGAAACAACGCCCCCCTTCCTCCGCTTCATCAGCTTCGAGCAGGCTAACTTCACTCCGTTCTTACACTTACAAACGGGGCACTGGTCTTATGAGAGCCAATAAACCCTTGTACGAGTATTGGAACGACCCTAACGAACTTGTCGATCGACTAAGGCTGTTAATGTCTTCAACTCATGCCGGACATGAAGGACACCAAAACGAAATAGAATCAATTATTGAAGAGCTGCGAGAAGAAAATATCATATATTAACGCTCACATTTTTATATTCAGATTCAGTACAAGCATGACGATAAACAAGTTCGGATCCCACATAGCGATAAAGCATTCAAAGTACAAAATACGTTATTTTCCCTTTAGCTTATTAAAGTCTGAAAAGGATATCGATGCGGAACATTTACGAATAATCAATATTGCAAATCCAGTCTCTGCTCGCGACGCTGCCAATAAAGTGTATTGTGATAATTTAGCATTTTACTATACCGATTTAAAAAATTGGCCTGGTAATTATATAGATGGAAAAGGAAAAAGACTGGTAAACTTTGCACAACCTAAAGATGGATCTGATGTTGTTACCAGAAAATATTTAAACACCGTTGCTTTAACTTTGGTTGCGAATGAGTATGACTGTGCTGGCAAGAAAATAGCAAACGTTGGTGAGCCTGCAGAGGAAGCTGATGTGGTCACGCTCGGTTATCTTAACAAAATACTTAAAAAGAAGTTATAGATGAATTCATCATTGATAAAAAGAACTGTTGTTGACGAATTACACAAGCCGGCTCGGAAGATATATCCCCGGCGAAAGACAGTTTTGAAAGGAATAAATGATTTGTGGCAAATAGATCTTGTAGAAATGATACCTTATTCTCGAGAAAATAAAGGTCATAAATATTTATTAACAGTTATAGACTGCTTTTCGAAATACGCTTGGGCTGTGGCACTAAAACAGAAAACAGCGGACAACGTGGTCAAAGCGACGGAGAGTGTGTTTCTATCGAGTAAACAATCTCCAAAAAATATTCAAAGCGATCAGGGAAAGGAATTTTACAATTCAAAGTTTAATTCTCTGATGAAAAAATACTCTATTAATCATTATTCTACTTTTTCCTCAATAAAGGCTTCCATTGTGGAGAGATTTAATAGAACATTGAAAGCAAAAATGTGGAAAACATTCAGCTTACTAGGAAATTACAAATTTTTAGATATTTTACCTCAGATCCTGCTCGATTACAATACCTCATTTCATTCAACTATAAGTATGAGACCAATCGATGCCCACAATAAAAAATCTGAAAAGTACTTGTTAAAAAATGTGTATTCGTCCATAGCCAAATCAAATGTACAAAAGCAGAAGTTTGAAGAGGACGATTTTGTCAGGATATCAAAACAAAAGACAATATTTTCAAAAGGCTATACACCAAATTGGTCGAGTGAAATATTTAAAGTAGTCATGGTTCAGAAGACGTATCCGTACACATATCAACTTGAAGATCTGAAAGGGCAACCTATCAGTGGTTCCTTTTACGCTGAAGAGCTTCAAAAAGTAAAACATCCAGATGTATACCTTGTAGAAAAGGTTTTGAAAAGAAAAGGAAATAGATTGTATGTAAAGTGGTTAGGATTAGAGGAACGCAGCTGGATTGACAGGAAGGATATTACATAGTGTTGTAAAAAAAACACTTAATGTTATAGCAGACATTTATTATTTATTTTTTTTACAATACCTGTGTATTTTATATATTTATTGTAACTCTACATTTAAAATATATTTATTTCTCACAAATTGTTGTTTTTCTTTAACCTAAACTTACTACAAATAGTACTAGTGCTAATACTACAAATAGACATTAAATTGCCTTTTTTTTTTTATCATTTTGCATTAACATTTACATTTAATGGTTGTTTTTTTTATTCATTAAGGCTATAGTGACCATAAGGGAGTGTTTGCTCCATCGCTTAATGTACACCTTTTGTCATCCAATGAGCACAATGACTTTTTATTTATTAGTGAGGTTGTAACGCTATGTTTTTTAGATTGAATTATATAAAACGAAGAATATACACTTTTACTGTCTTTAAGTGTGTTTAAATAATCGTTAAAAGTAAAATCGCTAACAGCTGATTTTTTTATTCCCTTTGACTTTTTAACCGTTATATCATTGTTTGTTATGTAAGAATACATTTTAGGTCTCAACCCGACAAATTCCACTATGGGATCTCCAAAAGTTTCATCTTTCAACAGGCCAACAACTTTTTTGTTTTTTTCAGAATAGCAAAAATGAGAAGTAGGAAAATTGCTTGTATCAAAATAATTTTGTAACTCTCTAGTCATATCAGAATAAATATCTTCAGTCCTAATATTGTATAAAAATGAATCTGTATCAGTATAACATAAAGTAACATTTTCTATACCATATTTTTTTAAGAAAACATTATAGTGGTAATGATACATCAAAACTTTGCTCAAGTCTAACACTGAGAATCCCACATACAACGGTTTATCAAAAATAATGCTTTCTTTTTCCAACTGAACCGCTGTAACATTATCAGAAAATATAATCCTACCTTTAAAATTTGGTTTATTAACTTGTCGAAGTAATGATTTTTCATTAGTCACTATTTTTAAATCAATTCTGTTACGCACGTTTTCCATAAATTTGCCAAAGCAACTGTTATTCATCAATTTGTAAAAATCAGACTCAAATGTATTTTTTGCTGATGTTCTCATCTTTGAATTAATTTCTATATATGGTGCCAACCAATTCTTTTGTTTAAACTTTAATACTCTGTAATTTTTGAAATTTTTACCCCAAGTTGTAAAGCTTGTTTTAAATTGATATAATGTACTATATAACGTGTTTTGGGTGATAAAGTCGTTAATAGCTTAACAGTTTTAGTATTAGGCGGATTATTTTTTTCAGGTAAAAATGGTAGTTGAGACTGTTTATCATGAATTTCTGCGGGGTATTCAATATCAACATCAAGCACATAGCCGGTTTCTGAATCGTTTTCTAGATTTAATAAATTTAATTTTTCGTCAGTCCACTCAAATTCGGCATATGGCAATGGAAGTTTCATGGCATAACCGTAAAGATTATTAACATCAACATATAATAAATAATTACTAGGTTTAGTGGAATCATACTCATTTAAATATTTGTTGTTAGCTTTGGCATATCGGGAAACGACTTGACAAATACCTCCCCTTATTCCCTTTTCAAAAAACTGAACTATATCAATATCTTTTATTACATCTAATTTGATTTTTGTATATTTCAACATTGCATTCCAAGATAACTGTGGCAAAGTAAAAAACCATGCAGGATCCAATTTATAAATTTGTTGACAGAGAAGTCGGAAGGTTTCGAAAACTTCACACAAGAGAATTACATCTGTTTTTACATATAATTCTGCATAATCTTTTAATGTTTGGATTTTAAACGTTTCCCAGACATTTTTTGCATGCTCATAGTCTACATCGCTAATGGATTTTTTTGTTAAGTCATTAACAAATGAATTTTTAGAAGGTAGTTTTGTTTCATTTAGACATTCAAACGAATTAAAATAATTGTATGGAAATACACCTTTCCTTGTTAGCAATTTAATTTTGTTTTCATCATTAATAATAGTAGCCATATTTGGAAAAATTTCAATAATTGATTTCGATTGATTTTTTAAATTGTTCACTAATGTATCCAAACTTGATGAAAGAAATTTAAACGAGTCAACAAATCGTATTTTTGTCCTATATCCTTTAAATTGTATGCTAAAACTTATATATTTTTCAGTATTACTAGGAATTACATGAACCTTTTCACATTGGCCCAAGAAAGGGATTATAAAATGAGAATCATAGCCTTGTAAGTTGTGCATAAAGACAGGTATAAAATCAGGCTTTTTCGCCCTTAAATTACATGCATTATGTGCTGGTCCAATAAATTTTCCTGTCATGTGGCAGTGATGACGCACTCGATCGTGTTCATCTAAAGGGTATTGACATAATATGCAGACTTTAGCAGAATAAAAGATTGTTTTATCCCTTTCACTCATTTCTTCCATTGGAAGAGGATTACTATATATTTTATCGGCTTCGGCAACTATAGATTCAAGTTTTTCTAAAAAAACTAGCATACAGTTTTCTCCCGTATAAACAAACGGTTTTAAATGGAACATGTTAGACTTTACCAGAAGTGAAACAGAAAATGCACGATGCTCATGTACAGCTTTATTCCAAGATATTGATGGATTAGGAGCGGGCCCCGAAATTGGTATTAAAAGAGATTCAATATCTGCATAAACTACGATTGGAATGGGTTGAGTATATTCCACATGTTTAAATTCGATTTTCTCTTCTTTCGGAAAGTCAGATCGAATTGGTTTATGATTACGACAAAATAATTCATGTTCACGCTTTCGCTCATCACCATTTTTCCCATACTTGTTTACATACGTCTTTGGAAATACGGACAGACATCTACGACAGATACTATATGCACATTTGTGCAAAGATATTTGAGAACTTACTAATCGTGAAAGATTTGTGATCAAACAATAGTGAGAATTTTCTCCATTTTGTAAAAACAATAAATCAATCATTTTATCATAATTTTCCTTTTTACTAATTCTAATTGGATACACATTATTTTTCTCGTCTAAGCCATAAACATTTATGGACACGTTATTTAAATTTTCAAATCGTTTTATATCCTTTATTGGAGTCGGGAACGATATAGAATCAAAGGAATATGGAGTTTGAATATTTTTGTATGCATTAAAGTCATTTGATCTAATATTATCACTAAGTATAGCTAAACGGAAGCAATCATTAGTATTATTTCTTACATTTATAACACAACGTTTGTCCCGTATTTTTTTAGGTAATTCAATATATTGAGATCCTCCAAAAGGTTTATATTTAGTTAAATGTAAGCAGATATAATTTGCTGACATATACATCCAACCTGAACCTTTTTTTTCAAACTCGTCCTGTTCCGCTAAAATTTTTTCAAAAGTTGTTTCAATATAATTTTCGAGGTTTATGCTATGATCTATCGTACTACTTTTCGATTTAAAGTTAAAATCCGTTCTTTCACTAATAGTGTTTCCGTTTTTCTTACTATATGTGCATTCTAACATTATATTTATTTTGTAAGTTTTCCATTCGTCAACATAAGAATATAGTAAATTTACTAAGAGTTCTTTTTTATTGTTTAAAAAATCGGTAGCTGCTAATTTTTTACTATCGTTAGGAATGTAAACGTCCTCAACCGCGTTTCCTAAAGAAGCTCTAATAATCCCGTTTTCTTCAGCAATCGTCTTCTCTCGCATCTGTCTGCAGAACATACTATATTTTCTTTTTTTATTGGGAACCTCCATTGTGCTTGCGTTAGGTGTATCATTCCTACTAACCCCATTAGCAACTTTACAAGTTAATTTATGTCGATCAAAATTAAACTTTCTATTAAATTCTTTGCCACAGCCTTGACAAAAGAAAAACAACCATTTACACCTGTGTCTTCTATTTGCTACAAATATTCCACATTGTTCACATAAATAATTATTTCCACTACTTTTACTACTCATTTTTACTCTTAACACTAAAATATATAAAGCCAAAACCAAACTAATGAAAATATAAAAAATATCAAAAACCTCATAAATAAAATGCGCCAACTATTCAAATTTAATGTCATATGCATTTTTCTTTTTTCCAAGGTATTGCATTCTCAGGCCCCCTAAAAACGAGAATAATCACTTAGCTAATTAAAAAAATATTATATTTATTATATATTTAAATATGCTGTACCTCTATAGCTTGCTAATTCTTCCTCAGTGAACGCACATGTATATCGTTTTGGTAGGAAAGTTCGCAGTTTTCCTTCTTCTTCATCTTCTAATATGGCCTCAATGGAAGGACCATATTCTGTCTCCTTTTTGGTCAGTTTTATTATCTCGTATGACCGTCCAATAGTCAATTCGCTAATGTTCTTATATGTAGGACTACTCTCGTTTAATTTTTTAAGGAGAGACATCTAAAAATCATATTATTTGCTTAGGTATATAGTGGTGCAATTAAATAAACATATAACGATTCAAAGAAAAATAAAAACTTACTTACAATGGATGCAAGGAGAATCGAAGCAGCTATGGTTGCAAAGAGAACTGAAGCAGCTAAATGAATAAAGGTATAGCAAATCCTATGGTCTTATATACAAGAAAATGTATTGTTTTTTACAAAGAGAAACTCTGGGAGCAATTAAGTTAATTTCATTTAATTCTCCTTGACAAAGACAAATATTGCTAGACGATCGAACACACCTCTCATTGCATCCAAGTTCACATGCTCCTGAAACCTTGGTACAATTGATTAAAGACACATCTCCTCGGAGTTGACTTCGATTAAGGACACATTTCCTCGGATTTGACTTCGATTAAAGTCACATCTCATCGAGGTTGACATTAATGTATATGTCTAATTACCTCAAGACGAAGAGAAAATGTATTGTGATAAATAATACCACTTAAAGCGCCCCTCAAGGTCCTCTCACCGAGGAAACCGCCCGAAAATAAACAACCTGAACTACGTCAAAAACACATACGAGAATGTCGTCGCACAGCTGATTAATATGTCTACTACTGATGATAAATTGTACTACTTAAAGCGCCCCTCAAGGTCCTCTCACCGAGGAAACCGCCCGCGTCAACGCGGAAGTAAACAAATATAAGACCAGTCGAGCGGAAGTCAACGTCATCAAAGGTCAAACCACTCCAATGAATGAAACGACCTATATATTCACAACCGATGACGACAAGGATCGAATTTCTTAATGAACACACCTGCCCTCACACCTGCTCCGCGCTGTTGCCACCCCTCATCAACAGCGTTGCCACATCGTGATTCTAATCCGTATTCAACCAGTCAAGGTCAACCAAAACCGGTATTTCATAACATAAACAAACCCCCCCTGGCCCTAGCACAACACCCCTCCCGCCTGAGCAAGGGGGGTCAACGACCCCAAGGTCAAACGGGACCCTGCTACAGCACGCCTCAAGGTCATTTCCTTCGTGCTCTTACTCAACCCGCTAATCTGTACTACTTTCAACGCTTGGAACATTATTCCTGACTCCTACGATCAGCTGAAAAAGCTCGCGTTTGCTGTTCTTTCCTTTTTCGGTTCTACATATATATGCGAACAATCTTTTTCAAGCATGAACATTACCAAGAGTAAACTGAGAAGTCGTCTTATTGATGAGAACTTGGAATCAAGCCTAAAATTAAAAACAACATACAAACCTGACTTACTAAAACTTTCCAAGGAGATGCAAGCACATTGTTCGCATTAATAACTATTTATTAAGAATGAAATTTAGTTTTATTTAGTGTACTACTTATTTAGTACAATAAAAGTTTACCAAACAAGCAGATTTGGCACCCAATTCTTTTTTAAATTGTTGTGATGTTCATAATTGGATCTTTGGCTAATAAGTTTGCTGACCACAGTCTTAACTAATTCAAATTAAAATTCCTGTTTCACATCTATATATACTTTGTTTAATTTCGTCTATTTTAGAATTTAAAACCTTCTCAAATACTCTTAAATTCTTATTTAACCTTTATTATACTTAATTAATCTCATTTATTATTTCTTAATGGGTTTTAAAAAACTTACCATCAAGTTCTTCTTTAATTTTATCTTTTAAGGTGTCAAAAGATTTCTTCGCACCTGCAAGCATAAATAATCAAAATCATTATAAATAACCTGATGATATATGTTTTCATAAAGTACAATGAAAGAAATTATATTAAAACAGATTTGCAAATTTCATTGTTTTGCATTACTTTCTGTTTAGATTAGTCATTGAATAAAATGTTATTCTCTAATAGGAATGTTCTACTACCATTTCATTGTGATTTGTGACGCTCTACATTTCAACATAACAGGTAATGATATAACTTTTATCGACTTTAATAATAGAGCAAGCATAGGAAACATTGTCAATTATTTTAGATGAGCCAGAATAATTACAAATGCATAATCACTATTAGGTAGCTTAAGAAGTGGTCCCTTGACTGGCCAATTACTCATTCACATGGGAAATGAAAAATTAACTTTGAAGTGGCAAAATTTCTTAACCTACTAGACAACAAAAATAAGCTGGAGAATAGATTCAAGTTGCCTCACATGAAAACTAACAAATCCTCTATAAATGAGGACAAATTATATTTGAATGGCTATTTACCTGCTTCATCCATTGTAAATGAAATATTGAGCTATTCCAAAGCATCAAACAACGGTTTCGACAGCAGTGCCACCTACAGGTATAGTACCAAAACTGGCATAACGGCCTCTTATGGCGGGAAGAGGAGTAAGCAAGGTGACATCTAACGGGAAACCAATGAACCTAAATGAGATATTTGAGTTGTGGCTAGGATAAAAATTTGAGTAAAATTTAAATGCACTTACTGTCACTAAATGCATTGTTCAAAATAAATATATTTATTGATTGATTGAGTTGAGACTACAGGTGCACAATTCCAGCAAAAACTTCAAAATGCATTCCACCAGTTCCATTCTGGCTTGAGAACCGGTTCCAAAAACAATAAAAATCTAAGAACGGTTCCAAACAAAAGAATGGAGCGACTCAGACAAAAGTGTCTCACATGATTATTATATCACACCTAATCTAATCACATGATTAGAGTATTATGGAAAAATCTTAGTAAGATGGCGCCTTACCTTATAAAGCTTAGATCTGTAACTTAGATCTACTTTGTCTGGGTAACTCCATTACCCTGGAATATCAACTGATCATAGATTCTCTTTCCTCAAAGCTTTCTTCCTTTGGGCTCGGCCCATGCTGAGCTTCATCTGCCAGCTCTTAGATCTGTATGATGTCACCACCTAGTTTTGGTCCTTTTGTTAGCCCTTACAAAAGGGCTGATATCCATAAAAAAAAAAAAAAAATGTTTTTTCACACATTTAATTTCATTTGGATGAACTGAATCAAACCCTCCAATCGTTTCTCATCAAAACTGAACAAATCCCTTTCTCTTGCAAGGGCCAAGTAATTTTTTCTTTGTTCAAATTTTATAAATTACTATTTTAAAAGGTACAAAATATCGAAGCTGCTTTAGCACTTATGATTTAATCATCTAAATTTTTTCATACGCCAGGCAGGATTTTAAGTGTTACTTTATTTAGTAGAACTTCTTAAGAAATGAACTCCCCATCTCCGCTGTAGCTGGAAAAAGATTAAGGGAGTTAGGACAGGCCTTTAGTTAATCAGGCACCCTTCTTACCCAAACTAGTGTTTTTAAGAGAGTCAAACCTAAATCCTAAGTTATAAACTTTTTTATTTATTATATACCTGATACATATAACTAAATAGTTGTAATGCAATATTATAGTAATGAAAATTCACTTGTACATAACTTAGTAATGATTTTTCCTTGATGTTCTCTTCTAAATATTGTAATAATATGGACTATACCATATCACTACATATAAATTGTTAATTGAAAATAGTTATTAGTTATTATAAGTGGGGGCTTAGTGGAAGTCAATCGACGATGCAAAGGTCGGGACGTGGAAAGCCGGAAAGAAAGACGAAAACAAGCAGGGAGTTTTTTCCCAGCGGGCAATGAAAGAGCACCTTGTCTCGGCACTGTCGAGTCAAAATTTTTTCTAGCCCACTTCAGGATACCAAGGAAAACATCTAAAAAAAAAAAAGGTACTTCTAACCATATAAATTTGTTAAAAAACATATTTCAACGGAACATGTTTTTTTTATAATAATAAATTGTAGCAAAAATAGGAAAATTGTTACAAGTGGCGCCCGTACAGTCGACAAGATTTTATTTTAATGTTGCCAGGACAACGAAAGTCGGCAAATTTGGTTAGCAGATAAGTACAGTTAGTGAATTTAAAAAAAAAAAAATAATAATTTCAGATTAAAATTTAAATGCCTCTAACAAGGTCACAATTAAAAATGGAGAACCAACCGATGACAAATAGTGAAGGAATTGGTAAATTAGAGACAGAGACGTCAAATACGGTAAATCCACACGATCATACGATTCGACAACCCTACCCACTGACCCCTAAAGACGAATTAAGTGGTCAGGACCCAACTGCCACTCAAATGGATAGAATTATGCAAATCCTGATACAAAATAATGTAAAGTTTGACCAATTGGCCCAAAATTCCGCGTTAACGACGATAGCCCATATTTTACCCGTCCCTATAAAATACCATTTAGAAAAGCAGATGCAGTAGCTCGGGAACTCCATAAAATGTTAAGCGACGGAATAATAAGTCGGAGTAATAGTGCGTATATAAACCCAATTGTAATAGTAAATAAAAAAGATGGAAATGTGCGGATTTGTCTGGATGCCAGAAATCTAAATAAGCGACTCATCCCAGACTACGAGCACTCTAAGCCGATTGACCAAATTCTAAAAATGTGTGGACAACAAAATTTTTTCAGTATGATTGATTTGACTAAATCATTTTGGCAAATCGAATTGCACCCAGCAGATCGAAAATACACTGCATTTATGCATGAAGGGAAAGTGTATGAATTTAATAGGGTGCCCTTTGGACTAAGCGTGTCACTAGCAGCGTTAAGCAGAGGCATATCGTTTATGTTAGAGGACCTGAAAAAACAAATCAAAACATATGTGAATGATTTGTTGTGCATGACAGTCACCCCAGAAGAACACCTGGACGTGTTGGACAAATTATTTTGAATAATTCGAAGGACAGGTGTCACACTGAATTTAGAAAAATCAATGTTTTTTAAAAAAGAAGTAGAGTATTTGGGTTTTGTTTTGACCACCAGCGGTCTAAAACCACAAGGAGAAAAGATTTTGGCAATCAAGAAATTTCCTAGACCGAAATGCGTGAAGGATTTGAAAAGTTTTATAGGGTTGACCGGATTTTACCAACGATTCAACAAAAGTTACGCTCACCTGTTTGAACCGTTAAACCGACTACTGCGAAAAGGAGTAAAATGGAAGTGGAGCGAAATAGAACAGCGGCAGTTCGAAAAAATTCAGGAGTCATTTATTGAGCAAGTCGTGTTGGCACATCCTAATTTTGAGCGACGATTTATCTTGCAAACCGACGCTAGCGGTTACGCGATCGGGGCACAGCTTTACCAAAAAGACGACGTAGAAGAGTGTAAAGTAGTGGTATTCGCCAGTAGGATGTTAAGGGGAACAGAAAAGCTGTATTCGACCACCGAACAGGAATTACTCGCCATCGTATGGGCAGTAAAAAAATTCGAGACATATTTAAGCGGAGTCACTTTTACTATCGAGACAGATCACAGGGCCCTGTCATTTATCAGAAATGGCAAGAATTCCAGGAGTCGGGTCATGCGCTGGTGCATGTACCTGCAACAATTTAATTTTACCATTGAGTACATCAGCGGAGTCAAAAACAAAGTCGACGCAAGCAGCCGAAATATTGGAGACCAGCGCAGTGGAGCAACCACGTTGGCTGCGATAAATTCCTTGAAAAGGTTTGTGGCAAAGGCTGGCAAACCTATGAAGATTTTTCTGACCATGGGAGTCAATTTACTTCGAAAAAATGGAAACATGAGGTAAATGAGCTAGGAATCGAGACGGTATTTAGCTCTATTAGGCACCCTCAGAGTAACCTCAGCGAAAGGAGGAACAGAGACCTAGGAAATTACTTCCGAATATTGGCTGGCGAACAGCACTCAAAATGGAAACAGTGTCTGAAACGTATTGAGGACATTATAAGCAATACATGTCACTCAACGACCAAGGTGTGCCCAGTTGAGGTCCATTTTGGAAAGCAGAAGGCTACATTATGGGAAAAAGAGTACAGGTGAATTACTGGAAGAGTAACGTCAGAGCGAATCCCAGCGGCGAAATATGGACGACTGGTAGAAAAGGTTAAGGAGAAAATTGGGAAAGAAGGACGGAAGGAACAGGAAAGGTTTAACAAGTCTCACGTGACCCAGACCTTTGAAGAGGGAGATTTGGTGCTGGTAAGGGCGTTGGCCATCCCAACTGACCCAGTTAGGCAGACAGCGAAGTTTTTGCCACTCTGCGAAGGCCCTTATAAGATTAAGAAGAGCTACGGCGGTACCACTTACCTGTTAGTCTGCCCAGGACATTGAACAAAGAGAAGAGGAAAGTTTCATGCGAACTTATTAAAACGGTTCAAAACATGAAATCTGAGTAGTTTGTAGAACGTTATTTGTACCGTGTTGTAAATAGATAGTTGACTTCGATAAAGTCAAATTATTATTATTAGTCTAGTCATTTACAATCATTATTTATTATTATATTTGTGGGATATTGAAAGATAAATTGTGTTGTGTTATCCAGCCTGAGGGATAACAGTGTTGGATCCTCTACGTTTGTTATGGTTATTAATTAAGAATGTTGTTTATGAACATGTACCTTGTGTATAAAAAGTAAAATAAACGTGTGTTATTAATTCAACAAATGTTTCATTGTGCCGAACCGCAAACCGTTTGCAACGTTGGGCGCTACTTCTAGCAAATTATAACTATGATATGGAATGGGTGCAGTCAAATAAAAAGAGCGCAGATTGGTTATCGAGAGCACCACTAAAGACTCATCCGGAAATAGGAGAAAGTTTGGACCCAGCGCTGTTTTACGTATTCGAAGAAAACGAAACTCTACCTCTACAGTATAAAGACATCTTGTTGTGGACAAAGAAATATGGCAACCTGAAGAAAATATCAACGTATCTGAAAATCGGATGGCCTCATACCATCCTGGAAGAACTCCTCCCGTTTTCTCTTCGCCGTGATGAGCTCCATAAAGAGGAAGGGGTACTCCTATGGGGAAATCGAGTGACAACAACTGACAAAACTTCGATCCTCAGTGCTTCATGAATTGCATGATACACACACGAGGATAGTGAAAAGCAAGGCAATAAATAGCACGATCATATGTGTGGTGGCCAAAAATTGATGCGGATATAGAGGAGACGGTGAAGTCTTGCATACCCTGTGATTCGGTGAAGGACAATCCCCAGAAAGCTTCTTTATTTCCATGGGAATGGCCAACAAAACCATGGCAAAGGCTTCATATGGTAGTCCTACTTGGGACCAGTTGCGGGTCAGTATTACCTAGTAGTAGTGGACAGCCATTCGAAATGGGTGGAAGCTTTTCCTACGAAATCAATGTCTACGGAAGTGGCAATAAAAATTGTACGCCAAATTTTTGCCAGATTCGGGCTCCCCGAGGTATTGGTGTCTGATAATTACGCATCATTTGAATCAGAAGAATTTCTACTTTTCATGAAAAGGAATGGGATTGAACACAAGAGAGGGTGCCTTATTACCCTGCTACAAATGGAGCGGCAGAAAACAGTGTCAGAACAATCAAACGGTTGTTAAAAACCGCATTAGCTGAATCAGACCTCCAGACCAACAGACCTCAACAAAGCTCTGAACAGTTTTCTGTTACAGTATAGGAATATTCCTCATGCCACCACAAATGGATCTCCTCCGCCCAAATCCTTCAAAAACGGCTACTAGAGTTGAAGCGAAACAAAAACAACAAATTAAATTGCAATCAGGAAAGGCACTGCCGTCAGACAAATTTGCTGAATCAAAAGATGTTTGGGTGAAGAATTTTCAGAAAGGCGAGAAGAAATGGGTTAAAGGAAGAGTTATCAAATGCTTGGGCCCCAGAAGAAGAAGAGTTTACATCCCTGATATAGACAAGACATGGATACGTCACATAGATCAACTCAGAATATCTTTACAAGGGCCTAACAGACCGGAAGACAACGTTGATACTCCGAAATACAACAACTCATCGGACAGCGATGAATCATCTGATTGGCTGGGATGGCCTACTCCCTCACCAAAGAACAAAGCATATGATCCTAAAACTGTTACAAGTCAGGAAACCGAGTCAGTACCAGTGCAGCAAAGTCCAGCTGAGCAACCGACCGATCATCAGCAGGTTAAACCAGGGACCAGTACGTCGTCAAAGGACAAGGACAGGTCTCCACTCTCTGTTGAATCTGGGGGGCGACCTCAGCGCAATCGAACTGCTCCTCGCCGTCTAATCGAGGAGCTGTGATGTCTTATTAAGAAAAAAAAAAATGTTTCTTGTTTTGTTTTTGTAGAATTTATTTTAATAGAGGGGGAAAGATGTGGGATATTGAAAGATAAATTGTGTTGTGTTGTCCAACCCGAGGGATAACAGTGTTGGATCCTCTACGTTTGTTATGATTATTAATTAAGAATGTTGTTTATGAACATGTACCTTGTGTATAAAAAGTAAAATAAACGTGTGTTATTAATTCAACAAATGTTTCATTGTGCCGAAATCCAGTAATATTATTCCCCTTATTTATTAATTTAGTTTAAAAAATAAAAATGTGATGTTGAGGAAAATTTTTAAGTTTCCCAAAAGGGTTCAAGATTTAAAATGAACACCCTTATTGAAATTTTTATAAATTGATAGCTAACAACTTTATTATGATGAAATTACAATCTGCCCTTACTTAATAGGTAATAAATAATTGAGATAAGTGTTTTCATTCATACCATATTTGCAATTCATCATTCGCTCGCACATTCATACAATATTTACAAACAGCCCAGGGGCCCCCCAAGTCCACACGGTTGATGCCTCCCTCACAAGCGAAAAAGGAAGTGGAGTCTTAGGAAGTCCCCCACCAGCCACGTCACCGGATACAAGCCAGTGGAGGCTGATGAAGAGCGTGAGAGCCACATACGCTCAGGACATGATTGGAGAAACTGGCCATTGCCAGGACTCCCACTGTTGCGCATTTATAGTAGGTCACGAGGCCACTGCCGTTTCAGTCTCCGAGGAGGTTTATATGGATGAGTGGAGCAGTATTGAAATTAAGTAAAATTCTAATTATGATCTTTTACTGCTTGTAGCAGAAAAGATAAATAATTCTATACCTGTTTAATTGATACAATTTGAAAATGTTGGTAACAGGTTGTTATATGTATGCTTTGTATACACAATTTAGGTATAAAAAATTCACAGGTCGATTGGTCGTACCATATGAGGAAATTTTGAATTAAATTTGCAAATGTAAAGCAGATTTTTGTTGTTTTTTTTTTCTTCTCAGGGTGATCCAATGTAATAATATGGACTGAACCATATCACTACATATAAATTGTTAATTGAAAATAGTTATTAGTTATTATAAGTGGGGGCTTAGTGGAAGTCGATCGACGATGCAAAGGTCGGGGCGTGGAAAGCCTGAAAGAAAGACAAAAAAAGCGGGGAGTTTTTTCCCAGCGGGCAATGAAAGAGCACCTCGTCTCGGCACTGTCGAATCAAAATTTTTTCTAGCCCACTTCCAAGGAAAACAACCTAAAAAAAAAAAGGTACTTCTAACCATATAAATTTGTTAAAAAACATATTTCAACGAAAAACATGTTTTTTTTATAATAATAAATTGTAGCAAAAATAGGAAAATTGTTACAATATATTGGGTGAGTTAAAAAATGCTTTTTTTTTTCTTTTTTTTTGTCTGAAATCGATTTCTCAATATGACTCAGCTCAAATAACATGTTTGACCATATGATTTTATGGTTTCTAAAGTGGAAAATTTTCAATTATTAAAAGGAAGCTAATGTTATGGTATGAAATTACAGAACAATTTAATACAACTTAAGCCAGAGTAAAGACTTTTACTCATTATAAAGAAGAATTTTATGATGATTACTGGATATGTTTTTTTTTTTTTAACTAAACTGTCAATTTTCACCAATAATATATTGTTTTTGTATTGAATTCCTGCCTATTACCTAGTTAGTATGTCTATTACCTCTATATATATTTCAATGGCTGATACCAGCAGCTTCTCTCAAATGAATTTTCGAATTTGATACAATTGTTTTCTAAAGTCACTGGAGTTACAAACCCTATAGGATGTAACCTACATAGTAATGGTTCTTTATTTTTTCCAGAAAAATTGTAATATAATATATAATAATATTGCAGATGAGGAAGAACTTGAAAATGACCGAGGTTCCGAATCAGAAGAATATTCTGATGCCCCGAGTATTTATATTGGCTCTCTGGTCGACAAAGATGAGGTTAATTTTTATTATGATCAATTTCAGTTTTTAGTTTAATTTTGTTAATATTATAACTTTAGTAAACCAAATATTTTAATGATTACAAGGTATTTTATAAAAACTTTTATAATTAATAAATGAGATATACTTTTTTTATCATACCCTGCTATTGGTCTAAGACTATTAATGGATTGTCAATTAGATTAAGTTCCTTAATAAAAACACAAAAAAGTGATGTATTCAGTTTATACATCATTTCATTTTTGTTTCCAATAAAATAGTTTTTAGGAATATAATAATTACCTGTTAACAATGGGCATAAAGTATTATTCCAACAAACAGTAAAGATCCATGAGTGAAACAAGTATGCATGTCACTAAGTTACTATTGTGTTATATAACTTTTTATTTCAAAAAAAATTTTTTTTCAGGACCTTCCTAATTTGGGACTTGGTAAGTATCTAATTTTAATCTTATTTGTTGAAACATAAAAAAAATAATGTTACAGTTCTAACATTCTTAAATTTTATAGAAATGGGTCTTGAAAATTCACAGAGAAATAATGAGCTAATGGCGTTGTGTTGAGGTGGTTTTACACAGGGACTAGTAGATTTGAACGAACTTGAAAAAAATGACGCTTTGTCTCAATTTCATACCAATGAAATATTGGTACCTTCTCTTCACAGTAATGAACACAAAGAGTAAGTAATTATTTTGAAAATATTTAATTGACTTCCGATAAATATAAAGATTAGTTTAAAATTAATCTTAATGTTAGTATTCTTAATCCTTAAACATCTTTTGTTTTAAGTAATCTATTTATAATTGACAAAGTTGACTTGTCATTTACTACTGCATTTATACATTTCAATTCATTTGTTCATTGTAAATCCTTGTAATAGCTTTTTTTTCTCTCTAGTGAAATTCTTAGTTCTACTCATGAAGACTCTGAGGAAGAAATTACTGTAAAAAAAAAAAAAAAATCCAAGCTTACATTTTCAGGTACTCTATAACTTATTATTCTTACTACATATATACTTTAACTCTGCCCCAAGCGGTTTATAATTTTGTATACTCCTCATCATACAAGGTTCAATGCATTGTGGAAGCCATGCAGTATGAAGTTATGAAGATTATTTTTGATTATTAGTTTTAATGTCTATACAGACAAAACTATTTAAAGTAAATATTTACATCTTCTCTAGCTAAAAACTCTTCATACATACGCGAAGCTAAAGAATATGTCAAAATTCTAAATTTATCTAACACTTATTTATTGATATAGGACATTATATATATGTATCCACTTTGAACTAAAGTCCAATTTATTTGAAAAAAAAATGCATTAATAATATTAAAAACATTCTCAAAATTTATTTGGAAAAATGTCCTTATTCTAACTGAATATAGTTTATTTTTCATTTAAATTAAGTTATCTCCGTTTTTAAAAATACACTGAGAGGGTACAGATTTTTGGGAATGGCTCTCATTCAGACTCTGGGGATACATTGAATGGGAAAATTGAAATCAAACGGATAAAGATAATTAACAATACAGATTCGACCCCAACAGAAATATGATTTACAAAATAAATCTTTGCCATAAACAAATAATAGTTGATATTTTTTCAATTCTCTAATAAGTGTGTTGAATGGAATAATAATTTTTCTTTTCCTTAATTAAACAGATGATGAAGATGATATACCTACTGCTCCTGATGAATTGGATGATTGCGAGGATGAGGACCAGGAGAGTAATGAAAGTGAAATTGAAGAGGTCTTGGGCGATGATGACGAGGAGGTCATGGCAGAAGAAGCTGTTGAGGGCTTTGAAGAAGATGAAGAAAATGTAAGTCTAAATGGTCCATCTGATTTCTTTTGTAGACTTTTTTTTATTGCCGAGTCAGAAGGAAGAAGATTATATTTTCCCACAGTTATTAGACAGTCTTTTTTTGTTTGTTTGTTCTACCAATATTAGTTATAAAAATGATCCCATTGGCCTGGAATTTGCAAGGTCTGCTCAACAACCTTATTAGCCCCAGATAATATGTTTTAGTCATAATATAGCACTGGGAAGTTTGTGAAACAATTTTAAATGTGACAAAACTCATTCTGGCTTCTCTAAATTTTAAGATTTCTTAAGTCACAACTCAGAAACTATTTTATGCCTGTAGTTATGATTATTTTCCCTTTGAATTAGGACACATGAAAGATGGCAACACCAAAAAATTCTAAGATAATACAAAAATAAAGTTTTGAAACCAAGTTTAAAATTGGTTTATTGACTTATCTAACCAATTTTAATATGTTTCTTTTTATTATTGATTTCTTTATGTTGTGGGTAGGGGTGCAACTCTTCCTCCTTATTTTTGCCAATGATAGAAACGTTATCGTATCGTAACGTTATCCTAGAAACGTTATTATAGGGTTAATCAACTGTCCTAATTTTAGCATTATTTGACTTTTTTAACTTTAAGGTTACTAAGAAAGCTGCTAAGCGGTTCCTGGAAGCTGAAGCAGAATTATCAGGTTCTGAATGGGGAAGTGCAGATGAAGATGAATTAGATTTAGACACCATGGAAAAATAAGAAGTTGACAATGACCTAATAAATCAAGGAAAAGTCAGATCCGAGTTGGAAAAAATTCACATGCAAGTATTTATTTAATCATTTCTCTCTTACATCAGATATTGATCTTGATACAGCTTGATATTAAATAATGCTTTAAATTTTCTATAAAAACATTTTTTTTATTCGCTTTGTATAGAATTCATGTTGTGATTTTTTAGGAAAGAATTGTTGGACAAAGACAAGAGAGAAATTAGAGTTTTACAGGAACTGTTTCTTGAAGACGGAGATCTGCATTGTGATGGCCCGAAGAGGGAGAGACAGTTCAGATGGTATAACCAAGGTAAGCTTGTGCATGTGTACTTTTAATTGAACATTTTGTGAGAAAGCACTTCAAGCCAGTGTTAGTATTTATGATTCTCACGAGAATTGTCTTCAGCAGTTTACTTGTTCTTTTTTAAGACATAATTTTATGAATTGAAGTAATTATAAGTTAATGCAGCAGAGTCTCCTTTCAGTTATAAGATTATCCATTGCGTTGCATCTAAATCAAGAATGAATTGTTATTGTGTAACTCGCAGACTACTACAGCTATCATTACTTTTTTGTTTAATGTTCATACAAAAACAAAACTCATTTTTGCATAACTTACAATTACATTATTTTTAAATACAAACCATTTATTGTTTGTGATTTTTAGGTAAATTTCATTGATGCTGGTTATAAATTCCATGTATGTGTAATTTCAGATGGTGAAAATGAAAATGGTTCTTTTATGTGGAACCCTGATGGTGTAGAAAAAGAAGGTGATGTTGAAGATGATGAATCTTGGAGGAAAACGAGGCTTGAACGTGAAAATTTCTTACGGAACCATAAAGTTAATATTTTTATTATCATCAATACAATAAATAAGTTCTTAAAAAAAATGCACTACCATATAAAGTTAGCTAATTCTAGTGAATTGTATTAGTAGTTAGGTCTTAGGTCCTTTTATGCTGACTTCTAGCTGCAGAGAGAGAAGATTTTTCTTGGAGGGATTTGTCTGACAGGGCAGGGTTCACTGAGTCTCATGAGGATAAATGAGCAGCTACTTAAATGAAGAACCAGCGAATCTGAAACTGAAATTTAGTTTGAGAGTTAACACTTGTGCATATCGGCGGTTCTCATTAATTCTGAAAACATCACGAATTGCGATATTTCATTATAGTTGACTACAATCTAAGCAGTTAATAATTTTTTCTGAGTCCTCGTTTACTTTTAACAGAATCATATATTAAACTCCCATAGATATATTATTAGATGCGGTACATCATTGCACTTGGTTAAACTTAAATAATTATTGAAAGAGAAAAATTGCCAAAATTTGAACCTGTGACTGTCTGATTTCTGACTCGTTTGGGATTACAAAGCATAACTAATATTTATTAATTATTTTATTATAACTAAACAAAATTTAGTGCTGGGCAAGCAAAATAAATTCCATTCTTAGAACCATGTTTTTTTATCTAATTTGTTTTTATATTTAAGGGAGACGATTTAGCCGTGGAGAATGAAACTGTTAAATGCTTAAAATTTGCTAAAAGTACAGTCACAAAAACATCGCCGATGGCTTCGAGTTTTGCCACTCCAGATCCAAAAAAACAGTTTTCAGCAATAGTAAGTAAAATTGCAAAATTTAATAATAATTTCCATCTCAGATAGTTAACTATATTCTTCTTTTTATTTGAAGGCACGGAGAGGTTCATTTCTGAGTAGGGGAGAAAAACTTTTATCTAAACTGGCTGAGCTCAGTAATGTAAACACATCAAGTGATAATCGAGTTGGGAACGTTCGAGGTCAGAGGAATATGGTCTTTGCAGTTGTGTCGCCTCCTAAAGAAGATTCACAAGAAATGGTAATTTATTATAAATTAAAAATGTTAGCTATTTAACCAGGGTAAGGATTTTACCACATGTTTCATTTTTTTACAGTCTTTAAAAAGAAAAGGTGCAAATGATATAGTAATGAATGCTTCCAAGAAACTGAAATTTTCTGCACATCCGAGTAAAACTCAAGGGAGGCTGTTAGAAAAACTAAAGATGATAGATTAACCATTATTGACAAACCTCTATTATCTAGTCAAAATTAATTATTTTAATGCTTACTCTTAGATTATAAAAGGCACCTCTTCAAAAAGTGAGAAAGTCATTTTTGGTGAACTTTTTATGTCAATAACTTAGCAGTTTAATGCACCATGGTAAATTATGATATTAACGTAAAAGTATCATCAATTTTTATTTATTATATAAGACAGTTTGACATCACTAGACTGTTAAATTCTAGTTGTACCTAAATAATTTGTAATTTTAATATCCCATTCTATTGCCGGTGGCTCTTCAGCTCAATTTAATCATGTCTTAGACATGTTTGGTCAATCAATTGTTCACTGAAACTAAACTTAAGCAATTGTTAGTAATGATAACTTACCTTATTGTTATGTATCCTAGGCAAAACAAAATAGAATGGTGTTGATTTGCAAGGCTTTGGAAATCAGATATTTTGATACTTAAGCATTACCCGGCACTAACACAAACCTGCTGTACATCCTTAATTGTTTTATTAAAACATTGTTTGTTCAAAAATCTCTTCCAATTAATATTCTCACTACATAATTGATAAAATATAAATTCTTCCTAGTAGAATAGAACTTTATAATTGAGATTTATTATAGAATACTATTTCTAACTATGTTTTCTGTCATTCATGCCCTATGATCACATCATTATCATCATTATCATCATCCTATGATGATGATGATGTGATCATATTGTAAAACCATGATCATCAGATATGCAATCACTTGCTTACCTGTATTATCACTGGCAATTACTTATTTGCAATGATGTAAGTTAAAACATAAGCATCATAACAAATAAAAAGTGCATTGCTTGGATAAATAGGATGGTAAGTATAAACATAGTTAAATAATCAAAAACTGATTCAATCTTCATTTATTAACATAACTGGACACTTCACTGATTTATTTACATAAAAGAAACTTATTTTTGTATATAGAACCTATGAATAAAACTTATATAAGTAATATAGTAGAACCTCACCATACTAATCTAGGTTTACTTACTTTAATACCTAGTTAAACTAGTTTCATAAATGTTTAATAGTTTTGAAATTTCATAAAAAAGTTATATCGATTAACCATTATTAATTGGAGTGTGGCACATACAGCACAATTTTAAGTGAATACTTAATAGCGCTGCGAACATCTCTAATTTAAAGAGGAAACTGTTGTAAGGTTCAAATTGAGGTAAATAATCCATGAACTCGAATTTGTAGGATAAGTTAATACAACCTCATATACATCATTATTTAATTCATATTTTGTAAACAGGAACAAGCAAGATCTGTTTCGAAGTATTATGGGATAAATCACATAAAATATCAATAAACACACAAATACATATTTCAATTTATAATACTTCATCCTACACATTACAAACCTATTTCATAATTTCCTTATATTATAATATAAATACAATCCCTTATATTATTATAATAAAATTAATATAAATCCCTTATATTTTAAATTTTCATTACATACAGTTGTTACGAGTACCTACAACCATCCGATTAATAATGATTTATTTGGAGTCCTACCTCAAGAGGGAAGATTATCTTCTCAAGACCAGTGTGAGATAGCTAATATATTACGTCTAAGTGCAATATAAACTTAGTGAAAAATTTCACAATAGAGAACAAAGGGAAATAGGCCACGAGCAAAGATGTTCATAAGCAAAAACTCCTGCTTTGTTTACTCACAATGAACTTGAATCCACAGTCAATTATTTAAAAAGTATAGACAAAGCATATGTGGAGGTATTAGAAGATGGGATCAAACTAGGAGTATTTTCCTATACTAAAAGAATGAAAAAGGCATTTTATTTTTTTCCAGAATTACTAATTTGTCATGCAACTTATAAATTGAATAATATAAATATGCTGCTTTATATTCTTCTATCAAAAAATGGAAATGGTCAAGGTGAAGTGTTATATGTTTTTCTGTTGACAAACTAAACTGCCATAAACATCAAACCGATGTTCAAAATTTTCAAAACAAATAATCCAGAACGGATCAAGATGCAGTCCCTAATAATGGATAGAGATATGAGAGAAAGACAATGTATTAGCAAATCTTTGCCAGGAAAGAAATTAGTACTATGTTTATTCCATATTTAATGTATCGCCCAAGAGAAAATGTTAGTACAATCGAGAAATTAGCTTTCTTAGAAAAATGGCATTTGGTAGAAATGGAGAACAGTATTTGAAGAATCTATATTGTTGTGAGTTTGTGATGTTGCCTTTGATTTAAATTCGAAATTAGCGGGCATAAAAGGGCGGTAAATGACCCATGGATTTTGGTTATGAATGCATGTATATTATTTGCTGCCGTTGTATAATATTAATATTTGTCATAAATAATATCAATGATTAAAGTCAAATATTTTATTATTGGATTTGTTAACTTTAAAATAAGAAAAGTTTATATGAGGCATTGGAAGAAAGAGGGATGAAAAAATCAAGAAGGCAAGGAAGGCAAAAGGAGGAGAGAGCAGGAGGTAGGCCTTGTTCTTTTTGATCATCCCATGAGACAAGGGCAGTCTTGTTCTTTTTGATCATCTCATGAGACAAGCATATGGAAGAACAGTATTAAAAAAAAAAAACTGAAATTTTAGAATGGCAAAATATTTAATGTGAAATTAAGAAAATTACAATTATCTGAAATTTAATGTTTAAGCTAAATCTAATGTTAGTTACATGGATAGTAACAGAGAAAGAGAATATATAAGAAAAAAAATATATCCTTTTGTTTAGATAAATGAGAAATGAAAATATAAACTTATTTGAAAATACCATTAATATAACTAATTCTTTCACTACTCTGGTGCAGAGGTCGGCTTGGGAGGCATCGTCACCCCATCGTTACACAAAAATCCACAATCATAATCGTTTACCTCAGCATCTCAAAGATCTAATCCAATCCAAACGCCGCTCCAGAACAGTGTGGCAAAGATCCCGGCATCCTATTGATCGTCGCACGTACAATCAGTACTGCCGATTGGTAAAGCGGCGATTGGCATCCTTCCGTTCCGATTCTTTCAATTCCTACCTCTCCTCTCTGTCCACCAGGGATAACTCCTTGTGGAACGTAACCACCAAAAAAATCCTAACGTATCAACCTGTTTCACACTTATCACACCACTCCGTCGTGATGATGGGTCCTGGGCGGCTTCGGATGGGGATAGGTCGGAGGAATTTGCTCTGCATCTTACCCATACTTTCACACCTCACCTTTCTCATCAAAGCCATACTCACAGCACAACTGTGGAAGATTTCCTCACTTCACCTATTCCCTATCCTCTCAAAAATATTTGAGAAACTCCTACTAAAACGTCTACTTCCCATTGTTGAATCCAAAATTCTTTTTCCCACACACCAGTTTGGTTTCCGCCAACGACATTCCACTGCTCGACAAGGCCTTCGCGTTGTTGATCACATCTCCTCAGCCCTTGAAACCAAACAGTATTGCACTGCTACATTTCTCGATATAGCTCAAGCTTTTGACAGGGTTTGGCACGCAGGTTTGCTCTACAAGCTCAAAAGATATTTACCACAGACCCTTTTCCTAATCCTACAGTCCTACCTTTCAAACCGCTTCTTCCAAGTCCGCTGTGGTTTAGAATACTCTAACTACTATCCCATAAGTGCAGGAGTTCCACAGGGCAGTGTCCTGGGCCCCATCCTCTATAACCTATACACCGCTGATGTCCCCTCTACTCCCAATACCTTCTTGGCCACATTTGCAGATGACACTGCAGTCTTGTCATCCCATCCAGACCCCGACATAGCATCCCATAACCTTCAAAAACACCTTGACGAGATCGAGTATTGGTGCAATCAATGGCGGATCAAAGTTAATGAAGCAAAATGCTCCCACATTACCTTCACCCTTTGTCACAAGTCTGGTCCACTAGTTTATTTTAATTCTATTCCTCTCCCTGTATCCGAGACAGTACGGTACTTAGGCTTCCATCTTGACAAACGACTGACCTGGAACCCACATACGAGACTAAAAAGACAAGAACTAAACAGACGCTTTGGACAACTGTACAGACTACTTCAAAGGACATCCCATCGCTCAATAGAAAATAAACTACTAATCTACAAAGTTATACTTAAACCAATCTGGACATACGGAATAGAGCTATGGGGGACAGCAAAAAAGTCGAACATCAAGCGTATCCAATCCTTTCAATCAAAAGTCCTGAGAACAATAGTAAATGCCCCTTATTATGTCAGCAACAAAACCCTTCATAACGACCTTAATATACCCTACATTCTAGAACTCATCCCTTCCAAGTTTACGAAATTCCACAGTAGCCTTTCCAACCACCCTAATCCTGTAGCACAGTCAATGCACTGCGCCACTCATCCCTATAATCCTCCTCGGAGACTGAAACGGCAGTGGCCTCGTGACCTGCTATAAACGCGTGACAGTGGGAGTCCTGGCAATGGCCAGTCTCTCCAATCATGTCCTGAGCGTCTGTGGCTCTCGCGCTCTTGGTCAGCCTCCACTGGCTAGTATCCGGTGACGCGGCTGACTGAGGAGCGTGGGGGACTTCCCAAGACTCCGCTTTCTCTTTGCGGTGGATTTGGGGGGTCTCTGGGCTGTCTGTAAATATTGTATGAATGAGCGAGTGAATGATGAACTGTAAATATTGTATGAATGAGCGAGTGAATGATGAACTGTAAATATTGTATGAATGAGTGCATATATCTTAATTACTTATTGCCTTATAAAAGGCAGATTGTAATTATTGCACAATAAAGGAAAATTAATTATAAAATTATAATTATAATATAACTAAATTGACAATATTCTTATAAATATAGCCGATAGTCTATGCCTTCTATTCTTGAAAGTAGAAGGGGGGCATGAGTTGATCTATCGATATGTCTTTGTGCGGTGTAACGAAAATAACAGCTTACCGGAAATCCAAAATGAGAAGAAGAGATTCTTCTTGGTCTTCTACCTACCAAACAATTGGTAAAGTGGTGGTGGTTTTTGATTTCCAATATTACAGGTGTGAAGCCATCGATATTGTAGAGGTAATGATGGATCACTAGATGACGAAGTTTGTGTGTGACCTTCTCTTCCAACAAATATCATGGGACTGATGCGGTAATTTGTTGACGAAACTCGTGATACGATCGAAGTTAATCCGCAGTTCACAAACAAACCCGATGCTGATCACATCAAATTGCACCTTCTTACTCAATAAGATGACAACATCACAACTCCTAATATTACAAGCTACATCTCGAGATAAAAAAAATATTACAATCTTGAATTTTTTCCTCGTTTAATAAATTCATTAAAGTAAAAATAATAAGAACAAACACATCTCGCTTTTAATTAATAAAATGAAATTAGTGGGTTTTGAATTACATGAATGAAATAAAAATTAACCTTTTTCCTTTTGAATCAGTGTGTGATTATTATAAATTGTTCAAAGGTTTTCATTGATCCGATGATAATTTGAAACTTGCGAAAAATAAAAGAAAATAACTATCGGGACCTGACAATTAGATTATATAAATAAAAATTGGCATATAATAACAGTGGGATGCAGGGTTTATTAAAAAATCAGCCCTAGCATACAACATTACGATGACAAACCACCTTGAGTCTTTGAATCAAAAGATAAAACAAGTGATGGTAAAAAATAGTCCACTTTTACATTTTTTTGAAGATTCACAAAGAATGATTGCTGTATCTAAGCTCATTAATCATCATAAACCTCCAAACAGGATGAAATTTTTGCCAGGTTTAAAGAGAAATTGAAACCTTTCAGCTTTGATATTATTTAAAAAATCTAGGAAAATGAAATCTGTCACTTCACTTATAAAACCAATATTTCATGTTGTAACTTTTTTTCAATAATTGAAAAATTGCTTGTCATATTTTTTTTAACTAGACCAATTAATAATTTTATTCTTTTTATGAAGATTTAATAAACTAACGATTCGTAATGTGTTCACTCGATGAAATGTACTCAAATAAAGAAAGATTTATGTATGGACCGTCAGGTCTTGGTACAGAAGTAGTAACAAATGTAATACCATAGGCTGATATAGAGGTCAAGGCTGGTACTAACAAGAAAACTATGAATATTAAAAAAATAATTGCGGCCAATGACTGCTTCAAGCAAATATAAAAAGACCATGCTTGTGTGAGGATATACAAATATATACATAAGAGTTTTAATACTCAGTTAATTTTCATTAACATTATATTTTTTTTATCCTGATAATTAATATGTATTCTAGGAAAAAGAGAAAGATATCACGAATAGTCTGGCTCCTGATTCTATTCCAATGATCATCAATGAAGTAAATTTATAATTAAATTATATTAGTGCATCTTAGTAAATGTTTTCTAGATTTTACTTGATTCTTTTACAGAACTCAGAAGCTTTCCAAAACAAATTGCTTTGAGTGATATCTCAATTAAAAATGCAAGAGATTTAAAAGACTTACAGACCTTGACAAGTCTGTCATTTCTTTGATGAAGAAAAAGAGGATGATGTAGTAGCCATTTTGTAAAATGTCTCTTTATCAGTTGAGATCAACAGTTTTTGTATTGTAAATAAGTTCTTCCAATTCTTCTCAATTGAGTAAAATATATATTTTCTTTCCCTATATTTGCATGTGAAGGGCACTATTTTTATCGTTAGATTTTATTTATTTTAAGGTTTGAAATATATTGAATGTTTGGGAAAACAAATGTCACTCACTAGATGCTAATCTCACCCCTTGAATTTTATTTATTTTTTTAATGTATACACAAAACTAGATTTTTTTGAAAATAAATTTAGAACAGATTTTCAAGTCAAAATTGTACTTAAATTAAAAAATAGTGGGGGGGAGTTTTTAATAGATTTTGACAGATCGTTTTCTATACTGCGCCATCTGCACTTTTCTAGATTGATTACCTAAGAGATTTTTTTTCAGAAAGGCTTGACAGATCCAGTTTAGAATGATTTACACATTTTGGGATTGATAAGTGGAAAGGACGTTTTTTCTTAAAATAATAGAATTCAAGTGGCAGTGATTTTTACGCATTTCAGCATTGATAATCTAAGGCAGAGGTGACCAACCCAAATGATCTTGCGGGCCACTTTGGAAATGCATCATAACTCCACAGGCCACATATAAAATTATATATCCCCATATTAAAACATAGAACCTGCTATATTAATTAGATGTTCCAAGATGCACGCGCATCATGAGTTCGCAGAATATAATTTAATTATTCTGTGAACTCATAAATAAAACAGGCAATATCTGTCATATATTCACAGGAATATTATTTTAAAATCAAAGTATTTTGTAAAAGTGTGATGAATCTCACGGGACGGAAAAATGTTCAAGGCACGGGTTGCCCACCCCTGATCTAAGGGATGTTTTTTTTCCTAAAGGGTGATAACATAAAATCTGTTCAACGGCTAGTATCACTTATTTTGTGAGATTGATAACCTTAGCGATACTTTTTTTCCTAAAAGAGCTCAAAAGTTAGAATCAAATGTAGTTAAATTTTCTGAGGGGGGAAAAAAAAACATAGCTTAGGTTATCATCTCTCCATTAAAAAAAACTTTAAAGAGACGCCCATTTTAATTAATTCATAGGTGTAATTATTATGAGTAATATTGTAATTATATAAAGAGTAGGTTTTGAATTTTTAACAAGGCAAGATGGCTGAATGTGGGAATTACTTGATTTTCCTTTCCATTCTTCCCTAGGTCCACGATTTATGAATTGACACAAGTGCTAAGTGGTCGTTGGAAGAGCTTACTCTTTGGCATTAAGGTTTTGCTTTAATAAAGTGTTAAGCGATGGATTTATCTGGGTTTTTTTATAACGAATCCAAGGGAAAAGTTAACCCAGTCTAACAAAGTTCAGAAACTTTCCCCATAGGAAAAAGAGTAAACAAATCAGTTCCCCCAACACAGGTTGCTTTGGAATACTGTAGATCCTTTACTTATATGTAGGTGATATACACTGAAAATTTTATGTGATGTTTTTCCACTTTGCCAATTGTTTCCTTCTCTTAGCCATTTCATAAGTTCCCTTTAATAATTCTTAACTGCTGTTATGCCTTCTTGAACCGAACCCAGTCTTGATTGATCAATGGAAGCTCATTTGAATATATTATAACAGTCACATTTATCTTGGCTAAGATTTTACTTTCTTACCCATAAGGATTAAAAGGAGCTTATATAAAGTTTATCAGCAATTATAGTTTATTTTTTAAATTTCAAATATTACGATCTCAGAGTTTTGATTCTAGTGCATAATTTTGGCTATTTCATATTAAAATAATTGGCTATATAAACTTATACATAATTTAAATAATAGTTACCTAATAATAATTACAAAAAATGATCTAAAATTATAGGTGCATACATTCTTCATTGTTGGTGGATGGGCATTTTCAATTAGAGCTAACTACTGCTCTTAACTCTGATGGTCTCACTATAACTGCTCTGAAGGTATGACAATAAGGAAGGTCTTCTTACTCCCCCCCATAGAACTCTTTCTACCTGGTAGTCAACCCTCCCTGCCAACAAGCCTTGGTTTTCCCAGGTCAGTTATCCTTTATTACCTGGGTTCATATTTGAGGACTTAACAATAATAGTCCAGCCAGCTTCTCTTTTGAACTAGCTATTAATTTTAAAATAAAATTCAATGTGATCATAAAATTAAAAATCAAATGACATTAGGATGGTGGATATAAATAAATTGGAAATAATTAAAGAAGCGTAAAAACAAATATTACATTTTAGTTTTACATTTTAGCAAACTATTAATGAAAAAAAATTCATATAAGCTAATTAGTTCAAAAAATATTCATAAGGGCAATACATAATCAAAAATTCACTGTTAAATATGCATTATAGTATTTAAAATTACTTACAACCATCATCAATGTATTATTTAAGCAAAACCAATAATGATTTACTTTTGAAGATCGACTGAAATTACACATTCATCCAAATTAAAATTCTATAACAGTTAAACATCACACAAACTAATAGATAATTTTACTATATATAAATTATTGATGGCAGCGTGTATATAATTAAATAAAGACCTCCTTTCTCCACACAGCTTTATTAATTTATAACTGAAAGTTTTAGAAGGACTGTTCCGTCATCCTTAAGGATCCAAGCTGATGGAGTCTTTACTGAGCAATGACGTCTCATTATATGAATTTTCAATTTGCTAGCAATTACTGCTTTGTAACTGCAATTAGGACATTGATGGGGCCTTTCTCCAGTATGTTTTGCCATTATATGTACCTTTAAAGTACCAACTAGTACTGCTTTGTAGCTGCAATGAGGACATTGATGAGGCTTTTCTCCAGTATGGCGAGCCATAATATGATTCTTCAATTTATCAGCATGTACTGCTTTGTAGCTGCAATGAGGACATTGATGAGGCTTTTCCCCAGTATGTTGTGCCCTAATATGATTCTTTAAACAAGCAGCTTGAACTGCTTTGTAGCTGCAATGAGGACATTGATGAGGCTTTTCTCCAGTATGGCGAGCCATAATATGATTCTTCAATTTATCAGCATGTACTGCTTTGTAGCTGCAATGAGGACATTGATGAGGCATTTCCCCAGTATGTTGTGCCCTAATATGATTCTTCAAATGGTCAGCTTGTACGGCTTTAAAGCTGCAATGAGGGCATTGATGGGGCCTTTCTCCAGTATGTTTTGCCATTATATGATTCTTCAATTTATTAGCATGTACTGCTTTGTAGCTGCAATGAGGACATTGATGAGGCTTTTCCCCAGTATGTTGTGCCCTAATATGATTCTTCAAACAAGCAGCTTGTACTGCTTTGTAGCTGCAATGAGGACATTGATGAGGCTTTTCTCCAGTATGTCGAGCCATTATGTGGCTCTTTAAAGTATCAACTTGTACTGCTTTGTAGCTGCAATGAGGACATTGATGAGGCTTTTCCCCAGTATGTTGTGCCATTATATGGCTCTTCAAACTAGCAGCTTTTACTGATTTGTAGCTGCAATGAGGACATTGATGAGGCTTTTCTCCAGTATGGTGTGACATTATATGATTTTTCAAATAATTAGTTCGCACTGCTTTGTAGCTGCAATAAGGACATTGATGAGGATTTTCATTGTGACGGTGATCCGTTACATGTTTTTTTAAAGTACCATTATGCATTACAGCTGAAGAACCTGAAAAAAATGATAACATTAAACAAATAGAAAATTAATTACCACTGGTAAATAAATAATTAGTACTGAAGTTATTGTTAAATTTCTTTTCTATGTATCTTGAGGTTTTCATTTTTGTGCCTTTATTCTTCAGGGCTGTCATATTTTTTTTTATATTTATATTCATCCTCCATTCCAGAGGACTACTTCAGAAGGCTGCTTAAGGCACCACACCAAATTCATTATTGAATTTGAAAGCAATAGATTTTTTTTTTATTTATTCAATTTAGTCTTCACCATAGTGTAATCTTTAGATATAGAAATATACATACTGTAATAGTAATGAAGCATTAGTGATCTAAGATACTATTTATACCATATTTACAGTTACAGTACAAAGAGGAAGAGTATTTTCATCTTTCCCTTCTAAGTCTACAAAATTTATCTAGTCACCCTAATCCCCTGGCCCAATCATTATCCTCCAGCCCCACCCATATTTATAATTCTTCTCAAATAGAACAGTGTCATAACATTTTACACAATGAAATATAATAAATATTTCTAATTTTAATAAAATGAAAATTTTATGGGCACCTGATGATGACAGTATACCTAATTGTTAAAGCCATTAGTAGAAAAATAAATTTATAGTTATTTAACTATATAAAATAGAGGTAGACATAAAATTTGCTTGTGCTGTGAGGGTTAATGCAGGCAAGGTCGAGGTTTATTATTTATTATCATTGTTGTTATATAAATGTCTTTAGCAGAGGAATGATTGCATTTCTCAATTGATATATATATATATTGTTGTGATATTTTAATATGATGATTTTTAATGGTGTTTGTTTAAATAAACTCGGAAAAAGCAAGCGTTGAAGAATGTAATAACGATCCGTGGTTCATGCCTATGAAATTATGAACGTTTTATTGTCGTCATATTAATTATTAATATTTATAATAAAAATAATATCATAATTAATATAAACATTTATTTTATAAACTACGTAAATTAAGCAAAGTATAAATATCCGAACAACCAAAGAGGCCAATAGATCAAGAGGGCAACGAAAGGTCACTTGATCTTGGAACCGGCATGAGAGAAAATAACTCACTCTTTCATCAGGTGGCAGGCCGGGTGGCAGAGCAGGTAGCAAGAGGCGAAGAAGCGGCACTGCTGCCTCGTGGTGCATCACTTTCACCCGGCACGAGAAGAAAGGACGCTCCAGTAAGACAATCCGGAACATGCGATGCAGATAAGTAAGACAATTCGGATCAAGCAAATGAACACGACCATCGAAGAAAGCAACACAGAGAACCACTGGCCAGTAATCATTTATGTATCAACATAAATTTAGTCTTAACAGTATTTTTTATTACGTACATAGTTTATTTGTATATCAATTTTTTAAATCAATGTGTGTAAATAAAACCAATATTCCTTTTGCCAGAAGTTTCCTATAATTTTATTAACAGAACCTTGAGATAACGTTAAAGTTAAATATAAAGTTTTAATTATATGAAAAAATATATAATTAAAATATATAGAAATAATAAATATTTGAATAATATATATATATATAGTTAAGTACTCTTAGATAATCCTAAACATGGATAATCCATGTTTACAGGTCTCTCCTATATACAGGCTCTCCTGGCTCTACTTAATCCTATTCCTCTCACAATCAGTCTGTATTCTTGTCATTATTATTATCTTTTATTCTTTTGTGTTCTTTTATAAAGTAATTTTGTACTATAGACTTGTCCATGTGTAGACATAGTCTCGATATGGACCTTGATTGAAATCTAATAAAGTGTTTTTTTAAAAACTGATATACGGTGAAAGAAAACTTAACTGCCGCCCGAAGAACCAGGGACCTGAGGGTAACTTCAAGAAAACGTTCATCGAAGAACCGAAAGAAGTTACTGGTATACCAATACCTAAACTCAGCTGACATTTTTTTTTGTGTGATCTTGCTACCCATCAGAACACCGGAAGATGTAAAATCAAGGTTTGTAATTATTTTTTCTTTATTTTTCTATTTTTTAATGTATGTCTATAACAGACAGGATATGGAGAATAACCGAAGGAATCACCGACCGAAAGGTAACAGACAGAATAACCGAAGGAATTACCGACCGAAAGATAACAGACAGAATAACCGAAGGAATTACCAACCAGACTATTATCAAAGGCAAGACCAATATGATTATTTTAACCAAACATATTACGATCGCCAACAACCATGGGATCATTTAGAAGATGACCATGATTATAGTATAGAGGAATTGACAGAGAGAATAAATCAACTAGAGCAATATCATGAAATAGATGTAGAAGATTATTTAACAGAAGATGACCAGCATCTTATTATAAGGAAATTAAAAGAGAGACTAAATCGGATAGAGCAATATGGTAAAACATGTGATGAATTAAATTTGAAATATGGTGAAACGAATTTCTCAAGTATTTTTTCGCAGATCACAGATGAAATAAATATTATAGAAAATAAGAAAGATGATTTTAAAGAAGAAATAAATCAGGATTTAGAAGATTATTTAGCAGAATAAGACCAGAATCGTAATACAAGAGAATTAAGAATGTTAGAGCAATATTATGAAATAGAATTTACAAATAATTTTCCGCAGATCACCTATGAAATAAATGTTATAGAAAATCAGAAAGATGATTTTAAAGAAGAAATAAGTCAATCGCAAAATATTATTTTAGAAAATAAACAAACAATAAAAACAAATAAAGAAGAAATGTTCACAATGCAAAGTTTTGGAATATGAAGAAATATTACAAAGTAATGGAAAAGAAATAAATGAAATGTGTAATCAAATATCAGATTATAAAGATATAATCAAGGATAATGAAAATACAATAAATGTGTTGCAAACAAAAATTTCTGATCATGAACTTATGATATCTGAAAAAATACTAGCAATTGAAACATCTTCGCAAACATCTATTGATTTATTATTAATGATGGCCAATAGTAAATTGTTGCTTTTAGAAAATACAGTTTCAGATAATGAAAAGAGGATCAAAAACAGTGAAAAGAATGTAATTGTATTACAAAATAAAGTAACAGAGTATGAAAAATCAATTGCACAGAGTACACAATTAATTTACTGCAAAATGAAATTTTAGATCAGAAAAACACAATTAAAATAAATGAAGAAGAAATTAATGAACTGCAAAAGAAGGTTTCCAATTATGAAGGAGCTCTCAAGGATAATATAGAGGAAATAAAGATTGGCAAAAATACAAAATTTTTCAACATGAAGATAATAATAAAATAAATAAAAGCTTTGTTAGGTCGGAAACTTTTCAGACCGCCCTCGTATAAACAAACATTGCTTAAATGTGAAGAAAATGTAGTTTTATTAAAAGATAAACCCATTGATTATGAACAAACAATCAGAAACAATAATGAACAAATTTTACTTTTAGGTAATAAAGTCACCCAACTTGATCTAATAAGGCCTAACTATGAAAATAATATGAGTTTGTTAGAAAGTAAACTTTCAGAATATAAACAAGAGTTAAATAACATGAAAGAGAAAAATATTTTATTGCAAAATCAAGTTGGAGATTATGAAACTACGATTAAGAACAGCGAATTGGAAAATAATATAGAGAGAATAATATAGAGGAAGAATTACAAAATTAAATATTGGAAAATAAATTTTCAAAATTAGAAGATACGGTGAATATTAAGAAAAAAGAAGTAATTTCCTTGTAAAATCAAATTACAGACCATCAGCAAACAACCAGCGATAAGGTGAGAAAATTAAAAATAATTCAAAATAAAGTTTTGGATGTGAAGAAATTGGAATCTCAAATTCCAACTCATCTTGATGAAATTTCTTTTTGCGTGTTTGATTTGAACAACGTTAAAATTAATGAATGGAAGGAATTTAAAAATAATTACAGGGATGTGTTTAGTGCTATACAATACGACTATAAAAAGAAAATTATATTTTTTCTTTTATTAGTTTCATTATTAAATGAAAATAATACTGATCTGATGACACATAAACTTTAGAAAGTTTATACAAAAAAAACTATTATTAGAAATATTGAACATAGTAAAGTCTATGGAATTATCGGCAAGTAAAGCTTTCTGATTTCATTATCACTTAATCTATTCGCAGATCGTAAATATTCCTTGAATGCTTTAAATCCATTTAATTGATTGATTTAATATTATTGTATAATGGTATATGTGCTATTAATGATATTTGTTCATATATGTGTATGGGTCATATACATTCATATTCGATGTCCATAAAAATGTTTACAATAATGATTATAAAGCAAATTTTTGGTCTAATTTTATCAGTCTTCAATGTTAAGATTGTACTCGATTTTTCCATGCGGTAAAAGTTTTTTTGCGCAATAATATTTCAAAAACGAGGAAACCCAACTAATATTAGGCATTGAAATGTCGAAAAAAAATGTAGTGATATTATTGTTTTATTTGTATTTGATTTTTTTATTGGTAACTTAAGGTTATGAGAATAATGACCAATTATTATTTTACAAAGAGAAAATAATAAATTTTATATAAGCAGCAATTGACTTTGCCCAGTGATTGTCTATGAAATCTATTTATTTCTGTAGAATTAAGTTTCTCTTTAGGGAATGATTAATTATTTAAAATAAATTTATATTAAGAAAGGTGTTTATACTAAGAAACATTAAATGGTTATTATGCAGGTTATCTAATTGACCTAATTAAAACTTAATTACAAATAATTCTTAAATATTTTGATTGGCTAATCTAACATCATTATGTTCTATGTTAACATTGAGTAGAAACATTTATTTAAAATATGTATATTATATTTACTTATATTATCCGTTTCTAAATAATTTAGTTTTTTGAAAGAAAGATTAGAAGCTACATTTATTTACAAGATATTTGTTTATAATTAATGTACCAGGGAGAACATTTCCTGTACCGGCATTACTATTAATGTCTTATTAGATAATTTAATTTGTTTCAAGTTAATTAACTGTTCTTTAAAGGTAGTTATAAATCAAAATGTAAACTACTGTAATTCCATTTATTAACAACTGTTTACAGATCCTTTAAACGACAAAGAATCTGCTATTTAAGGATTATACTATTTTTGGATTTGGCTATTTTTATTTTTTAGGATTAAGTTGTTTACCGCTTAATAATTAAAAGTCAAATTGTTGCGCTCCTCGAGAATCAAACTAGGTGAGGCTTAAGAATTACGTTAGTGGCTACTAAATGATCAATTTATTTTGATGTTCAAAAAGAAGATTATTTTTTATTTCATAAGCATTGTAATTTCTTCCATCGAAAGAATTCTGAATTAATTTTTATTTAACCTATCAATTGCAATTTGTCACAAAGGCTATTTGCAATATTTTACTACTGCTAATTTTCTTCATAATATATTATGTAAAGCCTTTACGTCTGATCAGCTTTTTGAAGTTAAATTTTTAATTTTAGTTTAAATTTTGTATCTGACTATCCATTGTTTAAACTTCAGTTACATACAAGGTGCTTACACTGAAGTATTAAACATGAAATTAATCGTCAATTGTTTGTCATTCATATAATCTAACATATATATAATTCATATTTATAATTAAGTAAGAGCTATTAATCATAAGTTGAAAACCTTTCCATTACAATGTAACCTATGAAATATTTTTAGAATACATTCTGAATAACGAGATAACTTGTAATTAATGTTTTATTTATGTGTGAGAAAATTTGTAAATCTCTCCTATAGTTTTCAAACTGTTGACAAGATATAATTTAAGAAACTAATAATTTTAATTATTCTTGTTTGCAAGACTAAAGAGTACACATTGTTTATACTTGAAGGATTAATAAAATTCTTTTCTAGTATTTAAGCGTTTACCCATGTTATAAAAATAAAGCATACTAATATTGATTTAATAAGAAAATGTTATTTTAATTTGTATGCATAATTTTGATTTATTAAAACTGGGGATTGATAATGATAATTTTCATCTCATACTGTATATCTTAATAATGCCATATCGAATACTGTAATGTGCCATTCACTAGACTTTTGATACATTTTATATAAGAGAATTTCTTTAATATTTTATCAAATTGAGGAACCAATAATAATACTATGTTCAGTATAATTTTCCTCTTACATTTTTAAGTTATTTTTGATGAAATTTTATGTTCGCTTTATGCACTTTTGTAAAAATTATTATACCTCTGGAACTATACGCATATTGCAAATCACTATAGACTTGTCCATGTGTAGACATAGTCTCGATATGGACCTTGATTGAAATCTAATAAAGTGTTTTTTTAAAAACTGATTGACGGTGAAAGAAAACTTAACTATATATATTTTTTTTTTTTGTTAAAGTCACGTTTCTATTTGTAAGGATAAGTAACTTTGTCTATCATAGTGTGACCAATAGAATTTTACATTTAATTAGTTATAACCAATGTAAATTAGCGATAATATAAATTAAGTTGTAGAAATAAGTTATTCCAATAGTTAGTTGGTAAGTATTAAAATAAATGCAACGATAGTAAAAGGAATGTGCAAACAATGCAAGACTGGCTGTCACCTTAAGGGGGGGGGAGGCTTTGGTTCCCAGGAACGACAGTGCGGTTGAGTCGATTGTGGTGGCTAGTACAGTGACTGAAGTGAATTTTGGACTAAAAGAGAGAGAGGCGAGATGTGGACCCCAGGTTGGTGGAACTAATTTAATTAATCATACTCAATATAGAATTAGGTTCTATCAACAAAATAATTCTGGCAAAAAGATGAATTTAATTTTACAAACATAAAAATATACTTTATAATTACTTGTCTATTAATTTGATTCTTTTTCTTCTTCAATGGTCTTCTTTTTACATATATCATGCTGATTCCAAACTAGAGTGAATATAACGCTCTATATGTTTTCTCAGAACCACAACAACAACTCATTATAACTGCTAAAACTAGAGAATAATTTTATGTGTTCATCTAACATCACAACAACCAGTAGACTCTGTGTGTTTTTTATTCTCACACAACAACTATATTATTATCACTGGCTAAAAACTAGAGAGTAATACTGTGTGTTTTTCTTTCATCACAACTACCAGTAGACTCTGTGTGTTTTTTATTCTCACACAACAACTATATTATTATCACTGGCTAAAAACTAGAGAGTAATACTGTGTGTTTTTCTTTCATCACAACTACCAGTAGACTGTCTTTTGTTTTTTTCTTCCACTCTCAATTGTTTGTTTGCCTTCTTGATTCAAAGTTGGATTAAATATTTATATACACACTCCAATATCTAATATCACAACAATGTATAATAAAAATAAGATCAATAATTAAATATAAATATTAATATTTAAATAACTTCAAACAAGAAAATTAACCATATATAAGCCAAAGAGGATCGAACAACCAAAGAGGTAAATAGATCAAGATGGCAACAAAAGGTCACTGGTCTGACCCGGCATGATGCCAGAAGGGCACTCTTTCATCGGAGACCGGGGAGAGGAGACCTAACCAGCAACCCACGCTAGGTCTTCACTTTCACCCAATGTACTCTTTCATCTGGTACCGAGGAGATGGGACCTACCAAGAAGCGGCACTCTGGCACGAGGCCGGCTCCCACGCACTTTCACCTGCTACGCATCAAGACAAAGAAGAGGATCCGGACCACGCTACGCATCAGATAAAGGAAGCATGCACCGCTCGACAACACAAAGAAACACTGGCCAGTATAACTACATACTAAGTAAGTTAATTTTGAATTTAGTTTCAACAGTCTTATTTTATATACGTACGTAATTATTTGCATATCAATTTTTAAATCAATGTGTGTAAATAAACTATTATTCCTGTTGCCAGAAGTTTCCTAATTTTATTAACAAAACCTACCTTAAGATAACGTAAAAGTTAAGTATAAAGATAAAAAAAAAAGTTACAAATTATATTAAAAAAATATATAATTTAAATATATGAAATAATTATCGTAATAATATACAATGACAAAAATAAATAAATAAATTTGGAATTACAGCTGTCTCCTCGTGCTACATTCACAGATGCATATTATCACCTAGTGAGTGTATGTGTATTAGACTTATGGAATCTGAAAGTATTATATTTTATGTACTCCTTAATATGCATCTGCGAATGCAGCATGAGGAGACAGCTGTAATTCCAAATTTATTTATTTATTTTTGTCATTGTATATATATTATCAATAAAGAGGTTTTAAAAAAAAAAAAAGGTACATTTAAGCCCATATAGGGACGGGTTGAATAAATTTCTAGAACTAGCAATTTAGATGAAATCAGTAACGCTCACCATCATCATCATCTGAGATCATCAGATCATCTTCCTGCTTCACGTGGGTGAGCTCACCTGCAAATAAGCGGAAATGAAACTTGTATAATAAAAGCTCGATATTTTTTATCAGGAACAACTCAGAACACCTAGGTTATATAAAATAAATAGGGAGACAAACCTGACTTTCATTATTGAAAATATATATTTTAAAATTTCTTACGTAAATTTATAAATTTCACCAAACATGCTGTAACTGTTTACCATATTATGACTGGTGTATTGATCGATAAATAAACAGATGGCTTAAACGACCTGTTAAGATGTATAAAAACAGAGCTAACAACAGATAACCTAACTGAACGATGCGCCCATAGAAGTTACAAGTATCAACATTTTTTGTATATTTCACAGTAACCAGTCCCTATAAAAACTAACATGAGGACCCAGGAAAGAAGTTTACGCTTCGTCTGTTCTCGGAGTCCAAAATATCACCTGTTGGCGGAAAAAATTCCTCAATATATTTCCACACTTACTAAGGTTCACCTAAAAGTTCTGTGCAGCAAGAGAAACTTAGGAGGAATTGTCGTATCTGACTTTGCCCTCAATAATCACCGAACTCTGTTGCTATGTTTATGGAATGAAATGCAGCTTCCGATAATATCAATGTAATCAGTGAAACCCAGGATATGCACTGACTATCTGAAAACAGTCCTCTGCACCTTAGCTCCCCTTATAACTTTTTCTAGGCTATGTTCAAAAAGAAAGTTAGAAAGCCTATCTCCCAGTCTCACGCCTCAAAAGGCCAAAATGATCCAGAGATTCCACCCGAAACCTGAACCCGCACGATACTGTCATTTGAGTTAGCCAAATAGACCTTGCCGGTACATTCAACAAGTTCACAGCCGAATGTAGATAAAAATATACTAATATGTTGATTGATAATAATGTAACTCACTATTTATATTAGTAATTTGGCTCACCGTAATAATAATGAGATCCGCCTTCAGGTGCTCCTTCCTCTTGCTTAACCACCTCACATGCTGCAATTGAATCGTAAATAATTAATAAGATACAGATCTACTTCCACGAATAATATTTAAATAAAACTTACTGTTTATTAATTCTTCTTTAATGTTTTCTGTTTTTATAAAAACTTCAGATTGATTCACACCTAAAATATAAACAATAAGTCAGAGAAGATCTATAAAAGTGATAAAAAGAATTAAGAAAGAAAGAAACTATAAGAAATTTGGTAATAATTGGCAAACCAAAAAGATGTGAGCGAAGGATTGTCAAAAGTTTATTAATTTATAAAATCATTACCAAATTTTAGAGCAAAATTATATCTTCTAGTTCTGCCCATGTGCACTCCAGATACAAAGTTTTAAAGCCAATATTAAGTCAAAATAAAGTTAGAATTTAATAAATAAATAACAACAGTTTATCTATAAAACATTTGGTATTAATTGCCAAAAAAAAAAAGGAATAATTATTCAAAAACCATCAACACAGAAGCTATTTGAGATTACACTGTCAAAATAACAAAACACAATCAGGCTTACGAGAGAGTCAACTAATGTATAATATACATAACAGAAAATAATAAGAATAATATTTTTTGTGGATGCTTAAACATACGTATGTTTAATGCAATTCTGAATATCTAACAAATACCTATATTTTTATTTAAATAATTTATTTCACATATTTAGGAAAAAATAAAATATTAATGAAAAAATAATTACCACTATTTTGGTTTTGGTCAGTATAAATTTGTTCGTCTCGGATTTCCTGCTTAATGACAATCCCAGTGAAATCTGCAATTAGATCTAATTTTATTTATTATACATTGTAATGATAATTTTACAATCAATTAAAATTTGTTTAAAATAGACCTGAAGTTGTAGAAATTCCTACCATACAACCTTAGGTCTAAGACAGCGATTAATTGAAGTGAATGAACAATAAAAAAATTTAGGGGAGGCAGTGGGGCAGAGAGAACAAAGATTTCTGGAAGAAAAGATCCATTCAGAACCATTAATCATCTTAAATCGAAACTTGTAAAATAACTCATTATTCATTATTAACTTTTTATATCCAAAATCTTTATTGTCATAAAATTACAATCTACCTTATTGAGCAATAAGTAATTGTGATCAATATTCTCCATTCATACCACATTTACAGTTCTTCATTTACTCACTCATTCTTAATACTTTAACAAACAGCCCAGGGACCTCCAAAATCCACATGGTTGTCACCTCCCTCGCATGCAAATGAGGAATTGGAGTATTGGGAAGTCCCCCAAGTTCCTCCATCAGCTGTGTCACCAGATACGAGCCAGTGGAAGCTGGTCTGGGGCTACAGCTGAGACATATGGCTGCTTACTTAAAAATAATAGGGAACCATCAGTGACTTCCATGAAGTCACAAGGAAGGTATCCAGTTCTGCTCAAGCCCCTTCTAATTTTAGCATTATATATAATATTACCACTATAATATTTTTAGCATTATAAAACTATTGATAATTTTCAAATCCAAAAATCTGCTTGACTTTTGATTTGAATTTGCTTTTGAAGATGCTTAGTTTTAAATTGATTTTCAATGTCTTTTTGGATGATTTTGATTAAACCAATAGTTTGAATGTTTTTATTTCCTTTTATAAAATTGTTGACTTTCTAAGACATATTATTTTTAATAGAATTTTTGGGTCTATCTGAAGTATTTAGAAATTGAAGAATATATTAAGTTTCTACTTTGCATATATAATTTCCTATTTAAAATTTGTGGAAGAATATTAACATTGACATTGAAAAAGATTCAGAATATTTATAGGAGTTTTTATATCAGTTAAATTTGCCTGAAAACCCATTTTGTGGAAGTTTTTGTATCTATCAATTACATCAGTGGTAGTGTTCCTTCTCAGTCTGCAATATTCAACTATATTAGAGGTGACGATGACAAGATCAATGAAAGTTTTATTTATCATTAATTTACCATTGTAAAATTTTCATTAATTTTTGCAGGTTATCGATTTGGTGATACACAACAATTAATGAACAGGATAATGAATTTAAAGATCCTGCCATTTAGAGGTGTGCAGTTTTATTCTTTGGATTGTTACCAATTATATTAATTAAAAAAAGTAAATAACTAACATGTTATTTTGACTGTGATTTGGGCCATGTTAGAAAGTCATCAGTTTATTTATGTAAAATTTTGGAAAAAACAAAACAAAAAACACCTGTAGACGACAGTTGAGTTAAGTTTAATTCATAACATTACTCTACCGAATCAATAAAAGAGGTTATTTATAACTCATATAATTTTATTTTAGAAATTTATCTATGTCGCAAGAATTTTTGAAACCCATGGACTGGTGACCCTCTGGCAAGAGGTGTTAGTCAGAAGAACCTGGTAGGTTTATTTCATCAATAAAACTCACAAACCATTTAATATAAACTATATTTTTATAAAAAAATTGTTATAATAACAAAGTGAAGGTTTGGTTTGTACTGGATAATTTAAGCTTTCAAGTTCGTTAAAAAGATGCAATTATTAAAATATTTCAATAAAAAGAATAAAAAAATATAAGGTTTTACTCATTATTGCCATTTACTTCTTCAATAGTAGAAGTAGGTCATGATGTAAGTTCCTTAAAAAAGCGCCTATACTTTACTTGGAATTATGGACCGTCAGAAGTAAAAAGGGGGCCTTAGTGTTACGCACCCTAGTTTCCTCCGACACAGGAGCTTTTGAATAGTATTAGGGCCACCAGTTTTTATAGTAAAGTATTTCTGATGTTCATATCAACTTGACGGTAAGGTTGTTTGTACATTGCACAATCGTTTTTATGTTCTGGTTGATTGAATATAAATGACTCAACCTTTTAATTAAACTGAAGTCCCTATCGCAGGGTAAATAGCTGCGAGAATTTTGAAGAGAATGATGACAGGGGACGAAAAGTGAATCGTCTATAACAATGTAGACTGCAAACGCTCATGGGGAAGTGCAGCGAATTACCACAAACAGCCCCCAAAGCAGGACTTCACCCAAAGAAGGTTATGCTCTCGATTTGGTGGGATTGGAGGGGTGTTGTCTTTTACGAACTTCTTCCCACGAACAGGACCATCAATTCAGATGTGTACTGTGACCAGCTGGACAAATTAAATGCAGCAATCCACCAGAAGTGTCCAGAACTAGCCAACCGTAAGGGGATTGTCTTCCATCATGACAATGCCAGACCGCACACTTCTTTGCAGACGCGGCAGAAGTTACTGGAGCTTGGCTGGGAAGTTAATGGGGCTTTGCCGCACCCTCCATATTCGCCCGACCTTGTACCATCAGATTTCCACCTGTTTCGGTCTCTTCAAAATTCATTGAATGGACAGACCTTCAACTCTGAAGATGTAAAAACCAGTAAAGACAGGAAATTCTTTGAGCATGGAATTATGAATTTGCCCATGAGATGGCAGAAGGTACTGGAACAAAACGGCAATTATATCATTGATTGAATAAATCACTTTGTGTTTAAAAGTTGTGTCTTATTTTTGCTTAAAAAACCCAACGGACTTTTTGGCCAACCCTTTATATACAACTCTTCCACCTCGAAGGGACTCCATTATCTAAATAATCCAAAAAGAATTAAAAAATAGAGCAGACCTCATTGGGACCTTTCCTCCCCTGATTTTCATGGAATAAATAATTTCTAGCATTGTTCTTCTTGATGTTATAAATACTGAAGTTACTTAACATAAATAGTAGGTTTCTTGCACCTGAATCAATGGAACACTCAAATTTTGCATACAGTCAAAAGAAAACACCAGAATCTTAGGGTTAATTGTCCATGGAGTCAAACTTAAACTTCTCGGCCCTTTGTTTATAGACTAGTTGTCCAGCCCTGGCGATGCGCCTGGTGGCATCACTTAAATGAGAATTTTTAATCTTTACATCCAAGGCCTCGCAAGAACTGGAAATTTTAACATGAGGTGGCCCTAACTTTAGTTTCTAATGACTTTTATAATAATTAAAAAAGCTGTCTAACCCTGGTGCTTATTTTTCAACATTTTTTATACTTTTTGAATGTTCAGTCTTTTATCCAAATATTTTACAGTACCAAGGTAATGGATTTTATAAGTAGCGAAATTTTCGATAAGTTCCCTAACCAATAGCAGTGTTTCGGGTGGTATAGCATATTTAATGTAAGCACCATGATCGTATTTTGGGGACTTGGCAATTATGAAAAGTTCCTGAAGTCATCTAACCTGTTTTTAGTTCTACAATGCATTGCTTTTAGACATACTTCTGTTTTTGTTTCACCATCGCCATTGCGTGATATTTGTACTAAATTTTTTTTGGAGTAGTTTGTATTATGATTTTGATTTGCTTAAAGTAGGTTTATACCTATTGTAGAAATCGCAAAATGATGCTTAACCAGAATCAAATCCTATGATCCTATGCTTTTGGCTCGCTTTATGGCCCCTTATGTATTTAAATACTCTTCTCTTGTAATTGTTGCTTTCCTAATATTTCGTTTCCACGTGATCTCGTCTGAAATCATTCTTTTCTTTGGGTTTGATGTTGATTCCTCCATAAACACATCACAGTTACCAGTGATTAGTGAGTCGCTCTTGTTTATTTAAAATGAAATAATAATTATGTTAAAATAATATAAAATACTATAATACTTGCACTGATAAAACACCACTTCACTAAACAGTAAGTAGACTGATAAAGTGATAAAAACTAGCACCACGAAAGGTAGACAATTATTGCATGCTAGACCTGGACTTATGCCTTTATAGCATGACACCCTCACTCTCATATGGTATTTTTACTAACAAGGACTGATCGCATTACTAACAAGACTGAGTATCTTACAATACGAATAGATGTACCAGACCTCCTAAACTTTAAAACTAGCGAAATCCCAACTTTGATAAAACTGTGATCTAGCATGAGCCAATTCATGTAATTTCTATGAAGGTCGATGTAATGTCATAAATAAAAGATATTTGACGAAACTCAAAGCTTTTTGAAAAATTAAATTTCACACAGGATAAAATTTCATGTTTAATGGGTCAAACAGGGGACTCAAAGTCGCCAGAATATACACAAACATGATAACAAAAGGATTCTGTTTTAAAAAAAAAATTAATGAGACCCTTAGAATGAAGTGAGTGAGAGAAAGTTAAAATTTTTGATTATATCATTAATGTTACATCAAGATGCTATCAGTCTGAGTGATCCTAAAAAATTGTTATATAACCATTTGCAAATAATCATATACAAAGGGATGCTAATAATGGCGTGTAGATGCTTCAGTAATACTTTAGTATACTCACCATCATTTAGGATTAGCTCTTTTTCTTGTTTGAAATGAATTGGACCACCTGCAAATGAAGATAAGATATTACTAACTTATAAAAAATGAAGTTTCTAACAAAAATTACAAATATTGATCTTAGCAGTAAGGTAACATTACCATGTTTGCAGGTAACACGCTACCAGTCTGAGTGATCCCACATAAACACATCACAATTAAACATTTTTTTTCCCCTGAACCCCTTCTTTTAAACATTTTTAAAACAAATTAAAAACAATATTATAAATTGGTTGTGGATGGCTCCTTTTTCTTGTATAACATATGCGTTGTAAGAAGGATGGAAAATACAAAAAAATTATCGTTTTAAAGTTAAAAATTACGTAATTATACTGGGTTTGTCATATGTTGCAAAAAATCGAAGAATTTGATACGTCTACGGTGAATGAAAGTATTCATATAATGATAGATGTTAGAGAAATACTTGCTGTGTACTTACCATCATCCAGAAGTTGCTCTTCTTCTTTGAAATGGATTGGACCATCTGTAAATTAGATGAAAACAATAAATTGGCAATTTAAGCAATTCAATTATTTCTTATGCCTAATCCCTAAAACTATTTTATTCTATTGTTATTGTACTCCAAATTACTTTTGAGCAATTAAGGACTCACTAAGGAGCAAGAGGTATACCAATTTGTGGACCGGAGATTTGCAAACTCCTTTCTAGTCTTAAATGTCTTTATTATTGTGTTAATAAACACATTTCTCACCAATAACATGTGTTATGACAAAACTATCAGAGTAACACTCCACAATGTGTGGGATCTTTCAACATATAGGAACACTAAAGGGTATATAATGGGTAACAGGTCATCAACCTTTAACAGAATATGGCTTGTGATATCGCTACAACCTTTTCTGAAAATTCTGGAGGCACTCTTGTGAGCCACCGTTTCTAGAAACGGAAATATTGGAAGGAATTAGCATTAATTCTTATATTGTGATGTATAAGTTTTGGCACTAGATTCATACCGTATACTCTATTTTAGTCTTCCATGCACATATCTACCTCCTTATTAAATTATTTTTGACAATTTTCTTCCAATTCCGCCCAATAGTTATTTCAAATCAACAATTTTTTTATTTCTAACAAACAAAACACTACTATCAAAAAGAATAATTAATTCCTCCATTGCATGTAATATCACTTGTATTATGTTATACATATAGCTTTACTTATTTTTTTTAAATTAATCTCACCTTGTACTTCTTCTTTATTTCCAACATTATAACATTTTACGTATACCCCTATACAGTTTTTGCCTACTAGTCCCAATCTACCATTTTCAACTATCGTTTACTATGCAAAATTACTTTTTCATCATCTTTTTTAAAGGATAAAACACCTTCACACCATTTCTAAGAATCTTATTTGTATCAAATGTATTGCAAGTTTTAAGAATATTAATATTGCATGTACCTTTTCTCTAATCATTGACTCCTATACTCTACTGAAATTCTCTTGACTATTATTATCCTAACCCAGTGGTCGGCAAAGTGTGGCTCCAGAGCCGCATGTGGCTCTTTGGTTCCTTAAGTTTCGGCTCTGGCACAAATATCCACAGAAGGCGCAATAATATTTTCATTTAAAAAAAAAAAACTCGGTAAGAAAAAAATTACGTTTTATTTTGATAAATTAAAATTCTTCAATAAATCGAACGTTGGTTATCAAGAGGGAACGTTTTAAAACGTTTCGCGTCCCTTTTTCCGGAAATTAAAGCATTTCTCCTTGAGAAGGGCGTTCACTATCCAGAACTAACAGACGATCAGTGGATCCAAAACTTTTATTTCATGGTAGACGTTACGTCTCATCTAAATCAGCTTAATCGTAAACTACAAGGGAAAGGAAACTTAATTTTTTTGATGTTAGAAGAAATAATAACATTCGAAAACAAATTATCCATTTCTGCTCAGGATTTTGAAAGGGAGACATTGTTTCACTTTCCGAGCCTGCTGAAGCATCGCCAAGAAAATAATTCCTCTATTGATAAACACCATTTTAAAACAATAATTTTAAATATGAGGGAAGCATTTCTCAGCAGGTTTCAGAAATTTAAAAACAGCAGAGCAACTTTAGCAATTGTCAAAAATCCTCTTAATGCTAGGAAAACCTAATTGAAATTTTCTCCTTTTGAAATTGACATTGGTAGCTTTGAAATACAATTGCTGGATTTAAAAAAACAAGGAGATATGGCCCTCTAAATTCGAACGTCTTCGTGTTGAATTGGAAATATTGGAGAAGAAAAAATGTGATCTTAGTTCACAACACAAGTGGTCTGCTTTGAATGACCTGGAGAAGGAAGACATGATCATTTTCAACGCTTGGAACATTATTCCTGACTCTTACGATCAGCTGAAAAAGCTCGCGTTTGCTGTTCTTTCCCTTTTTGGTTCTACATATATATGCGAACAATCTTTTTCAAGCATGAACATTATCAAGAGTAAACTGAGAAGTCGTCTTATTGATGAGAACTTGGAATCAAGCCTAAAATTAAAAACAACATACAAACCTGACTTACTAAAACTTTCCAAGGAGATGCAAGCACATTGTTTGCATTAATAAATATTTATTAAGTATGAAATTTAGTTTTATTTAGTGTACTACTTATTTAGTATAATGAAAGTTTACCAAACAAGCAGATTTGGCACCCGATTTTTTTTTAAATTGTTGTAATGTTCATATTTGTATCTTTGGCTAATAAGTTTGCTGACCACAGTCCTAACTAATTCAAATTAAAATTTATGTTTCACATCTATATATATTTTGTTTAATTTCATCTATTTTAGAATTTAAAACCTTCTCAGATACTCTTAAATTCTTATTTGACCTTTATTATACTTAATTATCCTCATTTATTATTTCTTCCGTTCTTACCACTTAGTTATTTTGGCATATAATCATGAGTTATTATCATCTCTTAATGCATCTAATTTTTAGTTAACTAAGACAAAAAATAAAGATCTGAACCCTAAGACTTACTAAACAAAAGCAAAACTCAAATTTTTTGGTTAATAAGTTTTAAAAAACTTACCATCAAGTTCTTCTTTAATTTTATCTTTTAAGGTGTCGAAAGATTTCTTCACACCTGCAAGCATAAATAATCAAAATCATTATAAATAACCTGATGATATATGTTTCCATACAGTACAATGAAAGACATTATATTAAAACAGATTTGCAAATTTCATTGTTTTGCATTACTTTCTGATTAGATTAGTCATTGGATAAAATGTTATTCTCTAATACGAATGTTCTACTACCATTTCATTGAGATTTGTGACGCTTTACATCTCAACATAACAGGTAATGATATAACTTTTATCGACTTTAATAATGGAGCAAGCATAGGAAACATTGTCAATTAGTTGAGATGAGCCAGAATAATCACTATTAGGTAGCTTAAGTCAATGACAACTCATTGACATGGGAAATGAAAGATTAACTTTGAAATGGCTAAACTATCTTAACCTACTAGACAACAAAAATAAGCTGGAGAATAGATTCAAGTTGCCTCACTGGAAAACTAACAAATCCTCTATAAATGAGGACAAATTATATTTGAAAGGCTATTTTACCTGCTTCATCCATTGTAAATGAAATAATTCCGTTAACAGATTTGAAAATAAAAATCACATAACCATGCAAGTTAAAATTAGGCCTACTACGTTCTAGCTGGAGCTATTCCGAAAGCATCAAACAACGGTTTCGACAGCAGTGCCACCTACAGGTATAGTACCAAAACTGGCATAACGGCCTCTATTGGCGGGAAGAGGAGTAAGCAAGGTGACATCTAACGGGAAACCAATGAACCTAAATGAGATATTTGAGTTGTGGCTAGGATAAAAATTTGAGTAAAATTTAAATGCACTTACTGTCACTAAATGCATTGTTCAAAATAAATATATTTATTGATTGATTGAGTTGAGACTACGGGTGCACAATTCCAGCAAAAACTTCAAAATGCATTCCACCAGCTCCATTCTGGCTTGAGAACCGGTTCCGAAAACGATAAAAATCTAAGAACGATTCCAAACAAAAGAATGGAGGGACTCAGACAAAAGTGTCTCACATGATTATTATGTCACATCTAATCTAATCACATGATTATTATGTCACATCTAATCTAATCACATGATTAGAGTATTATGGAAAAAGCTGGCGCCTTACCTTATAAAGCTTAGATCTGTAACTTAGATCTACTTTGTCTGGGTAACTCCATTACCCTGCAATATCAACTGATCATAGATTCTCTTTCCTCAAAGCTTTCTTCCTTTGGGCTTGGCCCATGCTGAGCTTTATCTGCCAGCTCTTAGATCTGCATGATGTCACCACCTAGTTTTGGTCCTTTTGTTAGCCCTTACAAAAGAGCTGATATCCATAAAAAAAAAAAAAATGTTTTTTCACTCATTTAATTTCATTTGGATGAACTGAATCAAACCCTCCAATCATTTCCCATCAAAACTGAACAAATCCCTTTCTCTTGCAAGGGCCAAGTAATTTTTTCTTTGTTCAAATTTTATAAATTACTATTTTAAAAGGTACAAAATATCGAAGGTGCTTTAGCACCTATGATTTAATCATCTAAATTTCCTCTTATCCAGGCAGGATTTTTAGTGTTACTTCATTTAGTAGAACTGCTTAAGAAATGAAGTCCCCATCTCCACTGTGGCTGGAAAAAGATTAAAGAAGTTAGGAAAGGCCTTTAGTTAATTGGGCACCCTTCTTACCCAAACTAGTGTTTTTAAGAGAGTCAAACCTAAATCCTAAGTTATAAACTTTTTTATTTATTATATACCTGATACATATAACTAAATAGTTCTAATGCAATATTATAGTAATGAAAATTCACTTGTACATAACTTGGTAATGATTTTTCCTTTGTTCTCTTCTAAATATTGTAATAATATGGACTGAACCATATCACTACGTATAAATTGTTAATTGAACATAGTTATTAGTTATTATAAGTGGGGGCTTAGTGGAAGTCAATCGACGATGCAAAGGTCGGGACGTGGAAAGCCGGAAAGAAAGACGAAAACAAGCAGGGAGTTTTTTCCCAGCGGGCAATGAAAGAGCACCTTGTCTCGGCACTGTCGAGTCAAAATTTTTTCTAGCCCACTTCAGGATACCAAGGAAAACATCTTAAAAAAAAAAAGGTACTTCTAACCATATAAATTTGTTTAAAAACATATTTCAACGGAACATGTTTTTTTTATAATAATAAATTGTAGCAAAAATAGGAAAATTGTTACAAGTGGCGCCCGTACAGTCGACAAGATTTTATTTTAATGTTGCCAGGACAACGAAAGTCGGCAAATTTGGTTAGCAGATAAGTACAGTTAGTGAATTTAAAAAAAAAAAATCAGATTAAAATTTAAATTCCTCTAACAAGGTCACAATTAAAAATGGAGAACCAACCGATGACAACTAGTGAAGGAATTGGTAAATTGGAGACAGAGACGTCAAATCCGGTTAATCCACACGATCATACGATTCGACAACCCGACCCACTGACCCCTAAAGACGAATTAAGTGGTCAGGACCCAACTGCCACTCAAATGGATAGAATTATGCAAATCCTGATACAAAATAATGTAAAGTTTGACCTATTGGCCCAAAATTCCGCCGATATGAAAAAAGATTTTTTTTTTAAAATGGATGAAAAATTTGAACAAAACTCCGATAAATTGGAGCAAATTCCCGTCCAAGCAAATTTAAAACTCGATCAAATGGATCAAAAAATCGAACAAAACTCCATCCTAATGAACGAAAAAGTTGAACAAACAAAATTTGAGATTCCATTTTTTGTGGTGCCAAAGTAGTGTTTCACACTGGTATTTTAGGGTATGATTTTTTATCCATCCATAATTTTACATTGGATACAAAAGCCAATAAAATGAGTTTCACACACCCTTCCAGTGATCAAGTTGGAGAAATTAAGTTTGCAGAAAATTCCAGTACTTGGACGAGATCGGTTCAAGCAACTTTTTGTGAGGATTTTCAAGATAGTCAGGAGCAGCAGATCGAGAAAAATATTAGTGAAATGGTCGAAAATTATTCAAATTTTCCTGCCGAGATCATTCAAAGATTTCAAAGTCTATTAAAAGATAATCAAGAAATCTTTCATAATACACCAGGTTTGGTTCAGGGGTACCAATATCGATTGAAAGTTAACGACGATAGCCCGTATTTTACCCGTCCCTATAAAATACCATTTAGAAAAGCAGATGCAGTAGCTCGGGAACTCCATAAAATGTTAAGTGACGGAATAATAAGTCGGAGTAATAGTGCGTATATAAACCCAATTGTAATAGTAAATAAAAAAGATGGAAATGTGCGGATTTGTCTGGATGCCAGAAATCTAAATAAGCGACTCATCCCAGACTACAAGCGATCTGAGCCGATTGACCAATGTGTGGACAACAAAATTTTTTCAGTATGATTGATTTGACTAAATCATTTTGGCAAATCGAATTGCACCCAGCAGATCGAAAATACCCTGCATTTATGCATGAAGGGAAAGTGTATGAATTTAATAGGGTGCCCTCTGGACTAAGTGTGTCACTAGCAGCGTTAAGCAGAGGCATATCGTTTATGTTAGAGGACCTGAAAAAACAAATCAAAACATATGTAGATGATTTGTTGTGCATGACAGTCACCCCAGAAGAACACCTGGACGTGTTGGACAAATTATTTTGAATAATTCGAAGGACAGGTGTCACACTGAATTTAGAAAAATCAATGTTTTTTAAAAAAGAAGTAGAGTATTTGGATTTTGTTTTGACCACCAGCGGTCTAAAACCACAAGGAGAAAAGATTTTGGCAATCAAGAAATTTCCTAGACCGAAATGCGTGAAGGATTTGAAAAGTTTTATAGGGTTGACCGGATTTTACCAACGATTCAACAAAAGTTACGCTCACCTGTTTGAACCGTTAAACCGACTACTGCGAAAAGGAGTAAAATGGAAGTAGAGCGAAATAGAACAGCGGCAGTTCGAAAAAATTCAGGAGTCATTTATTGAGCAAGTCATGTTGGCAACATCCTAATTTTGAGCGACGATTTATCTTGCAAACCGACGCTAGCGGTTACGCGATCGGGGCACAGCTTTACCAAAAAGACGACGAAGAAGAGTGCCGTTACCGGTGGGTGCCGGTCGTATTTACCCCGCTGGCACACCTCGCACTGGCTTATGCAATTCCGCACGGTCTCTCCCATTCCCTTCCAGAAGTACATTCTCCTGATTGCACGCGTGGTTTCCTCTACCCCCCTATGGTTTGTCTTCCCAGTGTGGTGGTCTCTAACTAGCCGGTCTTGAGTCGTTTCGTCGGTGATAGTTTCGAATTGTCGTAGGCAGCGTACCAACTCATATCCCACCCCGATCCGTTCCTGTCACCACAGACCTTTTAACCTTCTCTGCGAGTAACCTATTTCCGACGAATACGTGGTACTTTCTTTCCCGTTCCGTGAATCCTTGGATTATCCGTTCCAGTTCCTCTTCCCCTATTGTCACATGGGTTTTTATGGTTAACGTCGTTAGCCCCGCATACGTCGTCGTTCGTGTCTCTGTCCCCGCGGTTTGTCTCGACTTAATGACTAATTGCAACTTCTTCTCGTTGATGATCTCATCTACTTCGGGTAGCTCACCTGGCCGCTCTATTGGAGATATTTCCCCTCGAGATTCTCCCCGGACTAGCGGTTTCTCCGGCCCCGTTTCTGTACACTCCCACAGATATCTTACCGCAAACGGTTCGGCCGGTGGGGTCCTCTGTTCCTCTGCGCGACTCTGCACTAGGGGGATTTCTGGGCCGTTTTCCGCCCAATCTCGTAAATAGCGTGCCGCGAACGGTTCTTCCTGTCATCCTTCATCTTCCATTGCGTTTATCACAAGGTCTCGCCATAGCCAGTCTGCTACTGCGTTCTCGCTGCCCTTCTTATGTGCCACGTAAAATATATAGGCCGCGAGGCGCTTTTTCAACCGTGCCACCCCCGGACGACTTCTTCAACGTGCCTAGGTAGATCAACGGTTTGTGGTCGGTAATCAATTCGAACCTTCTCCCGTATATATATGGTCGGAAATATTCTACCCCCCAGACTACCGCCAGCAATTCTCTCTCGATGGCACTTTACCTCCTCTCGGCCGGGTTCAGTTGTCATCCCGCGAACGCGATGGGTTTTCTCCCCTCCGAACATCTGGGACAGTACCACCTCTATTGCCGATTCGCTTGCGTCCGTGGTGACTTTGAACGTCCTCTTGAAGTCGGGGAACGCCAGCAATGGTCGCGTCGTTAGTATCTCGCGGCACTTCGTAATGCTTGCCAACTGTGTGGGCCCTAATTGAAATCGCTTGCACTTTTTCAGCAATTCGGTGATTGGGCTGGTTACCTCGGCGATTCCGGGTATGAATTTTCGATAGTAATTCACCATTCCCCGAAATCTTCGGACTCCTCGCACGTTCTGAGGCAACGGTGCATCACGGATAGCCCTTACTTGGTCCGGGTCCGGTCTTACTCCTTCCTTCGTGACTACATGGCCCAAAAACTTTATCTCGCTCAGCCCAAACTGGGATTTCTTGGGTGACAGTTTTAGTCCGAATTCCTGTATCCTGGCGAGGACCTCTCTCAGGTGCTTTTCGTGCCCTTCCTCTGATCTACTGAAGATTATCAAGTAGTCCATATATACTTGTGAAAAATTCTCCCCCAGACTCCTCTGCAATTCGTCCATCAACCGCTGAAAGGTTAGAGGCGCCCCTTTTAATCCGAAGGGCATCCGAACGAATTCGAAATTCCCGCGCTCCCACGAAAAGGCGGGTTTTTCAACATCCTCTTCCACTATCCGGACTTGATGGTACCCACTTTTTAGGTCCAGGGTGCTGAACACCGTGGCTCCCGACAGTCTGTCGAGTATGTCATCTATTCTCGGTAACGGGTACCTCTCATCTTGGGTGGCCTCGTTCAGCTTGCAGTAATCCACCACTACACGGTACTTCGCTGGCCCCCCGCCTGGATCACTTGACCGCTTCTCTACCACCCACAGTGGGCTATTGAAAGGGGATTTACTCGCCCTGATTATCCCCTGGGATTGGAGCTCCACCAGTCGCGCATCGCTTGCGGGTATCTCCTGTCTTTTACGTATACCGGTGCGTTCGTTGTCAGGTTAATCCTATGCACCGTCGTTCCCGTGGTTGGCAGAATTTCGCCCTCTCGATAAAATAGGTCATGGTTTTCTTCGAGTATTTGACTAAGCCAACTCCTGGCACAACGGGCTGCTCCTACTCGGATCTCTTTTTCCTTGCGCCCGCCCCTAACCGTGTACTCTCCCGCCCCTAACGCGAAGGCCCATGCGTCTTTGTTGCATTGTAATTTCAGACCCACCACTCTAAGAGCGTCGCACCCCACGATTATGTCGTAGTCGGTACCGACTTCTCTCATAATATGCATTCTTACGGTAACCTCTTTTTCCGCCAGTCCCCTCAAATCTACTTCCATCTCCCCTTCTGTCTGACACCGCCCGCTGACGGTGGCTACTATGCACTCGCGCTTTTTCCGGTTCGTCCATACCCCTAACTCTTCCGCCCCCTTTTTACTGATTAAGGAGTGCGTGCTCCCTGTATCAATCAGCTACCCTATATCAAAATTTAAATTCGTCCCCCCCCCACCTCGCCACGGGTAACCTGTTATCCCTAGCTCTCACGATATTATTCACCCGCATCGTCTCCTCTTCCTCTCGGTTGCCCCACCCATCATCGTACCCTCAATCGCTTCTCCCTTGGCCCTTTACCACTTCCATCCCCGACGGCCCTCCTTTCCACGAGACCCTTCCGCTTACCTCGCGTCTGTCCCCAGCCGGGCAGCTGCGCTCGGATGGGTTGCTCTCCTCCTCCGATGATCCGTCAGTGGTGGACTGCCTGTCGCTCCGCCGGTTCGTCTCCCTGGTGTCCCATCTCTGGCAGTTGACCTCCATAGGTTCGGGCCTGTGTCCCCTCCTCCTATTCTCGCCTGCACGTCTCGGACATTCCCGTGCTACGTGCCCCCGCCGTCCGCACTCATAACACCTTGTCAAGTTGCATTGAGCAGCCAGATGTCCCGTCCTGTTGCACTCATAGCAACGTCGCTCCGTTCACCGTGGTCTTTCGTCTGGCGTCCTAAACGGTCTTCTCGGAGCACCTGCATTCCTCGTTCGATCACTTTGTTGGAATGTCGTTATTTTTTCTCTCCTCGGTGTCCTGACTTCTATCCAATCAGGTTCTGGATTTTTCGGGCGCCTTGTGCTTCGCTCCTGTGCATCGATGAGCTCATGTGCGCAGTCCGGTACGTCTTTATCCTTAGCCAGCGAGCCCCGTCGGTCTACGTTCTGGTTCAGTTGTACTTTCATGATTTCTCTTATGAAAATCATTCGCACCAACGCTTCGGTTTGTCCGTACGCTTCTACATTTTTTCGTTAAGACGGTTGTAGAGGACAAGGAGCCTTTCTGCGAAATCCCCCTCCGTCTGGCCAGGTTTCTTGTGTTCTTGCAATAAGAATAACGCGTCTTCCTCCGGGGTCCATCGGCCGCTCCCGTACAATTTCTTCAATTTGTTCTTCAACGCCTCCCACGGTTGTGACGCGTCACCTTGAATAGCGTTTAGCACGCGGCGGGAAATCCTTCCCACTAGCGAGGCTTCTAGTAGCTTTATGTCTCCATCGGCTAGGGTCCCTGCTTCTTTTCTGGTCGAGATCAATTCTTTGATCTGATCCCCCCCTTCTAGGAAGTGGTCCAATTCTCCTAGTACTCCCGTAAAGGGTTCTAATTGCCCGATGACGTCGTGTATGAACGCACAGTTCTGCGTCCTGATCTTAGCCAGCTCGATCTGTGTGTTCTTTGCCGACTAGCCCATCTGAAACTCGAACTTCGCTCGTTCCTCTCTCATTTGAGCTAGCTCCTTTCTTAGTCTAGCTAGGTCATCCTCGGCCATCCTGTCCGTGTTCTCCTGGTTCTTTATATGTACGCGAACTGTTTCTCAGCACCTGAGACCGCTAACTGCTTAAGTCATACGACTGTATCTCAGGCGTATACGAAAAACTTTCCCGGGTTTCGGCACCACTTAACGTATCTCGGACAGAAAGAGTGAAAATGGTTGAGGGTTAAACGGCACACGCTATCGAACTTGAAACTAAACTTTATTTTACTCTTCTCTCCTATATATACATTTGCGAGTGGGATTAACCCCACTCTGATATGTTGTTTACAATAATAAGTCCTAATACTCTTAGGCTCAGTTGACTTATATAAGTTAAGGTTCGGACGTCGTAGGCAGCCAGCCTAATCCTTAAGTCATCGGGATGTAAACATCCCGAATGTATTTAGAGAGGCTTTAAAAGCTCAAATAAAAACAGTCTTGTGACAACTCTCGTTCAGTAACTACATTCAACCTCTTTCCTTTTTCTTCTCGTTTTTCGTTGACGATCGTTAACTGGTGCCGAAACCCGGGAGCGGAGTGGGTTCGAGTCATTAACGTGCGAGTTGGTTTTTGTTTTTTTTTCCTTCTTATTCACTTTCGTGTGATTTAATTAAAGTAGGTAATGGTGGAATTGCGGCCGGCAGCGTTTGAAGTTCCACAGTTACCTAAAGAAACCATGGCTGAAGCCCATGCGAACACACTGGCGTGGATGAAGGTGCGGGCAGTGACGTCACAGGACATGAGGAAAATGATCTCAGACCTCGAAAAATTTTCTGGGGAAATAGGTGAGTTAAATCATTTTCTCAAAGGTGGAGATAGGATTATGGAGAGGATACAAGCCAAGATGGACGAAGGGTTACTCGACCCAGGTGACGCTAAGTCAATAAAGGCAGACCTGGTGTGCAGGGTGAAAAGGAAGGTGCTGAACCTGATACAGGCGGACGAGGAAACCCCGTGGGAGATAGTAAAGACGAGACTGAAAAAAGCATATGGGGGGGGGGACGATGGACCCCAGAGGAGGATATATTCCAAATGTTTCGAGAAATGAAATCTCCGAGACAGAATAGTGGACAGTATGCTGCAGTCCTAGTTGTCCGCTACAATAAAATAAATGAGAAAATGAGGGAGACAACTAGCGCCGATGAAGTGGAGGGCAGGATGGGATTCCTGTCAACAATCTTAAAGGTACAATTAGCGAAGGAGACGGGAAGGAAGGAAGGGTTCCCTAATGAGCGATCGTTCCTCGAATGCGCCCAGGCGATGATAGATGCTAGCGCAAGGGAAGAAGAAGTAATAATGAACGAAGATGACAACGATTGGAGCCAGATCCCATATAGGAGAAACAGGACCCCAAAAGCAGTGTGGAGGAGACAGGAAACGCCGTTTGCCGGTAGAGACAGGGGAGCGACAAGAGAGAGAAGATTGGGAGTGACGAGGCCTAGGTACGCACCTCGGAAAGAAGAAAGGAAATGTCATGGTTGTGGAAAGACGGGCCATCTGGTAGCTCAGTGCCCTCGCACTAAGTGCTTTGAGTGTGGGGAAGAAGGACACATAGCAAGACAATGTCCATACTTGTTTCGTAGAAGGGAATTTCACAAAGCAGAACCAATGGAGGTGAACAACCAGGAAATCCGGGAAAGGCGGAGCGCGACACCAAGAGAAATTGGATCATCGGGCGACGAGTCATCAGGGACGTCGGAGACAGACGGAGAGGAGTCGAAGCGCAGCGGGAGCAGACGACGAGAGTGGCAGAAGGGAGCGGCGTACGGAGGCCTGAGGAGAGTGGCAGCAGAGAGGCGACCGCATCCTAAGGTGCAATACAGTGCGGGAAAGGATGTGTGGTTTGCCAATTATCGAGTTCGGGAAGGGGGAGAGGTGCCTCATTGATACTGGCAGCACCAATACAATAATATCTCGTGGTGCGTTAGAGAGGTTGCGTAGAGGAGAGAGGGCACACCAGATCAAGGTATGTAAGTGTAAATTACTTACTCTTGGGGGACCCTGCGAAGTAATGGGAGAAGCGGTCGTGGGGCTGGAAGAATGGGCGAAAGTAATGGGTGACATAAAAGTACACGTCGTGGAAGACATGCCACGGGAATACCAGATAATAGTGGGGTGTGATTTACTGGGAAAAGTAGGCGCGCGCATCGAAAACGAGGGGGAGAACTGGAGGATCAAAATAGGGAAGCGAACCTATCGAAGCCGGGGGGGGGGGGCGTAAGGGGCGAAACGGAGCAAATAGGAGCGGTTAAGAGAGTGGAGGATTGGAGGGAGAGTCTGAGGAGCGAGTTTAGGGATATTTTTTTCGCTGAAGGGGACAAGCTAGGAGCAACGGCGAAAACGCTACATGAGATCCCGTTAAAAGTAGAGCGGGTGACGTATGTGAAGGAGAGGCGGTATCCGCAAGCGCTCAGACAACACATTAGAAAGGAGATCGAGGATCTCAAGCGCCAAGGTATTATCAGAGATAGCACGTCTCCGTATAATAGCCCTTTGCGGGCAGTGAAAAAGAAAAGTCGACCGGGAGAATGTGAGGAAAAATACCGAGTCGTGGTGGATTTTCGGAAACTTAACGATAATACCCTGGACGAAAAATATCCGATCCCGCGGTTCGAAGACATCCTAGACAGACTAAACGGTGCAAAAATTTTTAGCACATTGGACCTAAAAGCAGGGTACCATCAGATCAAACTAGCTGCGCATGACCAACATAAAACGGCGTTTTCGTTTGAAAGAGGGCATTTTGAGTTCACGAGAATGCCGTTCGGTCTCAAAAATGCTCCAATAACCTTTCAGCGTCTCATGGACGAACTTCTGAGAGGAATGGACAAAAATATGTGCCAAATTTACATGGATGACCTGCTGATCTTCAGCCGAACGGAATCGGAACATATTCAACACCTCCGGAACGTATTTGAGAGATTAAGGGATTTCGGGTTGAAACTGTCAATAGACAAATCGTCACTGGGGCAGGAGCAGATTAGTTTTTTAGGGCACACAATCTCACAGGAAGGGGTTCAACCAGACTCGACGAAAGTAGAAGCGATCCAGAGAATGGAGGTGCCAAAAGATGTAAAAGGGATTCGGAGATTACTGGGCACGCTCAATTACTACCGCCGTTTCGTGCCGGACATGGCAGAATATATGGTACCCATTAACAATTTACTACGGAAAGGAGCACGGATAATGATTACGCCGCTGATAGAGCAGAATATCCGCAAATGCTTGGCACGTTTGCAGGAGGCGCCGATTTTAGCTTTCCCTAACTTTGAGAAGGATTTCACGATCACCACCGACGCAAGCGACTATGCCTTGGGGGCAGTATTGTCACAGGAAGGCGAAGACGGGGAAAGACCGGTGGCTTACGCGAGCAGACGCCTGACGGACACGGAGGCGCGGTACAGCGCTCTGGAACGAGAACTCCTCGGGATAGTGTGGGCCATTGGGCACTTCCGTCCGTATGTATTTGGCAGAAGGTTTCGAATACATACGGATCACCGACCTCTTCAATGGGTCGGAAAACTCAAAGAATTCTCCTCAAGGGTAACAAGGTGGAAGGAATTCTTAGCCCAATACAATCTGGATATTGTATATAAGCCAGGCAAAGACAACGTCGTGGCAGATTGGCTGTCGCGCGCTATTATGGTGAACGCCATAGAAGAAGGGGAAACATCGAGCGGTATGAGGCAGTTCATTGAGGAATGGACGCCTGGAGAAGCGGGCAGGAGCAGCACGCGGAAAGATAGTGACAGGAGTGCGGACACACCATCAGACGAGTCTATAGGAGAGAGACCGCGTGATATGGAGACGACGGACGAAATTATCAATGATAAGCGGAGGCAGATCATTTGGAAAACTCAAACATCGGGTGCTCTGAAAATACTCCATAGTACGTACGGTAGGAGTCAGATCGCGACGATTTGGTCACCACCGGGAGTTCGAGGAGATCAAATTTGTCAGGCTCTCAAGGACGTGTCCAAACCCGGCAAAACACACCATTTATTCGTGGGCAACGAGACTGTGTGGGACAAAATTAAAAAGCTGTGGCAGAAAGAGCTGTTGGGGGTGGATCGCTCGTTCATTCGGTGTCTTTCCGTGGTCCAAACCCTGCGGGACGAGGAGCAGCAACGCGAGGTAACACTGGCGTATCACCAAGGAAAAACCAACCACCGCGGTGGGCAGGAGACGGCACAAGCACTACGAAGGCGCTATTTTTGGTGGGGGATGCAGCGGACTATTCAGGAGGTAATCGGAGCATGCGAAGTTTGTCAGAAGACAAAATATGATAGACATCCCCCGCAGGGACTCCAGGAGGAATCACCCACGGCAGAAGCACCACTGACGGAGATTCAAGTGGACACCTTCACGTGGCGGGGTTTTAAGTGGGTCACTATCATCGACCCATTTAGCAAAGTGGCTATGGCCTACGCGGTGGGAGACAAGTCATCAGATTCCATATTACAAGCCCTCAACACATGGTTCCAGTTCTACGGCATACCAGAGAGGATCTCGTCTGACGGGGGACGGGAGTTTGACAATGCAACCGTGAGAGCCGAAATGCAAAAACGGGATGTGGTATGGCATTTTAATACCCCCGGGCATCCCAAGAGCAGGGGAACCATCGAAAGGTTACACAGCACCCTCAGCGACCACTTACGCGTGTACCAGGTGGATAAAGGCCTGTCGGCGAACGTAGCGATGCCAATGGCGGTGGCGGCATACAACCACTCGATACATGCCACGACGGGGTTAGCACCCTTCGAAATTTTGTTTGGATTACGAGTGAGACCGAGGAACTGGCCAGAGACGGTGGCGGATGAGGGAATGGTGGCACAGCTCCATAACACCCACATACAGCTCGGAAAGATGTGGTACAAAGTACGCGATAAGATTATGCGCGAAAAATCCAAGCGCGTGGCACGGGCAAATTTGAAGGTGCGGGATCGCATAGGAGCAATATCGATTGGGACCGTTGTGTACAGAAAAGTCGTGTCAAATCGTAGTAAGGAACTTGTTCGGTATGAGGGGCCCTTTAAGGTCATCATAATTCGGGAACATAATCTCGTGACCATCGAGAGTATGACCACCCCAAAGAAGAGGCGAACCGTTCACATTGAACAGTTGAAACTCCCAACACAGGGGGGAGGGTGTTGAATGTGCGTAAGATGGTGTGCCCTCGATCCGATACGGAGCAACTGATCCGGAATCATATGTTTCACATGTTCACATTCACATGTGCTGTGCAGAGAGAGTTTTTGTTTTCATTATTTATATTGTGGATGTTCCATTTTTTTTTTACCTCGCAGCCACCGGGTCCAGGGCGAATGTATTATTTTTTGTTATTATTATTTTTGTTTTATTTCTGTATTATCTCTTTTCTTTGTTTTTTTGTGAGGACTATGAATATATTAGACCGTAAACGTGATGTAAGGGATTACAGGCTGTGTGCTGAGTGCGGCGGACCTTGGAGTTTACGAAGAGATATGCGTAAACTGGCAGGGGGGAGTTAAGGTTCGGACGTCGTAGGCAGCCAGCCTAATCCTTAAGTCATCGGGATGTAAACATCCCGAATGTATTTAGAGAGGCTTTAAAAGCTCAAATAAAAACAGTCTTGTGACAACTCTCGTTCAGTAACTACATTCAACCTCTTTCCTTTTTCTTCTCGTTTTTCGTTGACGATCGTTAACTTATATATATATGTATATCACTTTTGGATCTAGCCTTTAATATAGTTCGGTGAAATGAGCTCTGACATGCTTTAAGGATAAACGAGGATGCGAAGAATTATAAGAAAATGAAGTGGACTGAAAAGTTTAATGAGCAAAAGTCAGGATCCTTCTTGATGAATAGTGGAGTGAAGCAAGGCAATAGCCTCAGATATATGGATTAAGTCATTCAAGGAGTAAATTTAAGAATCTCCCCCCATTAAGATTAGGTTTTTGGGAAATGGATAGCATATACATACAAACTCTTGTATATCACATGGCGTCATATGATATGGTTTATATAGCTAAGGCCAGGCCTGCTACATTTCCGGTGGAGCCATTCCGAAGCATCACTTCCAGGCTCGGAAGGGAACGAAAAAAATTTGTTTACAGCTCCAAAGATTACGACTGCATTCTACCTATTGGACAATAGAGAATAAAATTTCTCTGACTGAATGTATTACAATTGTGAACACAATTGTAATAACTTTCTGTAGTTACAATTCAAAAATAAAAAACAATAATTGTATATTATCTATCAATCAAGGATACGAGAACTTAATACTCAATTATGGCAAAATATATTTTTTAATTATTGAGTAATTAATTAATCATAAAACGTAATAAACACCACTGGCAAGGGTGGCTTGGAAAACTGGTCAGACTGTATGATTTACTGCAAATGATTTTTTTTTTTTATTTGCAGTCCAGAAAACACCCAAAGATTATTGCTAAATGTTATAAACATGATTTGCATATTGCTAATAAAGGGCCCGAGATTTTAATTTGATACCTTTCTCAGTATGATATAAACTGGTATGCATGATCATGTGTACATTCGCTCACTTATATTATAGACAATGGCCTCATAAAAAGTCTTTTCCCAAATACAGTGGATTAAATTTACATTAATGAAAATAACTAATGAGAGAGCTAATTCAGGACAAATAGTAATAGCCTGAGCTTGATTATCTGTCATACTCACCATAAGGCATTCAATTAGACGAAAAAGACAATTTAACATATTATAAGTTACCAATATTTATATAGTCTCCGTCTCAATTTCTTCTCGCAAAAGAATTGTTTGCAAATAAATGGCAGATTATCTGGATATTGAACAATTAAAACAAGCAATGAATGTAATATAATGAAGAAACTTATTAGTCTCCAACAAAAAATATTTTAGATAAACTCACTTTATGTATTGGTAACTGATTGATTACTGGAAGAAGTTTAATAATGAAAGTGTGAGATAAAAATGATATGACAGTTGTAGAACTGAACCATCTGTCATCTTTAAAAAAAAGTGTAGACAATGAAGAAATATTTTAAAATAAATAATGGACATATTGGTGTGATAATATTTTAATACCAATTAATTAATTCATATTTTGTTACAACAGTTACATCAGTTTCCAAGTATTATGGGGTAAATCAAATAAAAGATCAATAAACACAAAAGTACATATGAGAAAGATAAAGTGAGAGAGAAAGATAAAGTATCTCAGTGAATATATTGACATGCAGCGCGATCTGTTGGCAGATAGTAGGAACTAAACAGCGATATTTGACCTTTTTATTGCACCGTAACGCATTCTGTTGAACACCAAGAGAAAGAACTTAATCATAAAACGTAATAAACACCACTGGCAAGGGTGGCTTGGAAAACTGGTCAGACTGTATGATTAACTGCAAATGATTTTTTTTTTATTAGCAGTCCACAAAACACCCAAAGATTATAGCTAAATGTTATAAACATGATAAAAAAAATAACTAACTAGTCCTGACATTGCCGGTATTTCCCATCAGAAAAGTTTTATTTAGTAGCAGGTCTTCAGGAACCCGCAGGAGCTCACGTCTCCAGTCAGTACCTGTTTTGTTCTCCCTCCACTTTGGAGTTGTTAGCTCTTGTGGAATCCTGCAGACCTGATATTAAAGACAAATTTTCTGAAGCGGAAAGACTTGGGCCCTGCTAGGATTAGTTATTTCTTCACCCATTCAAATTGTGCTGCGGTGCAATAAAAGGTCATTTTTTGCTAACTAGTTCCAACTGCCAACAAACAGATAGAGCTGCATGTCAATTTAGTTACCGTAATACTCTCCTCTCTCACACAGACAGATGTATCTCTCTGTACTCTGGCTAGTTTCCTAAACAGACAGCACCACGGTGCAATAAAAATGAAAAATATTACTGTTTAGTTTCTACTATCTGCCAACAGGTAGCAATGCATGTCAATTTATTCAATGAAATACTTCTCTCACTAAATGAAATACTCACTCTCTCACTCTCTCTCTCTCTCTCTCTCTCTCTCTCTCTCTCTCTCTCTCTCTCTCTCTCTCTCTCTCTCTCTCTCTCTCTCTCTCTCTCTCTCTCTCTCTCTCTCTCTCTCTCTCGCTCTCTCTCTCTCCTCTCTTCTCTCTCTCTCTCTCTCTCTCTCTCTCTCTCTCTCTCTCTCTCTCTCTCTCTCTCTCTCTCTCTCTCTCTCTCTCTCTCTCTCTCTCTCTCTCTCTCTCTCTCTCTCTCTCTCTCTCTCTCTCTCTCTCTCTCTCTCTCTCTCTCTCTCTCTCTCTCTCTCTCTCTCTCTCTCTCTCTCTCTCTCTCTC